>JAJEJH010000496.1:0-177322 GCA_026122585.1 Anacardium occidentale
AGTTCTCAGATTTGGCAGAAAGGAAAAGTTAGCGCCCAGATTTATTGGTTCATACGAGATACTTGAGAGGGTGGGAACAGTTACCTCCAGATTAGCATTGCCAACCAGCATGGATAGAATTCATAATGTCTTCCATGTGTCTCAATTGAGAAAGTATGTGGGGGATCCTTCTCATGTGCTTCAGTTTTCAGAGATTGAGTTGGTAGAAGATTTGAGTTATTAAGAGCTGCAGTGTAGATTCTGGACTACAAAGTCAAGGTTCTCAGAAACAAACAGATTCCCTTTGTGAAGGTCTTATGGCTCAATCAGAGGGTAGGAGAGGCCACTTGAGAGGTAGAGTCTGAGATCAGGGATAGGTTTCCAGAGTTATTCAGGTAAACTTCGAGGTCAGAATTTTTATAAGGGGGGAGAAAATGTAGCATCCTAGATTTAGAAAAACCCTTAGGGGAAGAGTTTTGGGATTAGAAATGAAATCCAGATATAGATTGGGAGTTTAGAAGAGTTCAGAGGTAAGTTAGTAAGTTTCCAAAGCCTGTGTGGCTTTCATGTGAATCCTTTCAGAAGGATTCGATCATACGAATGAGTGAAAAATGAATAGTCTTCATTTTCCCAGGTGCACGCTCGTGCACCAGCCTTGCACGCCCGTGTCAGTGGCATTATAAATAAGAGAGCCGAGAGCATTAGCCATTTTTTCTCACCCAGCTTTCATTTTAGCAAACATTTCTCTCTTGTTTCAGCAGCTCCTAACCTTAGAGAGGAAATCCAGCCAGCCATAGCTCCCGATCAAGCTAGAGAGCAAAAAGATTAGTGGAAAGAGAAAGCTTTCAGAGGCAATGGCGCAAGGTAAGTGTTCACTTACTTCTCTTTACGTTTTCCCAACATGATTTGATGAAATGTGATGATTGAATTTTTTTTTTTTGCATGTTGATGAACTTTGGGCATGATTATATGATGTTGCATGTTGAATTGGATGATGAATTTCCATCCCTGAGCCTTGCATGCATGTGAGTATGTTCAGTGAGAGAATTTGAAGATGCTTCCATGGTAGAAACTTGGATGATCGATGCATGTTGAATCGGATGCTTGTATTGTGTTATTTAAGGTGTTGGGAATGTGTGTTTGAAGTGAATTTGGAATTGAATGAGAATTGGTTGTGAAATTGTGTGATTTCCAGGTGGTGTTCTTGTTGAAGAACAAGACACACAACCGTGTGCCTGCATGGCACGGTCGTGTGCCTTTGTTTTTTCCAGGCACATGCCCGTGTGCACGCTGTGTGCACGGGCAGGAATTACAGACACACGCCCGTGTGTCCTAAGGGACACACCTGTGTGTATGCTTTTTCAAGAAATTGCTCAGAATTCCAGTAGTTTGCACGGTCAGCAGCACAACCAGCGTACGGTCCCGTGCATCTAGGCACACGCCCGTGTGTCCATTACATGCACGCCCGTATGTGAGCCAAGCACGCCCGTGTGCCTTGCCTACAAGCCCGTGCAACAGTAGCTTTCCAGAAAATGAATATAAATTGAATTATTAAAGCATGGGAAATCAATTGAATGTCTAAAATGCTTCAGATAAGCATTAGATAAGTAAAGATTCAGATAATAAAACTGCATATGCATACCATAGCGTGACATGTAGTTTCAGAGAGGATCAAGGGATTCGAATTCAATAGTATTCAATATTCAGTATTCAGAACCTGATGTACGGGTAACAGTATGGGTGAACTTGAAGGGGCATCTGTGGGACCCAGCTTTCTGACACCAGTCAGAATGATCAACAGCATTTTAGATTCAGCCTTCTGACACCAATCAGATCGTACAACACACTATATTCAGCTTTCCTGTCAATAACTAGACTGTTCAGCCCACATGGCCAATATGTCGAATCACTGTGTTCACCAAGTTTGATCAACATAGTAGGTACCTTTGGGTACATACAGATAGAGATATTCAAATCAATGCATCCATCAGATATTTCAGTTAGCATGACATGACATACACATCATGGCATGATTAATTAATGAAATCAGATAGTAAAGCAGTTTCATATTCTAGCTAGCGCATAGATGTATGAATAAGGTCGAGACCAGACATGTTTGTGATATTGTATGTTGCTTGCTTGGGTTTCGAGGGAAGTAAGGAGAGCTTACTGGGTGATCTTTATCACTCATCCCTCTCCTTCTTCCTTCATTTTCAGGTGTTCGTACTGTTACCAAGTAACGGGTGGTTCGAGGCTGACGGGAGAGGGCCCACACCACTGTTTTAAGTATGTACTTTTCAGTTTTGGACCTGTGTGGTCATATTGTAAATGCTTTATGTAATCAGATGTACAGAAACAGTTGTTAATATATGAGAAAGTCATTATGGGCTCATGATGTATTTCAGTTGATGTATTTACGCTTCCGCATTGTAATTAGATTGTACAGTAGCAGCAGTAGGAGTTTTATTTTCGTAAGATTCCCGTCACGGATACCCGTATCTTCAGATTATTAATAAAAAGCTCTCCAGTATTCAGTAGCAGGGGTACTTGTGGCGGCGGGTCCTATAATTCCAATTAAGTTAAGTTATCACCTATGTATGAGGCTTTCTATGGTAAGGGATGTAGATTCCTTTTTTTATTAGGATGAGATTAGAGAAAGAGATTTATTGAATTCGATATTGGGTCCTAAGATGACTTAGAATATAATTGATCAAGTGTAATTAGTTAGACAATATATAAGAGGCCTAGGATCAATAAAAACGTTATATAAATACGAGGCAAAAAGAGATAGATCTTCAAGTAAGTGATTAGGTATTTTTAAAGGTTGTTGTGCATAAGTGAGTGGTTTATTTTGGTAGAAAAGATAAATTAGCTCTTCGCTATATTAAATTGTATGAGATTCTAGTGAGAATTGGTAGTATTATTTATAAGCTAGTTTTGTTTGCCAGTATGGATAGAATTCATGATGTGTTTCATGCCTATTTGCTTAAAAAGTATGTGGGTGATCCGTTACATGCGTTAAAGGTGCAAGATATAAAGTTGACAAATGATCTTAGTTATCAAAATTAGTCAATTTAGATTTTGGATCATCAAGTCAAGCTTTTGAGGAATAAAGATATTCAACTGGTTAAGGTTTAGTGGAGGAATCAAAGATACAAAGAGGCTACTCAGAAGGTTGGCTCTAAGTTCATTCAAATTTGTTTATGTAATTTTAAGGATGGATTTTTTATAAGAAGAAGAGAGTTGTAATGGCCTAGCCTTCATAAATTGTTAAACTATGCAAGAAAAGGGTAATTTTGATTAGTTTTATGTATTTAAATTGATTTAATTTGATATTACAAGTAAAATGGTTATCTTGGCTTTATTTTAGGTCGTACATGTGTCACCTTGAAAGGTTGCCATGTGTGTGGCATGAGATGGTGCAGGAATTTAAATTTCTTGCCATGCATGATCGTACATGTTGGGTTTTGGCATTGTCTATATAAAGTAATTTAAATTCCTTCTATTTTAGAATTTTCAAACCATAAAATCTTGAAACTTCTAAAGAGCATGCAATAAAGAGTTAAATGAGCTGATGATCATCATTGATTGTCATCGGTGACCAAAGAAATAGTTAGAAAGAGAGAAAAAGTTAATAAGCAAAAATAGTAATTAAATTTCTTAAACTATGTTTGTTGATTATGAGATTAATGCATAAGCTTGTTATGATATGATGTTTGAAGCATGATTGATGATAATTGAACTTCATTGTTGATTGATAACATGTGATTACATATGATTAAGTAAAATTGAGCATGTTATAATGTAGATCTAAGCTTTAAAGAATGAATATACATGAATTATTAATGTTGCTTTATTATGAATTTTGATTGTTGGAAGTTGCTCTTAAGGCACGTATTTCTTAAATTTAAGTGATATTGATCTGAATTATGAGCTTTATTTGGTTTCATGTTTGGTTGATATTGAAATTTAATGAAATATATGTTATAATTAGGAACATGATGGCATGTGATAGTGATAAAGTTATAAGCATGTTTGATTGTGATTTGTTACTGTAATGAATGTATAACTATGTAACGACCCCCGCCCCAGGTCATTGTGCGCTGTGAAAATATACTGAAAATAATAATAAAAATATACCTGAGACGGGGACCTCTACAGTAAAAACCTACTACTGCTACTGAATTAAAAATTTCTTTATAAAAAGATACTGTAAATATAATTTACTGTAATAGTAAATTAAATGTAAGCGTGAAAACCCAGGCTACTCATGTATAAAAGATAGTAGTCATACAGTGTATACAAAAATATAATACACACATACATACATGAGAGGAGTAAAAGCATACGAGCCAACATGCTATCTGCTGCTGCTGAGTCATATCCCCAAAATCTCGTAGCTGTCTCGCTCTAGCTCAGCCGTTCTAGCTCAGCCGCTCTCTACTCACTGACCTGCAAAAGGAAACAGGGAAGAAGGGGTGAGTGACAAAGTCACTCAGTAAGCGTTTCCAAACTCAAATACTCGCAGGTCAAAACAAGCTGACTACGTGACTCGTCACGTAGGAGATTCTGCTATACTGTTTTCTTATTTCTGATTCTCTTGATATATCGAAGTATATCCATTTTTTATGTTATTCTTTGGCTTATTCTGTTCTGTTCTGTCCTATTACTGTTCTGTTTCTCATGAGATGTTGTACATGCCATGAAATGTATATGCTGATGTCATGTATGCTGAAAAGCTATAAAATTTACCCGTAGGCTTGATTTTCTGATAATAAAAACTGTGATCCAGAGATCCTGAATATATACATATAGTATATGTTGAAATCTGTATAAAAAAGAATTGTATCTAAAAATATCTACTATGCTGGCCAGACTGATGAATACTGGGGTTCAACACCCTGACCGTGTGAGTTCAAAAGCCTACTAAATCTACTGATGCACAACCAGCACTTTCTCTAACGAGCTTGGTTAATGACCATGTCCTCTCTAGCGGACGCTAGTTTCTCTCTCTAGCAGGTGTGCGAACTCACAGGCACCCCCTTATATCCACCCCTATCTAATATATGAAAAATCATATATGTATATCTGAAAATCATGTTATTGGATCCTTAGATCCAGTCTGAAATCATCTGATATGGCATACCGTGCTCAATGCTGATAATCCTGCATGATATACTGTTTTATCATCTTATTGTTGAGTTCTGTGTGCTTAGAATTGACTTAGAATGGCTTAGTTTCTCTATAATATTCTTTTTCTGCTTTTCATAAGGTGCACGGGCGTGTGTCAAGGCACACGGGACCGTGTGCTTCTCGTGTGTCTAGGCGTGCTAGCTTCTGGAATATTTTTCATCAAAACTGGACTGGCCACACAGGCGTGTTGTGCAAACACACGGGTGTGCATAGCTGGGCACAAGGGCGTGTATTGCACTACACGGGCATGTAGCTGCCTCACAACACTCTCGTGTCTTACCTACACAGGCGTGTGGAATTGGGGATGGACACACGAGCGTGTGCACTCGGGTACACGTACGTGTGTCTAGATTTTTATACGCACGCGGGCAACATGCAAGGCTATGTTCCATGCAGAATTGAGGCCACACAGGCGTGCATCCAAGGCACACGGGCGTGTGCTCAACTCAGATTCTATAGATTACGTCTGGAAACCCAAAAATTCCCACACCAAACATATCTACTCCTCAATCCAACAACATACAAATTCAAAACTGTTGCTAGCAAGCAAATATTCATCATATCATCATCTCAAACACGTCATAACTCATACATAAAGTATATAACACGTGTATATAAACATATACACATATAAACATGGAAATGGCCACTCAATCATCCAATCATGCATCATATCAAGCTCAAACATGCTGATAACAACTCAAACAAGCACACAATAGTTTCCCATAAGCTGAAAACAGCAAAGCATATTCTGAATACAGTGAAAGAGATAAGGAAAACACTTACCATGCGCCATAGAAGCTTGACCTCTCTCTCTGGAAGCTTCTGGATCTCTAATCTGAAGTTGAGCTACTGGAGGATCTCTCCCACCCAATCTAGGGTTCACTGGAGCTAGGAAAGAAGAAGAAGAAAACTGGAAACTAGCTGGGAGCTGGAAACTGCGCGACTAAAGAAAATAAACATATATATGGCTAAAAGGTGAGACACACGGTCGTGTGTCCTAGGCACACAGTCGTGTGTGCAGTGGAAAATTTCATTTTCCACCCACCTTCGAACATACACGGAATATTCTTCCCAGAATACCCATGTATAGTCACAAAAGACGTCTAAAGGACTCTTCTACCTTTGAACCCTCTCAAACTTTTTCCTATCAAGGAAATCTCTCTTTTACCTTTGGATTCAGAACCTAAAAAGACAGTTCTACCCTTGAGCTATTACAAACTATGATTTGATGATTATATATGTTGTTTGATATTGAACGGTGGTGATTTAGTGATGATCGATGGCTATTTGACCGAGATCTTTTGAAGCAAATCATGATGAATAACCTTACGTGTAAAAAATATATGACCGTGCATTTGTGTTTTATAGCATCATAGTCATGTATGCAATGCATGCATAAGTGTAAAAGAAGTTTTGCTTTTGTTTTTGCCTAGTGTCACAACTATGGGGTGGTGAGTCATAATCATATAACGAGTTAATTCTACATCAACTAGAACTTAGGAGGGTCATGATCATGCACTTTTAAGATACACGACTGTGTATGAAGTCCAAATTTGAAAAATAATAACATAGTAAGAATACAACATTTAATGAAAAAAATTAAGAAAAATAAGATGTAATGCATTTCATACATTCCCATGACATGGGATGCCAAATAAGATGACTTTAAGTTAAAACATAAACAAATAAGTTTTCATGTTTTCGAATCTTTAAGTAAAATATGCATGTTTTATGAAAATTAGAAAAAAAATAATGTTTCAAACTAATTTTAAGGACGAACTCTAATAGGCACTTGTAGGTTCATACACTTGTTGAAAATTGGAAACCATCATCTATTAGAAATTGGACATTGCCATTAGCTAAGTTTATTAAAGATTGAGTGTTGTTCTTGTATCTAGTAGGACTCTCATGATCAGAATATCAAATCTCTATATTCATTAGTCTAATTAGCATATAAGTTTCTATGATGTTTTATTGTAAGTTTGATGACAAGTTTTTATTTTGGGTTCTTTAGATTAACTAAATTAAGTTTTTATAATGAGATCTATAGATCGATTATGACAAGTTTTTCAATATTAAGATTTTAAACAAGTTTTAAGAAAAAGAAAAGCCTTTGAGTTAAGTTGTGCATTTTAATATGATTTAAGCATGACATATATGTCATAGCATTCATAAATAAGAGAAAAACAAATTAAGATAAAATTTAAAAGAAATTAAATAAGCTAATAAGTTAAGAATAAACTATTAAAGACATTAAGGTTAAGGGTCATGCATGTAAGTTTAAGAATTTTACTTGTTGAGTGATTTGTCACTTATTCTAATCATTTTCCTTGTAAGTTAAGTTTTGATTCACATGAGCAACACACAAGGGACTGCAATTATCAGGACTATAATTGTGAAATATGTTTAATTGTAAAGTTTTCAAAACAATTCGTATGATTTATTTCATAAACCATATTATGTTTTACACTTTATAGAACTTTAATGAAGGGGTATCATTCAAAAAAAGTTCCTATTATGTTATGTTTTAAGTAAAGGCTGTAATTTCCACATTATAAAGGTTATTATTTCTACATTATGAGTATAAATGAATGCTTTAAGATTTTTACATATGTATATATTATGAATAAGAAAGAAATGCAATACTATTATGTTAATTTAGATTTTTCTATATATATATGGTAGTATTACACAAGAAGTCTGAAAATGGCCAATCCCCAAAACACTTAAGTAGTTGATAGGATTACTGGGCCTTATTAGCTATTATAGGAAATTTATGAAAGGTTATGGGCATATTGCAAGACCCTTCGTTGAGTTACTCAGAAAGATTTTTTTTTCGTTAGGTGGAACAACGTAAAAATTTTTGAAGGTTTAAATTAACTATGGTTTCAACCTTAGTGTTTACCAACCCCTTTAAAACATTCCTAGTAAAGACTAACTGTATGAAGATGAAATTAGAGCAATCTTTATACAAGGAAGACATCTAGTAGCCTATATCAATAAGGCTTTGTCAATAAAAAAATAATATTCTGTGGTTCTATAAGAAGAAGATATTAACATTCCTGTTCACCATAAAAAAAAAAAAAAAAAGTCTTCTCTAGTGAATAAACCATTTGTCATAAAAACCAACCACTAAAGTCTTAAATACCTATTGCAACAAAAGGTGACCACTCCTCTCAACAAGCATGGGTTGCCAAACTAATGCAGTATGAGTATAAGATTCAATATAAAAAAAGGATGGAGAATTTAATGGCGGACGCATTATCTACTGCCTAGTATATTAGAAGGGATGCTAAATAACTCGACCATTACTTGATTACCTTTGAAGTTATTGCAAAGGATAGAAAAAATTGGAGCTTAAATGATCATCTTTAAGCTATAATAGAGGCAAACCACGAAGGTTAGATACATATGCAGATTACTTGTGGTTGTAAGAGAAATTAAAAAGGAAGGGGAAATATGCGGTTCATTGGGATGCCAAATTAAGACAAGATATCATCTTATTATTTCATGACACAATAGTTACAAGATACTTACAAGTTAATGTGACAGTAAGAAATTGATAGCTATGGTTTATTGGAAGGGTACATGGAAAGATATAAGGAACTATATGAGGGCATGCTAGACTTGCCAGAAGAATAAACCAATGGATATAACATCACTTGGCCTGTTACAGCCCCCACCAGTGCCTACAAAAGTATTTTCAACGTCACCCCATGGACTTTTAGAAGGACTACCAAAATCGTAGGGCAAGTCGATAATACTAGTGGTTACAGATAGACTTATGAAATATGCACATTTTTTAGGCCTAAATCACCCTTTCTTATTTGCTATCATAGCCCAATTATTCATGGATAATATATATAATTTGCATGGGATGTTGAACATGATTACAAGTGACAGATGAGCGTTTTTTTGTTTTTCTAGTCTGGCAAGAAATGTTCAAAATACAAGGTATGGGAATTCAACTATCAGCAACCTACTACCTATAAATAAATGGCCAAACAAAGGTAGTGAATAAATGTGTGTAAAATTATTTACGATATATGATCGGAGACATGCCATAGACTTGGGTTCAATGGCTACCATTGGCAAAGTTTTGGTACAATACTTTGCACCATTCCAGTATCAAATACTCCTCCGCTTCATATTCCATGTTTCCCAAATGACTTAAAAACAAAAGTGATCGGTGTCTTCTTGAGAACTCAAGAAGTAACATTACAAATTTTTAAGCATTACTTATTAAAAGCCCAAGAACAAATAAAATGTTGGTTGATAAAAAATAAAAAAAGGACAGAAAGGAAATTTCAAATTAGATATTGGGTTTATGTGAAACTACAACCTTAAAAATAGCTACTGATGCACCGGGGAAATCCAAAGTTATAGGCAAAGTATTTTAGACCCTTTCAAGTGCAAGATGTTATAGGAATGGTTACCTAAAAATTGAAATTACCGTTAAACTCAGAGATTCAAGATGTATTTCATATGTCACTCTTGAAATCGATCCATGCACAGATACAAGTAGCAGTAGCAAGTCCTTAGGTGTTGTCATTTTCTAACTTGGTTTCAATGATAGTTCTTGATAGGATAACGATTAAACAAAAGAACATGACAACATGGGTTCTTGTGTAATGGCAAAGGTTTACTCCATTGAAAGCTACATGGGAATACGTAAATAAAATATGATTATCTTTCCTAGCTTTCAGACTCGCGAACAATTATGTAGATGAATGGAGCTTTGATGAGAATTTGAATAGATTGATCCAAACAACATCATGGAACTAACAGTCACTCGAAGGACAGGGCCACATGAAGGAATCAAGGGTAGGCATCATATAATGGGATCAAGCGATTTAAAAATAATTATAAAATTTCCTTAGTTCATTAGCCAAATGTAATATTTTGATTGGATTACTGTTAGGAAGTAAAAATGAAACAGTGCGTTTTTGATATTTTCACCAAAACGCATTGTTTCATCTTTTATGGAATAAAAGAAAGAAGAAAAGGGGCTGGCCTCATTATGTGTTCGATTAGGGCTTGAAAAGACACTGTGTTCTGCTGCGATTCAGTTGCTGGTTTGCTTCAGCTGCGTGTTCTGCTGCGATTCAGTTACTGGTTTGCTTCAGCTGCTGGTTTGCTTCAAGCTTTGATTCTCTGATGAAGAAGATAAGTTGTTTGGTTGTTAGTTTGTTTTATTTTCTGTTTTTTTTTTTCTGTTATTCAGTTAATTAGCAGTTATATTTTCTGTTATACATGTATAAATACATTGTTATTTGCTATTTTTTTTACTATGAGTGAAAATATTTTTCAGAGGTATTATTCAGCAAATCCCTCTCCTTTTCGTTTCCTGTTTCTTTGTTGCTTGGTTTTGGTGTGAAATAGCTAGAGTTCTTTCATGGTATCAGAGCCTTTGACTTACGTCTAAATGGCAGATCCAGGAAGTAGTGAGTTCTCAGTTGCTCAAACGAGCACTGAAAAATTATTCAGTAACATGAGTGTAGAAAAATCGACTGTTTACCCTGTCTCTACCTTACAACCCGTTAGTCCAAAACTTACTGATGAAAATTATAGATACTGGCGTATGCAAGCTTTATTTGCAGCAGGAGCTCATGATTTGGAAGAACACTTAGTAGGTATTTCTGTTTGTCCTACACCCTTTGTCTGTGTTTTAGGAGAGAATGGTTTAGATAATGTAAAAGCCAAAAATAATGCCTACTGTGTGTGGAAAAGATTAGATAAAGTTCTGATGGGTTGGTTGGTTTCATCAATATCAGAGAGTCTTTTCAGTATAGTTGCATATTGTAAGTCAGCTAATGAGATGTGGGTAGCTTTAGAGAATTATTTCATTACTGAATCTAAGGTTAGAATTTCAAACCTTAGAAATACCTTACAGTCCTGCAAGAAAGGCAATCTTGGTGTGCAAGATTATCTTAGGAAGATGAAGGATGTGTATGATGCTTTAGTTTCTAGTGGACAGGTTATTACTGAGGAAGAACTTATTAATTACATTCTTGATGGTCTAGGGGTAGACTTTGAGCCTATTGTGGTGTTCATATTAGCTAGAATAGATACTTCTGTAGAGAAATTCACTCTGGCAGATTTAAGGTTAATTTTGCAGAAGTATGAACAACGAATGAGTAGGTATTCAACATCTCCTTTTGAGTTTAGTGGGAGTGTAGCTAATATGGTGAAACAAGTGGAGAAATTAGATGTTCAGCCTATCAGGTCTGAAATTCCTGTGGATAACAATGTAGATCATCAGTCTAATAATCCAGAAAATTTAAAGCAGAGGTCTTATAGAAATTATCCTGGTGAGGCAGCAGCTTATGGCCAAGGTAGAGGCAGAGGTAGATTCCCAAACAAGTCTAGAGTGATTTGTCAGCTTTGTGGGAAATCAGGACATGTGGTGGTTCAATGCTATCATAGGTTTGATGCCAATTACAATGGCAATCAATAAAATTTCAGTTACTTTCCACAGAGAAATACAACTTCAGCTGCTCACTATACCTCAACCTTTTCACCCTATAATCAAAACTCACCATCCATTCCACCTCAACCACAAATCCAGTATAACCAGCCAAATCAACTATGCAACACACAATCTACTTTTTCCTTCACCCAATACCCTAAAACTTCACATGCAGCAAATAAATTCTGTGCTGGATGTTCTGACCAAATATCTAATACCCAACCATCTAAACCAAATCCAGTACCTACTGCCAATCCAACAACTGTGGTAGACACCAGCTGGTATATGGACTCAGGAGCCACTGATCATGTCACATCCAGATTTGATCAGCTTGCTGTGAAGGAAAGTTATGGTGGCTCTCAGCAGCTTCAAGTGGGAAATGGTGAGTGTCTCAAAATATCACACACTGGTTTTTCATCCTTACCTTCTTTCTATTCTAATAAAGTTCTTTCATTAAGACATATCCTTTGTGTTCCTAAAATAACCAAAAATCTGATAAGTATTTCCAAATTTACTCAAGATAACAACGTAATTGTTGAGTTTCTAAGTGACTGTTGTCTTGTAAAGGATAAAGATACCAAGGTTGTCTTGCTGCAAGGAACTCTAAAAGATGGCTTGTATCAACTTTAGTCCTCTTCATCCTCTGGAAACACAAACAACACTTCCTGTAAATTCAATTCCTTAGCTCAAAATGGTCTGTTTACTGTCAGTAATACTGGTCAGAATTCAAGCTTCAAATCTGATGTAAATGAGTCTGTTCAATCCCAAAATGTAATGACAAATGCTGATAGTTCTGCTCAGTCTCAAAATATGTTGTCTAATGTCAGTTCTTCTCCACAAGTGTCTTCTTGTACCAGTTTTCAAAGTAATAAAATAGATCTATTCATTTGGCATAAAAGACTTGGTCATCCATGTGTCAAAACTATGCAAACTGTATTTGCTACATTAAAGTACTCTGCCAAACTTTCTGAACTTCCTTTTTGCAAGGATTGTCAATATGGAAAACATAAACAAATTCATTTTCCTTTGTCACACTCTAGAGCCTCTCAACCTTTGGAAATAATTCACAGTGATGTATGGGGCCCTTCACCAATAACATCCAAAAGTGGTTTTAAATACTATGTACATTTCTTGGATGATTATACTAGATTTACTTGGATTTTTCCTTTAAAATTAAAATCAGAAGTGCCTCATGTTTTTAAAAATTTTCACAAGCTAATTGAAAATCAATTTAACAAGAAAATTAAAGTGTTACAAACAGATTGGGGTGGTGAGTATAGGTCATTGGTTTCATATCTTAATGAAAATGGAATAATTTTTAGACATCCTTATCCATATGTGCATCAACAAAATGGTAGAGCTGAATGAAAACATAGGCATATAGTTGAAATTGGTTTGGTGCTACTGTCTCAAGCAAACATGACTTTAAATTACTGGTGGAAAGCTTTTCAAACATCTGTTTTTCTCATAAATAGGTTACCTTCTGCTATAACAGATCATGTATCTCCATTTCAGTTACTTTTTTATAAAAAGCCAGATTATCACATGCTTAAAGCATTTGGCTGTGCATGTTATCCTTTACTTAGACCTTATCACTCACATAAATTCAGTTTTCATACCCAAAAATGTGTTTTTCTTGGATATAGTCTTATGCACAAAGGTTATAAGTGTTTAAGTAAAGATGGCAGAGTATACATTTCTCCTTCAGTTACTTTTGATGAGACTGAGTTTCCTTTTCTGTCTGATACAAAGTTCACTCATCTGCTTACCTCACACAAAATTCCTTGGATAGATTATACCTTAGGTATCTTTGTACCTGAAAATGCAGAGTCTAACCAGTCACAGTTCTATAATTCTGGAAACACACATCCTGATAATTCTGAGTCAAAGTTTTGTGAGTCTAAAACAGCCAAATTAGGAGTTCCTGCAAACAATTTTGTCTGTCCTAACTTGCAGCAACAAGGCACTGAACTCATCAATTCAGTTCCCTGTATTCAATCTTCAGCTAATAAATCATTTCCAGTTGATACATCAAATATTCAACCTTCTCCATTCTTATCTCCATCTTTCTTATTATCAAACAATGATTCCTCTGCACCATTTCCTAAAGCAGTGGTAAATTTACCTTCACCACCTTGTATTCCTTCAACTCCTAAACCTAGCTCATCTACAGACACATACTCTACTGTTCCACTTGAGGTTCTGATTCCCCAAAACACTGCAGCAGCAGGAGGATCAACTAACCCTCAACCTGCTCAAACTTGCCAACCTTGTCATCCTATGTTAACCAGAACCAAAACTGGACATTTACCTGCACCAAGAAAATTTTCTCTGGTAACTGAAATCATTCCTAAGGAACCATCTAGTGTGTTAGATGCTCTCTCACAGCCTATGTGGTATGCAGCAATGAAAACAGAGTATGAAGCCCTATTAAAAAATGATACATGGGAGTTGGTTCCACCAAAGAAAAATCAGCATCTTGTAGGTCATAAATGGGTCTTCAAGACTAAGTTAAATGCTGATGGATCAGTTCAGAAACTTAAAGCCAGATTAGTTGCAAAAGGCTTTCAACAGGCTGCAGGTATAGATTATCTTGATACCTTCAGTCCTGTAGTTAAATCAGTCACTATAAGGGTAATTTTAACCTTAGCAGTGTCCCATGGATGGCCTGTGCATCAAATTGATGTAAATAATGCCTTTCTTAATGGAGAACTCTATGAGGAGGTTTACATGAGTCAGCCTCAAGGTTTTATCAGTTCAGAGAAGCCAGAGTATGTTTGCAGATTAAAAAAGGCTTTATATGGGCTAAAACAAGCTCCTAGAGCCTGGTTTGAAAAGCTGAAAGGGGTTTTGTTGTTGAAAGGTTTTATTAATGTTGTTTCAGACACAAGTCTGTTTGTTTTGGGCAGTAAAGAAGTTCAGGTGTATGTTCTAGTTTATGTAGATGACATTCTACTTACAGGACCTGATGAAGATTATATTAAGGTGCTGATTCAGGAGTTAAATACAGAATTTTCTTTAAAAGATCTTGGAGAATTGAATTATTTCTTAGGGATTGAAGTGCATAGAGGTGAATATGGCATGCATCTTTGTCAGGCAGTATGCAGCAGAATTATTATGTAAGGTGCAAATGCAAGACTGTAAACCATGTAAGACTCCTTTGGCTGCTGGAGTAAAGTTATTTGTTGGAGATAGTGAGCCCTTTACCAATCCTAGTTTATACAGAAGCACAGTGGGAGCCTTACAGTATCTCACTCTTACTAGACCTGATCTAACTTTTGCTGTAAACAAATTAAGTCAATTTCTAAAGGAGCCATCTTTGTTGCAGTGGCAGGCATGTAAAAGGGTAATGAGATACATTAAGGGGACTCCAGATTATGGATTAGTATTCAGGCCAGTAAGTAAATTCTCTGTAGAAGTGTTTACTGATGCTGATTGGGCTGGAAATCTTACAGATAGGAGGTCTACAAGTGGTTTTGCTCTGTATTTTGGCTCAAATCTTGTGCAGTGGGGTTCTAGAAAACAAAGGGTTGTAGCTTTGTCTTCAACTGAGGCTGAATATAGGGCTGTGAGTCAAGCATCCACTGAAATTGCCTGGCTTCAAAATCTGTTAAGAGAAATTGGTGTATCTTGTGTGCAAATTCCTATTGTATGGTGTGATAATCAAAGTGCAGGGGCTTTGGCTTCCAATGCTGTCTTACACAGCAGGACAAAGCATGTGGAGATAGATATTCATTTTGTGAGAGAGCAAGTGGCTGCAAAATTACTTAAAGTACAATATGTCCCTACTTTATATCAAACAGCTGATATCTTCACAAAAGCTTTGTCTGTTAACAGGTTTGAAGAGTTGAGAATGAAACTGAATGTTGCTCAGTTGACAGAAATTCAGACAACTAAAAGAAATGAAGGAGATGCTAAGGATGCTCAACAATGCTGTGGAAACTATGAGTTGGCTGATATTCAACATGTGGTTCAAAATGAAGAAGAATCTGGAGCTGCTCATCATGTTGCTGAAAGACCAGTTCAAGGGAGGAGCAATAATAAGCTGAAGGGAAAACAGGTAGTTCAGATTGAGGGAGGAATGCCTAGTTATTGCTCAGATTAGTTAAGTTTTCAAATGGAGTTGTGGTTAAGGGAGGAATACTTGAAGTGTTGTGCAAATTGAGGTTGACTGATTGAGTATTCTGGAAATGCAGTAGGATGCTTATAATATTGCAAGTCTTCAATAGCATTCTGCTATTTTGACTTGAGGGAGGATGTTAGGAAGTAAAAATGAAACGGTGCGTTTTTTATGTTTTCACCAAAACTCATCGTTTCATCTTTTATGGAATAAAAGAAAGAAGAAAAGGGGCTGGCCTCATTATGTGTTCGATTAGGGCTTGAAAAGACACTGTGTTCTGCTGCGATTCAGTTGCTGGTTTGCTTCAGCTGCGTGTTCTGCTGCGATTCAGTTGCTGGTTTGCTTCAGCTGCTGGTTTGCTTCAAGCTTTGATTCTCTGATGAAGAAGATAAGTTGTTTGGTTGTTAGTTTGTTTTATTTTCTGTTTTTTTTTTTCTGTTATTCAGTTAATTAGTAGTTATATTTTCTGTTATACATGTATAAATACATTGTTATTTGCTATTTTTTTTACTATGAGTGAAAATATTTTTCAGAGGTATTATTCAGCAAATCCCTCTCCTTTTCGTTTCCTGTTTCTTTGTTGCTTGGTTTTGGTGTGAAATAGCTAGAGTTCTTTCAATTACAAAACATTTATACAAGAAATAGTTGTAATGAACCAGGGACGGAAAAAAGACTATTTAATTTCATCATCTTTCTCATAATTCAATTTCATCTCTCTGTTGAACTTTTCTTCTTTGTTTTTAAATTTTCTATAATCTTAACTCTCACAATATATCATGCATACTATAATTATTGTCAAATCATGGTATTGGATTCAGAACAACTTCTCAATTGTTTGAAATCACAAAAAAAAACAAATATATTTCCATTACAAATGATTATGCTTTTCGATTTTGCTTCTATTACAAAACACTATTTATTCATAGTTGAATATCAATTTGTCAGTGTTGTCAACACTAGAAAGATGAGAATGTTGACCTAAAAGAACAGCATCACTTTCATCTTATTTATTTAGGAGTGAGTACTCGACATTTTGTTATTTCTAATATCAAATCATAAAAAGATTTCTTGAACATTATCAACTTGGCTCATTCAATGGCCCATGTTAAAATGAGCCTTCTGCTTTTTGTGTATTTGTTATATAGGCTAAAATTAGGCCACCCACTTTGTCCATTCTTATTAGCTACTCTTAGTATATTAGGCATAGTCTTTCCTCCTTGAAAATGGCGTCCAATTAAACATCTATCCGTCCATACATTGAAAGTTATAAAATTTTTTCATTATGATGATCGTTAGATTGATTTAAAAAAAAAAAAAGAAAAAAAGAAAAGCAATACATACATTGAATGTATTCGATTGAATAAAGAAGGCATCGCACAATCTATATATATTAGAAGTTTCTCAATCCTCTGAATTTCAATTTCAGCTACTTCATATAAAAAGGGAAAAATTTAGCACACGAGGTGAAAGGTACAAAAAATGTGTTTTTAGAAGGTAAAGAAAAAGCAAGTAGTCTAAATCTCGAGACGTAATTGAAGATAATGTCAAATCATACAAGTAAAATACAACTAGTGCAACAAAATTATCATATCAAATTGGGTTTTGTAATTCTATAAATAAAGATGTTCCATTTATGCTTTTATCACAAATCAATCAAAGCCATCGAGGGACAGAAAGATAGAGCGGCAAAGAGTCAACATATTAGAGATGGATAGTTTGTGAGTGGCAGTGTCCGGCAGTAGCGTAAAGGGAGTTGGCCAAAATCTCCTATCACTAAAATAAAACCAAAATCATTGTGATTTATTTGCTTTAACATGGTTTGATTTTCTACCCATGAATATATTTATACCATATGCAACACTAGAGATATTGAGAAGCCCTTTTCAATATTCAAGAATATCATTTTATTTCTTTCTTTCAAAATTAAGATCCATAATTAAATTTTCAATTTTGTACTGCTTCCAATAAATAATTTTACGTATACAAACTTAAATTGTCTATACATATTCATGAGTTAAAAACCAATAAAAGTTTAAAAAATCAACTCAGTTCCCCTTTGAAATTATTCATTACATTAAAAAGTATTAAATACCTCAGGGTGAGGGGATTTTCCATGTTTCTGTAAGGGGGTCTACAAATTTATAAGGTAATTTTTTATACTGTAGGGAGGATTGTAGTACTTCTAAAAAAAAAAAAACGTTTAGAATTAAAAGTACCCACTAGAAAATAATAAAAAGTTCATCAGATTACTAACTAAGTTTGTAAGTGTAATTTTTTTTTTTTTTAATTTTCTCTATTTGTTCCTTTCTTTTAGTAAGGGGATTTCACATCACACAGAGGAAGATGATATTCATGTTTGCCAGTTATAAAAGTGCAAGACACTTGCACAAGATGCTTAGAAGTAATGCATATACAGCTTGCCAACAATAAATAAAGTCTTCCCAACTTTAAACCCACTCACATTCTTTATCATGTATATGTTTATTTAAGTAAAAGTGCTTTTTTTATATGTGCATGTTCTCTCAATTCAGCATTGCAGTTTTGAAATTAACTGCTCATATGGAACTCCAACACAAAATGAAAGCGATCAAGCTAGATAAATCAACCGAAGATGAACCTCTCTTCAATTTGGTCATGAGTTTTATATGCAATTTTGAAGTCAAGTTCTCAATAAAATATGGTGAAAACGATGGACCTCAACACTGTGTAATAATAAGGGGTGGTTAACGACATTTGATAATTATTAAATTAATATACAAAAAGAAAATAGAATGTCAATTCAACTTTATTAATTCATAATGACTCAGTGGTTAGGCATCAAAAGAATTATAACAATTATTATTATTCCATCGCCATGACAGAACCCAATCAAAATGTATGGTGCAGAACAAGCTACTTCTATAATAATCTGAAAACATAATTAGGTCACACGAGACTTAATTGTTGGAGTGTCATCCCGGTGCCCACTATCTCCCCATCACACGTATCTAGTAGAGGGATTAGACGTGTGTATCACATCACGGTTGCAGTTTCTCAGTTCAAGAAAAATTTGAATCAAACACAAATTGATTAGTTATTTGTGATGATTTTTAGTTGTAATGTATTAATAATGTTATTTTTGTGATTTTATTTCAGTATTTTTTTTATTTTAGTTGCATTCTATTAAATATGTTAATATTGTAATTTCAACTATAATTATGGTGACTTTAGTTGTACTACATTAACAATGTTAACATTGTGATCAAAATTATCTAACACTTGTAATATACTATTGTGTAGATGTATCATGAGTACAACATTAATATTGTGATCTAGTATGTTCTATTAGTTAGTCGTAGTTTATTCCAACTACCATGTTCTTCTTCATGTGGTGATTGGAATAAACCGCATAACAAACTAAAGGGTGGAAGCCAAACAACGAATTACACATTCTAATAGGTAATACACTATTTAGATGTAGAGTAAAAAACATATATGGTATGTAATGGTTTTTGGCATTTAAAGTGCTTTGACATGTAATGGTTTTTGTTATCGAAGTTCGTTTTTGTGTAGTTGTTTATTATTAGTAATTAATGGATGCATAGTCTATGATAAAAGTCCATTACAATAGGAAATGTTTTTAGTGACGTTTATTACAGTTTTTACCAGTGTTTTAAAATACCACAATCAACGTTACCGTTTTTCATAAAAACATTGATAATTCATGTGTTGGTAAAGTTTTTATCAGCGTTTTGTAAAATGTCAATAAAAACCCCAATAAATGCTGTTGTAAGTCAAGTTTACAACGTCGTTTTTTAAAGCTTTTACCAACATTTCAAAATGCCAGTAAAAGTCCTGCTCCCACCAGCCCTTTTTTCCCGCTCTTTTTCACGTGTGTGGTATCGGCAGTTCTGGAGACCTATAGTAGCGTTTTTGGGGGTTTTAGCGGCGTTTTTAATTTTTTTTGCCTAGACCTATACTGGCCTTTTTTTAAAATTGTAGTGTTTTTCGCTGGTTTATAGCGGCATTTTTCTTTGGTTTTTAGTAGCGTTTTTTTAGTTTTTAGCGACATTCTTGCCATTTTATGCACCACCTTTTTAACAGCATTTTTCTTTACACTTTTTACTTCCTATTAATTATATTCATTACCATTTTTCTGTAAACAGTAAGCAATCTAATATTTTTAACAATAAATTTTGACGAAACTCAAAAAAAAAATTTACAATAACATTCGAAATCAATATGATATCTACAAGCACATACGAATAAAGTCACGAATTCATTAATCAAATATTTAATAAAAGTATTATCATAATACTTAATGTAAACATATATAATAGTCAATCACCATATAAAGTCAAAACTTTTATATTAACTGTCGTGAAGTTTGTTTGGAGATTTGAAGTGAAAACTCTGACATTTTATCCTAGGAAAAAAATGAAAGATGTAAGAAAAATGAAACATAAAAATAATAAACAATGTCCATGAATAATCACTCAGCTTGGAATAAATCACAAAAGTAAAATTAACTAGGCAATATTGAATTGCAACATCAAAAGAAACTACAAATATATGAACTACATGGTTAAAAGTCATGTAGTATGTAAATAGATGTCTCAGCAATATATAGTTACAAATATAAAATATCTTAATGTCAAATCCAGAAAGAAGAATTCAATCCAACTATATTATCCACAAAGATCCAACCTAGCAACAACATATTCATCTCAACCACAAGAAAGAAAATTCAAATTTAAGGACAAAATTAGCTCCTTGTATGTTTTAAACAGATGCAAGCACAATAATAAATAATTATGAAATGAATACAGTTGGCAGAAGATAATTATGATTAAAAAACCTAAGTTTTAAGCTTATGCACCAAATCCCTATTTAGAAATACAAGTTTATGTATGACAAGTCTAAGTTTACAATTTCAATGTAGAAAAGACATTGCTAAAGGCTAGCAAAATGGAATATATCAACAGATGTCATGTAATGAGGTATACATAATGTGGTTGCTTAAGAAACTCATTTATAGGAACTCTCAAAACCAAACCAAATGCCAAATATTACCAAATGTTGTAGTAAGAAGGTATGTATAAATTTTATGATTGAGAACTACTTGAATAACATGCATACAAATGGTAATACTCTAATAATAGCTTAAAGCTTAAACGCCAAATTACTATTTTAGCATTAAGACAAGTATACATGCTAACAACTTGTTTAAGAAAAATAAGAAAGTCAAATTGATTCAAAATGGCAAAACAACACAACAACCATTAGAAATTTGCTTATAAAAAAGTGTGTTACTAAACTTCTCCAACAAGAGTTCATAAGAATATGCAATTAATTAAGGTTGATAAAATCACATGGATTCCAAACAACAAATAAACCAAACTCACACCCACAAACTAATTCTTCAATTTTCCATTAATAATACGATATGTCAAATTACATAGCTTGCATTTATTATTTTGCATTCATAAACCATAATCTCTATTCAAGATGATAAACCAACTCAACAATGTTATGTTTTGTCATACAATAATTTTAACACTTTATAACCATATACAAACCAGCCTTCCAATAGACTGGATTTCATTAATATGCATTTTTAATAGATGAAAAACATTTAACATGATCTTATATGGATGCAAATGCAAACTTACTAGTTTTTATCTGAAGAATGATGACGAGTTGATAGATGGGATACTTATGACACACAAATGATCAAACCATATATATTAATTTTGAATTAATTACTTTATTTGAAGAAATTTATTATATGAACATATCTTACATATGTTATCTCTCCACTAGGTTACCAGTCATTTTTATATGGTGGTATGCATAACAATGCACAAATGCTGGACAATTAAGATCTAATTGCGTTCATATTATTACTATAATCTTCTCACAATATTTTCAGTTGCTTTGCCAATTATCTTCTTCTTTTGATGGTATCATTATTCACACCTGAAGGGTCGCTTGAGTGGTGAGATAATGATGCTGATGTTTTTTACATGCTAGGAGTGAGACCTAATCCTAATCCATAAACTCGATTACATCTTTTTGGTCCCATCACTTGAGCATATGCATTATCTTTCATCTTATGAAGACTCATATTTAATTTTTGGATAGAACTCTATAACTTATTTATCTTCTTTTGGATGAGTTCCTAAACCCAGTATAACAACAATGTCTTATTAATTTCATTTTTCATAAACACAAATAAAGTTACATAAACTAAACTTACAAAATTATAGATCCATACCTAAACTCAACCAAACACATCCAAGATTATTCAATCAGTTCCACAAGTTTAACATACTACTTAAGCACATAATTATCTCATCAATAACATTAAAACTAAAAAAAACACTTAACAAAACCTTCCAAAGCATCAAAATCCAACATACATATATAAACATATTTCTAAGCATTTAAAAATTAATTAAATCTTTATCATCACATCATTTTCTCATATTTTCAAGCTTTTCAAATATAAAACAAGTTTCAATAATAACTCATCTCAAAACAAAGGAACACATGTATCAAAAAAACAAAGGAAAAAGGTAAGAGACGCTTACCTCTTGGCTATGATGTTTAATCTCTCTCCAACTCTTACCCAAACTCTAGCTCAATTGGCTGCTCTCTTTCTATTCTTTTAATAAGGTTCTCTAAGAAGGAATTAAAATTTTGGGTAATTTTTATCTAATAAACATGAACATGTTATTTTATATAGTTGTGTTAGGACTGAGGGGATGCATAATTATATGTCCCAAGGATGTACGGTTGTGCTTCAAAAAAATCTTAGGTTCTCATACTTTCCTATGCTACACATGAAAAAGCCTTCCAAAGAAACACATGTACATGCCACATAAAGCCTTTAAATGACTATTTTACACTTGAACACTCTCAACTCAATTTTCTCATTATAAAATCTCATATTTAACCCTAATTTCAATGTAAAAAGACTATTCTAACCTCAACTTGTTACACTCTCTGCTCTTATAAAAATTTTTTTTTTTAAAATTACTTGAACAACTTTAGAAATCTCTCTCTAAACTTAGACTTTATCTCCCAAATGGCCTTCTCCTATTTTTAACTCCATAATACCTTAACCAAAAGTATCTCTTTATTCCTCAAAAGTTTAACTTTATTATCCAAAATCTGAACTAACCTCTCCTGTTAACTCAAATCCTCAGTTAACTTACTATCTCTAGTAAATCTCTATTTTAACTCTTGAAAAAAGTCTCACACTCCTCAGTTTACACAAATGAAACCTTTCTCTAAGTCAAAATAGTTAAAGGTTTCACCAGACTCGAGAATCCTTCAATAATCCTCTGGTAGTATTTTACTAATTCAAGGAAACTTCTCACTTTCTTAGTTGTCCTTAGCCTTCGCCAACTCAACACTGCCTTTACTTTACTCAGATACACTAATATGCCCTCAACTAACTATACTTGTTTAAGAAATGTCACTTCATCCAACCAAAACTCACATTTGGCAAACTCAACATATAATTATTGATCTCTCAATCTTTACCGCATGAACCTTAAATACTTATGTTTTTCTTTATTCTTTGAATAAACCAAGACGTTATCTATGAACACTACTATAAATATGTCAAAGCAATCTTAGAATGCTCTATTCATTAGATCTATGAGTACTATAAGAGCATTTGTCAACCTAAATGACATTATTACAAATCTATAGTGATCATATCTTATCCTAAAAGCAATTTTAGGTGTATCTCTATCCAGTACTTTCACCTAATAATAACTAGACCTTAAGTCAATCTTAGAGAATACTATCACTCCTCTCAACTGGTCTAGTAAACATGCCCATACTCTATAGATAAGCTTTTGATCTTATCGCTCTCCCTAGAGCCTTATTGAATCTTTGAAGAGAAATAACTCCCATCATCACATCTCTAGCTATGACAAGATATAGATTATAAACAAATTTCTTTACCTTATTGATCTCAAATCTAGCTAATTCTAACATAAACCTCACTAGAGTATTAAATTTGGTGGCATACTCTTTGACCATACTGGTCTTTCAGGTTAACTTAATAAACTATTAGGTTTGGTATACACTATATATGCACTATAGTACTTTTCAGCAAACATTTACTAAACTCTACCCAACTCAGTCTTTCCTTATCTACTAATGTTCTTGCAAGGTTCTACTACACCCTCGTGTCACCTTTGAATATATAAACTACATATCTAACTCTCTTTCTCTCTCTCTCTCTTTCTCTCTCTATCATGCTAAACAATCCTATAGCACTCTCTACAGCTTAGATCTCTAGATCCACTAAATCTAGAGACTGATGAACTCTTGGCAGATTATAAATTAGATATAATCTCTCTATATCTTTGGCACCCTTAGTCTTTATCTTAAAACTTTGTTTTAGATGTCAACCTATCTCTAGCATGTGGTAACTATCTTTTATCAGTTCTAGGTATCAACCCCTCATTGGCTCACTTCTTACTGACTCACCTTTTACCAACTCTTGATATCTTCCTCTCACTAGCTCTTAAAGGGCCTTTCTTATAGCTTCTCTGATCATTTCCCTCACATCCTCTACTCTCAAGGACATTCAAAAGTTTTGTGCCTTTCTTATCACTCACGGGGTCTTACTAAGGCACTACTCTATTTTTCTATGAATCTAGGGATAAGGTTCCTCAAATCTAGCATGTTACAAAAATAAAAGGTTAGAATCTTACAATAATACTGAATCAGATACAAATATACTTACGTTAAAAGGTACAACAATCACTAACTGTTAGGATACGCTGACTTTAGACTCATGCGATTTCAAAAATAATACAAATTTAAAAACACGTTTTCAAAAATATAACTTAAATTTGTTCTGATACTACCAAATGTAGTGGTACTACTATATGTTATACTATTTATTATTTACATATTAGATATTATTATTATTATTATTATATTATTATTATTATTATTATTACTACTACTTCTATTACTATTATTTTCTACTGTTAAGATCTTTAAATTAATCATATACAATAGCATCACACACCCATATACTGAAAATATGAATGTTGCATAAGCTTAAATCATAAATAACATAGTGTAGTACGTTGTATGCTAAAAAGCAGCATATATTATTAATTTATAAAGCATAAGTGAGTATATACAAAATATATATATATATGTATATTATACATAATATATAATCCAAAAAATAAATATTATATTGTAATAGCCCGAGGTTAGCATTGTCCTTCTAGACTAGAAATTTGGGTTATAAATGAGATTTAATAATAGAATATAGAATTTGTGAGGTATCAAGGGTAGAATAGTCATTTTAAGACTAGTTGTGGTTTGTGCATGAGTCTCTCTAAGAGACTGTTTCATGCAAGGCATGAGAGAAGGGAAATTTGTGAATTTCTCTTGACACACACCCATATGCCTGAGGCACATAGCCTTATGTCAAGTGAGAGGCACCATAAATAATAAGTTTTTCTCATTTTCGCTTAGCTTATTGCATCCAGCTTTCTTTCCCGCTTCTTTTTTAGTGAACCCTAGATTAGAAAACGTCCAACCAACAGTCACAATCTAAGCAAGGGAACTAGAAGCAACTAGAGAGAGAGATCTAAAAGCTATGGCAAGAAGTAAGTATTTCCTTACCTCTTTCATTTCGTTTCATAGCTTGTTTTCTTGGTTTGAGTTTCCCTTAGGTGTTTATTGCATGTTAAGAATGTATTTTAGTATATTTTGATGATAAAATGGTGCCTTGAATGATGATTCATAAATAATTATAGAATGTTTTGGTATTTATGTGCTTGGGTGCATATTCGTGAGAAATGTGAGATATTTGACATGATTTTTGATGAATAGATAGAATAAGTGTGCTTATTGGCTAATGTATTTGGTATATAAATGTTTGATTGAGTGTTGGTTATGATTTAAGTTGAGATTTGCTAGGATTTCTAGGTTTTCAGACATCATCTACAGAAATTGAATGGAGCATAAGACCGTGTACCCGTGGTTACATGTTCATGTGGCCTTTTTTTTATATAAGTATGACCTTGCATGGTACTTATATGTGCTTAAAAACCTAGACACACGTTTGTGTAGTCGATGCACACACTAGTGTGTTTTATCCCAATGTCACACGTCTATGTAAACAAGATACAAGAGTGTTGTTTATATTGTTACATGCCCGTGTAAGTGAAGGACATAACCTTGTGCCTTGAATGCATGCCCATATAACCAGCCTAAGTTCTATAAATTCATTACAGAAGTTAGCATGATTGAGAGCACAACCAACACACCTATTTACCTTAAGAAATGCATGGAAACAACTCCAAAGCAGATTTAAGCCATTCTTAAATGCATAGAAATTATTAATAATAAGATATAAATAGCATATCATACATGATTAGCAGCATAGAGCATGTCATGCCATATCAAAGTTTTTAGAAACGGATCCAAGGATCCAATAGTATGTTTTTAAAGTATAAATATACAATGTTTCAAACATCAGTGAGGGGTTAATACAGGGGAGCACCTGTGAGTTTGCACACCTACTAGAGAGGGAAACCAATATCTGTTAGAGAGGACATAGTCTTTGACCAAACTCGCTAGAGAGAGTGTTGGTTGTACACAAGTTAATTTGTTTATGAAATTGAACTTACACGGTCAGGGTGTCGAATATTTGTATTCATCAGTCTGGCTAGCATAGTAGATATTTTTAAATACAATACTTTATAATCCAATTTTCAATATATACCATATGTATATATTTAGGATCTTTGGATCACAGTTTTTATTTCAGACAGAGTTTTTAGAAAACTATGTCTAAGGATAAGTTTTATGACTTTTCAGCATACACATGACATTAGCATACATATTTCATGTCATGTACAACATTCCATAAAAAACAGAATAGATAAAGACGAAGAAATTATAAAGAACCGATAAAATCTCAGAAATACAAAAACAAAAAGCAGTAAAGTAGAAAATAATATGAAATGACATACAACTAACTAAAGTTTGAAACCTACTAGTGTTAGAAATGGGAAATAATTGCTGAGTGATTTTATCACTCACCCCTTTTCCTTATTTTTTACGTTTGCAGATTAGTGAGCGTGGACTAAGCGGAAGCGAGATAGTTGTTAGATTTTGAGGTCATGGCTTAGCAAAAAACAACATGTTTTGGCTCACATGCTTTATATATAATTTTTTTTTTATGCATATCAGTATGTATGACTCTATTATGGGGTATTATACGAATAGTATGTTAGAAGTGAAAAGCCTGAGATTTTTAAGAAAAATCATTATTTTCTCAGTATTATTACGTTATTTCCCATTTTAGCTTTCGTATTGAAAATTTAAAATTTCAACTGTAGATTTTACTGTAGAGATTCCTATTGCAAGTATAATATTAGTATGATAAATATCATAAATAATAGTGCATAATAGCCTGTGGTGGGATTCACTACATACATGTTGTTAGTATAGGTGAAAATATGATCCAAAACCATATCCTATCCACAGTTGTCTCATGTCTTATCTCAGCAACCAACTCATCTGACCTATAAGAAAAGGGAAACTATAAAGAATTAGTGATGAGTCACTTTCTAAGTATCCCTTAACTCTATCCACAAACATGTTTTCTATCATTACTTACTTTCAAGACTTGTCCCACTATTATATGATTTCATCTTATTATCTTGCTTATCTTATATCTTATTGTATATATTTTGCCCTATTATATTTCATGCTATGTATGACATAATATAAAGTTTACTGAAATCGTGTCTACACTAAAAATCATGTCTTGGCATTTCGGCCTATTTTCTGAAAATTTTGAAAGTAATTGCTATGATCTGGAGATCTTTTAATAGATAATAACTAAAATCTCTCTTTTATATAATATATATATATATATATAAAAGTTGTAATTGAAAACTGTTGTACTGATTAGACGATAAATATAGAGATTTGATACCTTGACCATGTGGATTTGTCCATATTGATACATAATCAATAAGTTGAAAATAAAATCTATACTTATGTTTGATCAGTAAGTTGAATATCTAATCTGTACTGATACAAAATTAGTAAGCTAAAAATATAATCCATATTGAGGCACAGTTAGTAAACTGAAATCTGATCTTATAGGTGCTCTCTCGTATCCATCCCTAAAATGATGTTCAGAATATCAACTTTCTATATAAAAACTCATGCATATAAATTACATGATCCCTTTTAAAAACTTGGCTTTAGCATGTCATTTCATGTAAATGCTCATCATGCACGATTTTTTATTGTTTTCTCTTTTTATTAGGTTATTCATACTTGTGTAAGTCCCTAATTCTAATTATGTAACTTTTATATACTACACAATCATGCACATTCAAAATATACTACCATGCATTTTCACACAATCATGACCTTGTGTCCTATAGACCTCCAAAGCTATTACATAACATGACTATGACCCTATATACATGGTTCTAGTAAGCTAGTATAAGCACATGACTATAACTTGAGCTCACACGATGGTGTCTTTATAGAACACTATTATCTTGGCTTCAATCATGTATGCACATACACAGTCAATAGATTATAAAAATATGACTGTACAATCATGGGTTTATCAGGCATAAGGTTTTACGTCATGCTCTACTTTTATAAAATCATATATGAAATTATAGATCCATACCTAAACTCAACCAAAACACATCCAAGATTATTCAATCAATTTCACAAGCTTAACATACTATTTAAGCACATGTTTATTTTATCAATAACATTAAAGCTCAATAAACCACTTAATAAAACCCTTTAAAGCATCAAACTCTAACATACATATATAAGCGTGTTTTTAATCATCCAAAACTTAATTATATCTTTATTATCACATCAACGTACCATATTTTCAAGATTTCCAAATATAAAACAAGTTTCAACATCAACTCATCTTAAAATAGAGGAACACATGCATGCAAAAACAAAGGAAAGAGGTAAGAAACATATATGTCTTGGCTATGGATGCTTAATCTCACTCCAGATCTTGCTCAAACTCTAGCTCAATTGGTTGCTCTTGGTTACTATCTCTCTATTCTCCGGTTAGGGTTCTCTAAGAAGGGATAAAAATTTGGGTAAAGTTTATCAAATAAATATGAAAAAGTTGTTTTATATAGCTACATTGGGATTGAGGGAGCACACAATTAGGATGCATGGTCATGCTCTAAAAAGATCTTAGATTTTCACACGTATCTGTATTGTGTATGAAAAAGTCTTTTAAGAAGACATATGCGCATGCCATATAACTATTTTACCCCTAAACACTCTTAACTCAATATTCTCACCATAAAATCTCATTTTTAACCCCAATTTCAGCCTAAGAAAACCATTCTAACTTTGGGTTATCACAATAGTTCATTCCTTAATTGCTTTTAATTTCTCCTCACCAACTTTAACTTCATATTGTGACACTACATAACCAAGAAAGATAATTCAATCTTAGCAAATTTAGCCCTTCTTTAGGTTACCATATTACTTAAAAAACTTCTCTAAGGCATCTCACATGTTCATGACAATTCTTACTGTAAATTAATATGTTATCAAAATAAAATAGAACAAATCTATCAATAATCTTATAAAGTTTATGATTCATCAACCACATAAACGTACTCGGTGTATTGGATAAGACAAATGACATGGATAAACACTTATACAATTTTCTTTTTGTTTTACACGTTATTTTCCTTTCATCTCCTTTCAATATCCAAATTTTATGATAACCACTCTTAAGATCTACCTTTTAAAACATCTTAAAACCATGCAACTCATCAAACATATCATTGGTCTATAAATTGGATAGTTATATGTCTCTATTGTCTTATTTATTACTTGACTATTTACACATAATCTTGTAACTCATCTTTCTTTTATACTAACAAAGTTGGTATCGAACAAAAGCTCATTGACTCTCTTATATAGCTTTTTGTCCAAAAATTCAACTACTTGTCATTGCAGCTCTTTAGCCTTGTCAATATTGCTATTAAAGGCTAGTATATTTGGTAAGGCAGCTCCCAATTTAAGATTAGTTTCATGTTTGATCCCTTTAATTGGTTACAACCTTGTTAGTAACTCTTTTGAGGACACAAAAGCAAATTATTCTAAAATTTACTCATTTTGTGAAAGGAATAGGTGTTTCTAAATCCATCATGTATAGTTTTCGTACATATTATTATGAAATCCCAAAAGCATGTGTCTTATATTTCATTGAAACCATATAACACATTAATTCATCATTGTAGGATTTCTTTATCATGATTGGTACTAAAACCTATTTTGCAACTGTTGCATCTTCATCAGCATTCAACTATCATAACCTATATAGGTTGAAGTGGTTATTTGTAGCTAAGTTCAAATTTTTTAGAAAGGTGGCAAAAACTATATTGGTACAACACCCTCTATCTATAAACCCTTCACATACCTTTTTATTTAGTATGCACCTACTATGAGATTTGTTCTCATGTTGCTTATCATTCATCTTTAGTTAGGAATTCAAGTTGCACTGAATTACAAACTATTTTCTCTCATCTACATACTCTACATCATCATCCCTCAAGTACCCATTCTCTTCATCTTCCATTATTGCCTCATCTTGACTCTTTGCCTCCTTTTGTGACTCTTAAATACTGATCACCCTCGTGCACACCCTGATGCAATATGCCCAAGGCCAAGGCATTTAAATTATTTAATGTTTATGTCTCTTTTGCGATATGTTAGTTCACCCAATTTCTCCTTTCCTTAGCCAATCTTATAGCTATTTACTAGAGTGATTCTTCTCTGTTTGCTTTACATTCTAATTAGAAACACTCCGTGGAGGTATCGAACTTGAGTTGTTGTTTTTATTGCTAACTTGTTGAATCACACTTTTCTTATTCATACCACGTTTAAGTTCTATTTCTACCTTGACAACTAGTTTAATACATCCTCAAAAAGATGAAAAAGGTTGTAATTCAACAGTATTGAAATTCTCTCTATTCAACCCTCATAAGAATCTCGTAATGATTTGTTCTTGAGGTTTTTGTTATTCATATCTCATAGTTAACATCTCAAATCCCTTAACATAATCCTAAATGCTCATATCACTTTATCTAAGTCTTTGTAATTTAATGTATAATTCGTGCCTATAATGTTCATGAACAAATTGTTTTTACATCAATCTCTTCATAAGCCTCCAACTTTTAATCTCTTCTTCTCTATCTCTCTTACGTTACAATTCCAAGTTATCCCACCATATTAGTTTAATCTATAAATTCAAGAGCAACAAGTTCACATTTGTTTGCCTCAGTGTAATTTTAGCACTCAAACACCTTTTCCACTTATATCCATTCTACCTATTCCTTTGGTGATGTAGTTCTTTTAAATGGTGGAACCATGTATGTATATATATATATATAATTTTATATATATATATAGACACACATGCACACTTGTACCCATTCTAACTATTCCTTCGGTGAAGTAGTGTCTCTAAATGGTGGAATCATAGATGTGTGTGTATGTGTGTGTGTTGCTTTAGTTCTCTTTGTGGTCTCCTTTTCCAAGGTTACTTTTATACCATATCATCTATTCTAGGTTCCTTTTTATCTCCCACATTAGTCTCCCTTTGGTGATTGAGACTACCAGTGTGGTTGTTATGTAACCATTCTTTCAAATGCTTGAGTCAAATTGGTAAGTTGCTTGCTTATTTCTTGTTGTCATTGAAGTCCCATGATCTAAGCTTGCTCCAATTAAAGTCCTTTTAGTGTGCTTCTCTTACCATATTCCATGTATCTCCTATGATCTCAATTGCACACAAACTTTGGCTTCGATGACGATATGATACGTCCGAGAATCAAAAATTATGTGTAGGAGAGATAATAGTAACATATTGTATGAGTTTGGGATTGTTTATGTTTCAGTTAATAAAAGAAGTCTAGTAGGCCTTTGTTTGATAAGAGACTTGCCATAAACAAGAACTAGTTTGATTTGGTAAACTTTAAAACGGAAAGAAGAAGCATGTCAAGAATTTATTAGAATTTGCCGCTAAGCAAATAATTGCTTAGATAAGAATTTAGATAAATGCAAAAATCACTTAATAAAATTATTCTTCGAAGTCTTGCGTTCAATCCATTTTTCTCTTTATTTAAATTGGAAACAGTACTAAAAATGTAGCAAAATAGGATTCCTCTTACAATAGGGACTCCTATGATTGCCATAAGTTCTAATATTCCCCAATATTTAAGGATTCCCATTAATTGAACAAATGTTCCCCTTATTAAATAGAAAAGACAAGAAACTGACCTTATTCGTCTAAAACACTTTAATAGTATCCTAAAATTTTAAAATATTAAACAAAGAAATAAATTAACTAAGACTCAAAAACAAAACTTTAAAACAATTAAAACTCCATAACATGGAAATTTGTAAAATAAGAACTTAATGGCAAAATGAGTAACTATTGCAAAATAAGGAATTCCACTCCAACACCGTGCATGCATATATGCTTATGATAATGAGTCCAGGCAAAGCCTTTCACACCTAATCCTCCAAGCGAGTAATGTGAGTAATGGGAGCTCTAACTCCTTTTCACTGATCTCTAGACTCTTTAATTGGGTTTTATTCTGTCTATGTAGTAATTCAAGTGTTGTTGAAGTTTCTTAGCCCTTGAACAAGTAATTGGTCAAAATCTAGAGCACAACAGGATTCTGGACATCCTCCAATCTACTATGGATCACATCATATTTTGTACCTGTCATCTGTTAAAATGGGAAGAAACAAAATACTTAGTACAATTTGGTGTCCTGATTTCTTTAATCTGAAGTCGTAAATTAAATATAGTTTGGAGTTCTGACTTCCGAAATCTGATTTCTTAGTTCAGAAGGAAAATTATCAATCTTGCCCTTGGTGCAAAACTAGATACTATAGGCACAAAGGTTTGTTATTGTTTACTCACATTTTGTGTCATTTCAACAATTCTTACGAGTGTTTCAATATTACTGATATAAATCCTGAAACTGTTCTGTTAGACAAAGCAATGGAAGTTGACAGAATGCAAAAAAGCCTGAGGGTTTTCTCTTTCATATTTAATTTTGTTTTACTGGTCATTAGATATCTTTTCTCTATAGAAACATAGATTTATTACTGTTGTTTGTGGTCACATGGTAAAAACTTTCTTTTCATAACCATGTAAATTGCTTTTGAATTGGATGATTATTGATGATTTTTGTTATTTATGGTCTTGTGATTTTGGGTAGTCCTGCTATTATAAGTAACCAAGAAGGGTATGCTGATACTGGTGATGGCGTTAGTGACTTCAATTATTCTTCAGAAAATCACAAACAAAAGCAGAAATTTGCTGAGCGTATGTTAAGTTGGCGTATGAGCTGTGGATCGAACCACTTCTTAACTTGTAGGTCTCTGGAGAACTATTTGCTGCATCACCTGGACATATTTCTATGACATCGCTTAGTGTTCCTGATGGCAAGCGTATGCACCCTCTCCCCTATTCCGGTGATATAAATCATGTATGTCTCTCCTTTATCAAGTGATGTCTTATTTTTCCGCATGTCTCCATTTGAACTACATGATATTAATTATTGGTTACTGGAAATAATCTTTTTGCAACTAATATTATGGTTGTGGGTCCGGTGAGAGAATTTGGGTCACCTGGATTAGGCAATGCTGCTTAGAAAGAGAGAGTTGATGGCTGGAAGATGAAGCAGGAAAAGAAAGTTGTTCCTATGAGCACCGGTCAGGCCACCTCTGAAAGGAGTGATGGAGATGCTGATGCTGGCTCAGGTGGTCTTGGAGACGACTCATTACGGGTTTTTTCTTGATGAAAATTGTGAATTTTTGTTGTTTCATTGTTACTGTTTGACCTTTTTTTTTTCCTTCCATTCTTGTTCATGCTTGGGAATTCTAAACATTTTTAATGGCCTTAAAGACAATTTTATTTCTTGTCATGCTTAGAATCGTGTCATTAGTATTATTACTTTGGGTAGATATAGCTTGACTACTGAATTAGGCTTTCCCAATTTCAATCTTTCTCTAATTATTGTTTTTAAATTTTAATTGTTTAGAGTCTTAATATTATTTGTTTTCCTAGTAATGAATGGGAGCTTTCACAGTTAAATGTTGTTGATATAAAAAAAATTTTATAGAGTCAAACAACATACCAAATTGGACGAATCTATTATTTTTTAATTCGATTTAGTTTGATTTGAAACATAAAAATGTTAGGTTAGATTTAGAATTTTTTCATTTTTTTTTTTCAATTTAGTTTGAAAATTATTTTAAATTAATCAGAACTTGACCATGCATATCTCTAACCTAACTTATTAATGATGGTCTATGAACCACGTGTAGATAGCATCCTAACAATCTGAAATGTCTTTTGCATGTCAAAGGTTCATGTCTTCATGACATTGGTTAATATGACTATATCATAACTTGACATATTGATAATATGAATTATACTTTATATGTTATTGATTGACATTATCATAATAAAGTTATAGTCTATATACTATTGGTTGACGTAACCTTGATATGAATTATATTCTTCACATAGGTGTTGACATCGACCGCACATGCTATATGTTTTACACATTATTAATTGGACTTGTCATGGTGGGAGTTAGGGATTGCAAACAATACAACAGTACCTTTATGAGAAACAATATGTCCATTGTGTAACCTTGATCCAAGGGCTCTTTGTTACTCTCGTTATTAGTGGAGACATGAATGGTCGTGTGCGAGACTTGAGATCTTGTAATAACTATTAATTGGGAGGTGACAAAGTCCCTATTATTGCTACTCGGATAGCATAATCTAATCATTGTATGAGAATAATGATGACATTGGTCAAGCTTGTAACGACATCTTTCAATTACACATATTTTTCAAGTATTATTAATCAATTGCTTTTTAATTATCCTTCTTTACTCTATTAAAGAAAATTAGAAATAAAAAGTGTAAAATTTTAACGAAGAGTGCTTTTTTTTTTTGTTATGTTATTTGATTTATTATTCAAAAGCTTATATTAATTATTATGTTATTTATTTTTTAACTTGCAAGTTGATAATATAATATATGTACGGAAAAGGTGATATTCCAAACCCCTTTACAATTCTTGATTTACAAGACAAGAAACAAAATTGTACGGCCAATAAAACATTTAAATATTAAAACCTTATTACAATAAAAGTAAAATTTATTTTTTTTGAAAAATTGGATGATCATGGAATTGATCTTTCGCCCGTCCAATAGAGAATAAGAGAAACATACACATGGGATAGGGAGTACTTAAACAAATAATATTAAAGTGGAGAAGGATTAGTAAACTAAAAAAAAAGAAATTAATATAACATGGTCGATTGATTGTAAAAAAAAAAAAAAAAAAAACAAAGAATGTGTCCAATCAAGTGAAGTTGGACCACCATCAAATTGCCCACTAATTTCCGTCAACTCCTCCCTACCGTCCACGCCATTTATGATCGTTCTACCTTCTGTTGCTTATCTTCTCCCTCCTCGTAATCCGAAGAATTGCCGCTTTCTTCGCACCCAAAACCACACCCGCTCCTGGAGAGTGACCATATCACCCCCTGAACTAGCCTTGCCTTTTTATATATGGTTTTCTTTTATCACGCTGTTTTCAAATTTCTACAAAAATTATTTTAATATTCTTTTGAAGAGCACGATTGGTCATAGTTTGACAACAAATGAATAAGCATGAAGATGATCAATATATATAATTTGTATTTGTACCTTAAGTTGAATTCAAGGATGTGGTGACATAAGATGAGCTGAATAAATTATCTTGAAGATTCACATTATATGATTGTTTTATTTGATATTCTCTTTCTTCACCCAAGCCAGCAAGAAAACCAAATTTAATTCTTAATTTGAAGGCATTATATATGGGAAGTATTTATTGCAAATACTTCAAAGCGAGTGTATTGGCATGCAGTGCAGGGCCCTAGAAGAGGCGATAAGCTAAAAAGAAACCAGGTCAGTTGCAACTTGTTTACCTGTTGCCCCATTTCCTACCTCTAGTTTTTAGCCACGTGTAACGTCTGTTTTTCTTGTCTCTCTTCGTTGACACTCCATTCACGTCTCCCCTCTAGTAGCCCACCAAGCTTTACAGCTTTTGCATTCGTGGCTCTCAAATCCATGGCGATTCTCAACGCAAAGTAGCCACTATCTAATATTAAACACAGAAGAGAAGAGAAGAGAAGAGAAAATAGATAAAATCACGAAGAAAGAAGGAAAGAAGGAAAGAAAGAGACTGCTTTTTCTATAATTTGAAGCAAGTTATGGAGCGTTATGAGGTATTGAAAGATATTGGGTCCGGGAACTTTGGTGTTGCCAAGCTTGTTAGAGACAAATGGAGTGGCGAATTCTATGCTGTCAAGTATATTGAGAGAGGCCAGAAGGTATAAATTTGTACCTTTATCTTCTTGTTATTTTACATCTGGGTACTTGTACGTTGCAGCTTTTGCTGATGATGAGGGCAAATTATGTTTGTGCAGATTGACGAGCATGTACAGAGGGAGATTATGAACCATCGCGCCTTGAAGCATCCCAATATTATACGATTCAAGGGAGTATGTCGACTTCTTGTTCCGCTTTGTTCTTGACATTGTTTGTTAGTAGAATTCACAACTTATTCGTCAATTATGTATGTTCTCTCGTAGTCCTACCAACAAGAAAATATATCTTCGCCAACTAACCAAAACCAGAAGCTTTCAGATCAACCATTTGTTTCACAATTCAACTTGTTTCTGGACCTAAATCATCCCCTGTGCTTTCTTGCTATTTGTTTTCTACTTCCCAGTTTTTGCTTCTTCAGTTTTCCTTTACACAGTCAAATCACTCTAATACGGCCGACTGACACTAGTTCTTCCTGCACTATTTGCTTTTCCATTTTAGTCAATTGCCGATTGACTATGCAAAAGAGGTAGGATCAATGTTTCTTAGGTGACACGATTTTCTCGTCTGGGCAACAAAACAGAACCGAAATAAACTAGTTATTTTGTAAACAGTAAAAGTGGCTATTGTATTGTAGCCATCATAACGAAGTTCTTGAAGATAAAGTTGGCTTTGACATTCTTTACTCTTACAAATTACATTAGATTGATATTCTCTTTATAATTTGAATTCCTCTGCTCTTGAACATTTATGCAAGCCTCCTCTCTGTGTTACATTTGGAAGCTCAAGATGGGATTTTTTATTTTTTTTTTCCGGGCAGGTTTTTCTAACACCAACTCATCTAGCCATAGTCATGGAATATGCAGCTGGAGGTGAACTTTTTGAAAGGATTTGCACTGCCGGTAGATTCAGTGAAGATGAGGTATATATTTACACAATTAGTTGGTTCTCAAGAGCGATTTCATCAGTTTTTTACTAAAAGCTGGTCCATTTCTTGTTTGTATCAGGCAAGATTTTTCTTCCAACAACTTATATCTGGGGTCAGCTACTGCCACTCAATGGTAAGAGTCCCAAACCCTCAACTAACGTTAACTATATAAAATCTGTTCAATCTCTTAATTGAACTTAATTTGGTTACATATTCTTGGTTACAGCAAATTTGCCATAGAGATCTAAAGCTGGAAAACACCCTCTTGGATGGAAGCAACGCACCCCGTCTCAAAATATGTGATTTTGGCTATTCCAAAGTAATTTAAATAACTTACCAATTACGGCAGTAGCCAATTAGGTTGCCTGCACCTGCAATGTTCTTTTGATTTATAACCCAGATGTTAAACTTGGTACTTGTAGTCATCTGTTTTGCACTCGCAACCAAAATCTACGGTGGGCACGCCAGCCTACATTGCACCTGAGGTCTTATCTAGGAACGAGTATGATGGAAAGGTAATTAATTTTAATTAATTATACATATTACTTAATGATTATCAATCTGATGCTTGTTAATGACGTTATCTTATTAAGTTGAACCTAATCTAGCCACCTAACTAAATGAATTATAAAAAGTAGTTGATTAGATGGGCATTATAGATTGCAGATGTTTGGTCTTGTGGTGTGACGCTATATGTGATGTTGGTTGGAGCTTATCCTTTCGAAGACCCAGAGGATCAGAGAAACTTCAAAAAAACAATTCAGGTTAATTAATTACGAACTTAATTTTATTGTACCAATTAGTAGTCTATTTTTCTGTTGTCGATTAATGGGAAATTTTTTGCTCGTGGCAGAGAATTCTCAATGTCCACTACTCAATCCCAGATTATGTTAGAGTTTCCATGGAGTGCAAACATCTTCTATCTAGAATTTTTGTGGCTAATCCCGAAAAGGTACATTTATGCCGTTGGGTATACGTTAATATATTTTCTTATTTATATTTTCCTGGTATTTAAATTTTTGAGGGTAAAATGTTTTGTAGAGAATAAACATTGAAGAAATAAAAGAGCACCCATGGTTCTTAAAACACTTGCCAAAGGAATTCATGGACGATGAAGGTAAGTTGAAAGATGACGAAGAAAATGAGAATTCGCAAAGTGTAGAAGAAATATTAGCTATAATCCATGAGGCACGCAAAGCAGAAGGGGGTGCCAATAAAGTTGGTGGGCAATATACTGGAGGAAGCATGGATCTGGATGATTTAGACGATGCTGACATTGATGATATGGAGACAAGTGGGGATTTTGTCTGTGCATTATAATTCATGAAACATTATATATTCCATGCACACTTCTTTGCTTTAAATCATCAGCCAATCCAATCAATCTCTGCTGATTCTTCAAAAAGGGAAGACTACGATAATCTAATCTTCTCGTGTCTTTGAAGGATGATATATCGATGTGGAACTTTTCTTGCTTCTTCCTTTTTCCTTTGTGTGAAGGGATACCAGGATGTTGTGTTCTTCTTTATTACTTTTTAGGTTTGTAACTTGTAAAAGTTTTCAAGGATTTGTGACTTGTTTCTTCTGATAATTTCTTTGTTCATTTGCTTTTTTTTTTTTTAAATATGGGAAGAATGAATTTACAAAGATGCCAGCAATAGCATAAAAAAAACCCTCCATATATAAAACTATACGGGATTTGATAGGGTCAAATTGCCCTTATTAATATAATAATATCAAATCCAAGTCAATAACTAGCAGCCTTTTTGGTTCTTAATTAATAATTAATTGTGATAGAAACCTAATTTTATTTATTTGAGTGCTTAAAATACATGTTTCCAAACGCCATCAAACGTTTCAATATTTTATTATGTAAATTAAATATGTAAGATGATATTTATAAAATTAATATCCTTTTGCACTGTGCATATTAATTTAAAATTCATATATATTTTTTTATTCTTTAGTAATGTATTACATCACTTACCAAGAAAACGTTATATTCAGAGTAGTTTTACAGTGGGCACATTCAAAATAATATAATAAATGACAAAAAAAAAAATAAAAATGAATGAGGTCAGTTTTAGGACCATTAATATAACGAGAGGGTGATAAGGAAACCCATAGTTATATGTGCATAACTTATTTGGTGTATATATGACAATAAACTTTATGATAAACATGTTAATTTAATAATATTATCAAAATGCTATAGTCAATCACATAGAGATTTCAATTGATTTCCTAGATCTAAAAGGGCCTAATGTTTCTATTTTCTAATCATCCATTGAGTGGAGAGATCCTTGTGATATTAAATTAATTTTAATAGTAGTCTTAGAGAAGGATTTGTAAATGTGACAAAACGGTGTCACATCATTGTCTGAAGTCAAACCAATTTCAATCTCATGATTCTGTTGCTTTCCAGTCTCATAGTGATGGATTTTATACCTTACTTGCACTTTTGACAAGCTCGCGCAACCACAACCACGTAAACAAATTAATTTTAACAAAACGGTGGGGTGTATCGTTTGGTTTGTGATTTTGTTTTTTATTGTTTAACGATAGTAATTAAGTTTTTTTATAAGTAACGATAATAACTAAGTTGATGATATAATTAATATTATTATCTTAATCTTCGTTGTTTAATGAGGGATTAGGACTTGGTCGATTGTTACTCGCATTCTAGTTCTTTAATTATTTGGTAATGGATTTAGTGTGATGTGCAGATGAGGGGATTTACATGGTTAAGCACTTTTGGACTCAATTATTTTTTGTTAAATTTATCACTATTTTCTATCCAAACTCCTCCTCCATCTCTTTAACTAAAAACGATATTCGAAAGGTAATTGTCAAGTAAAATGTTAGTTGGTCAATGAACATACGAGTAAGTCAATTGAATTTTTGTATAATTGTAATTATTTAATTATTAATAAAGATATATCTACTATTTATCCATTTTTGTATATAACTTATGAATATGATCATACAAATAATAAATCTTTGGAGTGATAGAACTAAACAGAGAAATCAGATGTATTGATCATGTTTTTTCTATACATTCATTAAGATGGTCATTTTAAAAACTATTTGTAAGTCTAACTTACTTGAACCTAGAGTACAAGAAATAGAGATGTAACTATCATAATGTTGAATGACCTCATCAAAAGGTAATGATAATTTGCATGTGTTGAAGTTATTGTTTGCAATTTGATACAACATATCGGTGCAACATATTGGTGCATATTGTGTACTAGACATGTTTATTAAATTAACCCAAAAAGAAGATTCTATATAGAAGGTATTCTTATGTCTATGAAAATATTTTTTTAATCAAATAAGTACACTTCAATTTGAAGGGCATTAGACTATTTTATACAAGGATCCATGTAGTTTGATGTCATCTAACATGTCATCTTAACAAAGGTGCCATAAGAATGGTGACTGGCTATATCAAAATCCATGTATGGGTTATGGTAGAGCTCACTGATCATAAGCTATGACGATAAATTTGTGGCCATGGTAGGACAAGGTTATTGCTTAGTCCATTTCAATTGTTATGGATCAATACAAGATCATGTAGATGACAAACTAAGATAAACACTTTTACTTATGTCTCAACCTCAAGAGATACAAAGTGACAAAATGACTTGTACCGTATATTAGTTGTTTGATTGTTCAAGCTTTAAGTTGATAGATTGGCACGTTACTAGATGGATGGTCATTACGTCTTACGAGAAGTTGTTGATGGTTTGTGTTTGTGTTTTGTTTGAATGTAAATGCTACAAGGTCAATAAAGAGTTTATGGATCACACATATAAAGATGTTAATCAAACTTTAAGAACATAAGATTTATTGGTCTTAGTGAGAAAGTGTGAATGAAGATGTTAGGTTTGACTTGCTAAATCTATTCAAATAAAATTGAAAGTCATTGCATGTCATTAGTCTGACGCATAGTCATATACCCTATAACGTATGCTCATAGGTTAGATAGCTTGCTCATTTTGGGTTGAAGCTTCTATGCATATACTTGTATAGTACTAGCTCACGCCTATATGGATAATCGTTTAATAAAGTATAAAAGACAAGAAAATATCCATGCTTCGTAATGATAGGCTGAAAGCATACTTTTGTTGTAGCATCTCAGGATTAGAAATTTCTTTTAGACTAGAAATTTAGGGTTAAATGTAAGATTTAGTAATAGATTGGGAGTTAAAAGAGTTTAGGGGTGAGATAGTAAGTTTCCAGAGCTTGTGTGGCTTGCGTATGATTCTCTTTGGGAGGTTTCTTTAATGCGAAGCATGGGAAATAAAGATTCTTCATTTTCCCTTGTACACAACCGTGCATCATTTGATGCGTTCCCATGCATGCTTGTAGGAGGAGAGAGATGATGAGTTTAAGGCTTTTCTCACCCATCCTTATCCATTTTCAGCCAAAGTTTCCTTTTTTTTTCAGAGAATCCCAACCCTAGGGTGATCTTCAGTAGCTAGCAGCTCTCAATTTAGCAAGAGAGGAAAGGATTTAGATAGAAAGAGAAGTAGAGCATCCATGGCAAGAGGTAAGTGTTTCCTTGCCTCTTTCTTGAGTTTCCCAGCATATGTTTGATGCTTGATGATGTGTTCTTGTGTTTCTAGCATGCTTATGATTTTTGTGATGTGTTTATGTGCTGATATGATGAAAAGGAAAGGATTATGATAATGATTTCCACCTATGGACATGTTGGATGTGTGTATGCATGCTTATGCGTTTAAATGATTGTTTTGGTTGTTTGATCTTGAAGTTGTGGGTGGTGGATAAAATTGAAGTGTGTTTGTGTGTTGTTTGAGTTGCTGGAAATGTATGAAATGGATTAATTGTTGTTTGATTAAGCTTTGAGTGGGATTCTACAAGTTTTAGGCAAGTTTTACTGAAACAGAGCAGGATGCACGCCCGTATGCCCTTGCATTTGTAGGGTCACGCCTGTGTGCACGTTTTGTACATGGTTAAATTTTAAGAGGTCACAACCATACGTAAGCCAAATGTGAGAATGCATGAAAATTCCAAAACCTAGAACGACCAGGCTACACGGTTAGCACATGATCCTGTGCATAAAATGCACGTCTGTGCATCTGATCCTGTACACCCGTGTTTCAGCAAAAACTTAGAAAATGAATGGGAAATGAAACATAAAGCATGTGAAACCTTCCTAATGGTTATTTAACCTTATAATAGGATGAAATAAGATAAAATGAGATATCATAAGCATCTTATAGCCCGACATGCCAAAGCATTAGCACGAAAAGGGATCAAAAGACCCAATTGTATTAATTATTCAATATTCAAAACCTGATATTCGGGTCAATTGTTTTAGGTGAACTCAATGGGGCATCTGTGGGATTTCAACCTTCTGACTACGGTCAGATCGTTTCAGTTTCAGCTTACTAGTCTAAGGACTGGTATGTATGTATGTTTTAGCTTTCTAGTATTTCGCTAGACCATTTCAGCCCACATGCCTAAGATGTCAAATCACTGTGTTCATCAGTTTGATCAACAAAGCAGGTACTTCAGATACATAGTTTTAGATACAATAAGTGAGGATGTTTACTTGTTAGAAAGTGACCCAAGGGTTCATTGCATGATTGCATGGCATAGTACCATGTCATTCATCTCATAGCATGAATTATCATTTCAATTCAGAGAAAAAAGAATAAGTATTATTCAGATTATTAATAGCCAAGCGAATTGTATGGATATTTAGGCCAAGGCCAACTATGTGTTTGTTTTGTTGCATGTTTGGGTTGGAAGGAAGTAAGAAATGCTTACTGAGTGATTCTATCACTCACTTTTTTCCTTTCTTCCTTTCTTACAGGTATTTATGATGTTGGTGAGGTGCAAGTGGACTAGGGCTGAGGGGAAGAAGCTTCAATTATGCAAGTGGCCTGGTGGGATTATTTTGTTATGTAAATACATGTATTTTAATACAATGTATATACAGTATCTATATATGTACAAAAGTTTCTTTTCAGCCCACCATTGTGTGATAATAATTTTTCCAACTTCCGTATGTGCATGTTTTAAACATTAGCAGCTTTTTCATTGGATCCCTGTTGTGTATGCCAGGTTTTCAGCATATTAATATTATTACATAAATAAATCAGCAGTAGTGGCATACATGACAGCGGGTCTTACATTTGTGCTTTTTTAACGCATGATTATGCATGCATGTTACATTATTGTATGCCTCATGCATAAGGTCATGCATGTCTTAACTATATTGAGAGAAAATTTTCTTTTATTCATAAGTTTTGGGAAATTAAAAGCCTATTTCTCTTTGTCTTTTCTCTAAGATTTTGGTTGTTATAAATATCTCATTTTGACCTATCTAGGTTTTCTCTTCAATAACGATTACCTATAAAGTATCCAAATAGACTTTTGAGTTATCAAGTTAAGGCTTGAAGATCATGGACAAAGAATCAAACATGATAGTGCACTCGAGTTTATAATTTATGACCCTTATATCCCGTATTAAGCCTAATTCTCAGTCATTTAGCTTTTAAAGTTGAGTTTAGCCTATATGGAGCCTATTTTATGCTATAAATGGATGATCATTGTAGCATCCTAGATTCAGAAAGCCCTTAGGGAAAGAGTTTTGAGTTAGAAATAAAATTCAGATAGAGATTGGGAGTCTAGATGAGTTCAGGGGTGAGTTAGTAAGTTTCTAGAGCCCGTGTGGCTTTCGTGTGAATCCTTTCGGAAGGATTCGATCAGACGAGTAAGCGGGAAATGGATTAAGTCCATTTTCCCTTGTGCATGCCCATGCACCTTTGATGCACGCCCGTGCATGGCTTAGTATAAATAGTGAGCCGAGAGAAAGTAGTCATTTTTCTCACCCATTTTCATTTTAGCCAAAGTTTCTCTCTTCATTTCAGTTCCTCCCAACCTTAAAGAGGAAATCCAGCCAGTGGTTGCTCCCAATTCGGTGAGAGAGCCAAGAGAATAGTTCGAAAGTATAGCTTTCAGAGGCAATGGCGAGAGGTAAGTGTTCACTTACTTCTCTTCGAGTTTCCTAGCTTGTTTGATGAAATGTGTTTCTTGGATGATTTCATTTCATGTTGATGAGTGTTGTGCATGTGAATATGTTGAGATGATGATGAATTTCCACCCTTGAATCATGCATGCATGACTTGTGTGTGTTTTAGTGAGAGAAAGAAGAAGCTTTAATGGTGGATTGAATTATACTTGATGCATGTTGAATTGAATGCTTAAATTGTGTTATTTGAAGTGCTGGGAACGCATGTTTGAAGTGAATTGAAGATTGATTGTGAAATGGGTGTGAATTTATGCATTTTCCAAATGGGTGTTCTTATTGAAGAACAAGACACACGACCGTGTGCCTGCATGGCATGGTCATGTGCCTTTGTTTTCCAGAACACACACCCATGTGCACGCTGTGTGTATGGCCAAAATTCCAGACACACACCCGTGTATCCTAGGGGACACGTCCGTGTGCTTACTATTTCAGAAGAATGTCCAGAAATTCCAGTAGCTTGCACGGTTGGATACACGACCGACGCACGGTCCCGTGCATCCAGGCACACGCCCGTGTGCCTTAGTCATGCACGCCCATGTGTGAGGTATGCACGCCCGTGTGCTTTACCCCACACGCCCATGCATCAGCAGATTTTCAGAAAAAGAGTATAAATTCATTTGTAAAGCATGCAAATTCAGATTAATGGCATAAATGCTTCAGATAAGCATCAGATAAGCAATAATTCAGATAATAAAGTTGCATATGCATACCATAGCATGACATGTAACTTCAAAAAGGATCAAGGGATCTGAATTCAGTAGTATTCAGTATTCAGAACCTAATGTATGGGTAAGAGTATAGGGTAAACTCGATGGGGCATCTGTGGGATCCAGCTTTCTGACACCAGTCAGAATGTTCAGCAACATTTTAGTTTCAGCCTTTTGACACCAGTCAGATCGTCCAGTAGTTGTTATTCAGCTTTTTAGCCAGTAACTAGACTGTTCAGCCCACATGGCCAGGATGTCGAATCCCTGTGTTCACCAAGTCTGATCAGCACAGCAGATACCTACGGATACATTCAGATATTCAGTGATTCAGATGCATGCATCCATCAGAATTTTCAGTTAGCATGACATGACATACACATCATGACATGAATAATATTGATATCAGTAAATGAATGAGGTTCAGATAATCAGTTTCAGATTCCAACAAGCGCATAGATGTATGAATAGGGTCGATGCCAGGTATGTTTGTGATTGTTTGTGCTTGCCTGGGTTGAGGGAAGTAAGGAGCGTAACTGGGTGATCTTTAACACTCATCCCCCTCCTTCTTCCGTCATTTTCAGGTGTTCGTGCTGTCTCCGAGGAGTATGGGTTTCGAGGCTTGCTGGAGAGGGCCCATACCACCAGTTTTGAGTTTGTACAGTTTACAATTTTGGACCTGTATGGTCATTTTGTAAATGTTATGAATCCAGTTGTACAGGAACAGTTTGTATATATATATGAAAAAGGCCATTGGGCCTATTGTATAGAAAGACAATGTATATTTCAGTTTATGTATTTCAGTTTTGCTTCCGTATGTGTAGAGATGTATAGTTTCAGATTTTATTTTCGTAAGATTCCCGTTGTGGGTACCTGAGTTTTCAGATTATTAATAAAAGCTCCTCATATGATTCAGCAGCAGGGGTACTCGTGGCGGCGGGTCTTACATTGTTGGTATCAGAGCCTTTGTAAGTGTATGGTGCCTGTTTTCTCTCCTTCGCAGCCATCGTCCAGACCCTCCTCACAGCACAGTCAGATATTTATTTCCAACTTTGGTTGTGTTATGTGTTTCTAACCCCAGTTTGTTGTGATGCTATAGATAAAGAGGAATATGTCCCTAGATGCATAGAGGAGACAGATAGTAGTTCACCCGCCCATCCTATGAGTGTTAGTGATAGGCAACGATCTCAGAGTACCTCTCATGTGTCGATGAGACCAGAGCAGTTGAGAGAGATGATTGGGGACGTAGTTAGAGAGAGCCTCCAGTAAATTGGAGTGGGTAATGTTCAGGAACCAGATAGAGTAACTCCTCGCTAGTATGAGAGTTATCAGATACCGAAACGAAGGAGACAGTCTCAGTCTCAGTCTCAATATCAGTCACAGCCACAGTATCAACCCCAATTACAGTATCAGCATCAGTATTAGTCCCAGTCTTAGTAAGTTAGAGACAGATATCAGTATCCAGTAGGGTATACAGAGTACAGTCAATGTATGAGTACCAAGACAGCTGGTACTAGTTCTTCAGAGAGACTTCATCCGATCTACCATCTGTTAGGGTCATTTCAGCCAGTGAAGTTCAGTGGATCCAGAGATCCAACAGTGGCAGAGGAGTAGGTAGAATCAGTGGAGAGTGTGATGAGTCTCTTCACATTATCAAAGAGAGAGAAGGTCAGATATGCGATGTTCCTTCTCAAAGGTGATGCCAAGGTTTGGTGGGGTCTAGCTAAGGCTTCCATCGATGAGTAGCATATGACTTGGGTAGAATTCAGATGACTTTTCGATGCTGAGTATAGGAGTACAGAGACAGTGTATGCCAAGGCCCAAGAGTTTATTGATTTGACTCAGGGGTCCAGTTCAGTAAAGAAGTATACCACTAGATTTAATGCTTTGGCGTGATTCGTCCCAAGTTTGGCAGGGACAGAGATGGGCAGAGTTCAAAAATTTATCCATGGCCTGCATCCTGCAATAGCCAAGGATGTCATGACAGGAGCAGATCCTCCCCAGAGATTCAGTGATGCATTGGGGAGAGTACTCAGATTAGAGGCCAGTTTACAGAAGATGGGTGTCATGAGTAGGGCATCTGAGAGGATCGAGGATAGAGATAGAGGCAAGAGGCTGATGTCAGCTAAGAGATCAGCCTGGGGTTTTCAGAGTCAGAGATAGAGAGTTGTGCCTCAGTTGCCTCAGTGTACCAGATGTGGCAGACGTTATTCTAGAGAGTGTTTAGCTGGTCAGATTGTTTGTTATTGGTGCCATCAACCAGGGCACATGATGGCAGCATGTCCAACCAGAGGTGGAGCTGGTGGTGGGCCCAATAGAGGTGGTGCTGGTTAGTTCAGAGGTCGAGGAGGTCCACCCAGAGGTAGAGCAGATGTTCTCAGAGTCGGTGGTATAACGCCTGAGGGAGGTGTCGGTCCTTCAGGAGTAGGCGAAGGTAGAGCCAGAGTTTATGTTGTTCGCCAAGAGCAGGCAGAGGCCATTCCCAATGCAGTAACCAGTCAGTTACTTTATTTTGGTACTCCTTTATTTGTACTTGTTGATTGTGGAGCCACACACAGCTTTGTAGCCTGAAGTGTAGTGGAGAGATTAGGGGTTGACCCTAGTGTGGCCAGTAGGAGTATCCATGTAGAGATGCTAGATAGGAGATTTGTGTTGAGTGACAGAGTCCTCCTAGATCAGGAGGCAGAGATTATGGGTAGATCTATGATGATTGACCTGATTCTACTATAGGTAACAGATTTTGATATGATTTTAGGGATGGATTTCTTGGGGAGATACAGTGCCGAGATATATTATGGAAGGAAGAAGATGAGATTCCACATAGGCCTTGATCAATTTGTGTTTGGTGAGGGCAGAGTCGACAGTCAAATGATCTCCAGTATTCAAGTGAGCCGATTGATGAGACAGGGTTGTGTTGGATACTTGACCAACGTGGTATGCAGCAGTTCAGTGGGTCCAAGTATCGAGGAGGTACCAGTTGTTAGAAAGTTTTCAAATGTATTTCTAAAGGAGTTGTCAGGGTTACCTCGAGACAGAGAGTTGGAGTTTAGTGTTGAGCTTCTTCCTGGTACGGCTCCAATCTCTAAGGCTCCATACCGGATGGCTTTAGTTGAGCTTCAAGAGTTAAAGAAACAGCTTCAGGAGTTGACAGATAAGAGATTCATCAGGCCCAGTTGTTCACCTTGGGGAGCTTCGATTTTATTTGTTAAGAAGAAAGACGGGTCGATGAGGATGTGTATCGACTACAGAGATCTGAACAGAGTAACAGTAAAGAACGAATATCCCCTACCAAGGATCGATGACTTGTTTGATCCGTTGAGAGGTGCAGCTGTGTTTTCCAAGATTGACTTGAGATCGGTTATTATCAAGTCAGAGTGATAAACAGAGATGTTCCCAAGACAACTTTCAGGACCAGATATGGGCATTATGAGTTCGTGGTGATGTCATTTGGGTTGACTAATGCCCCAGCCATCTTTATGGATCTGATGAACCGGGTGTTTCATGATTGCTTGGACCGGTTCGTGGTAGTCTTCATAGATAACATTCTGGTGTATTGAGAGACAGACAGCTGTATGCCAAGTTCTCCAAGTGTGAGTTTTGGCTTGACAGAGTAGCATTTATGGGTCATGTAGTGACAGCAAATGGCATTTCAGTGAATCCCAGTAAAGTGGAGGCTATTTTGAGTTGGCCAAGGCCGAAGACAATGAAAGAGGTGCGAAGCTTCCTTGGGTTGGCAGGTTATTACAGGAGGTTTATTTAGGGATTCTCTAGCCTAGTGAGGCCTCTCACTGCCTTGACTAGGAAAGAGGTTCCATTTGTATGGTTAGATGAGTGTGAGACACATTTTCAGGAGCTTAAGCAGAGATTGACTAGTACTCCAGTTTTGGCACTACCTCAGGAGGGAGTGAAGTTTGATATCTACACAGATACGTCCCATCAGGGGATCGGGGCAGTATTGATACAGAGTGGTAGGGTCATTACCTATGCCTCCAGACAGTTGAGAGATCATGAGATGAGATACCCTACCCACGACTTAGAGTTAGCAGCAGTTGTATTCGCCTTGAAGATTTGGAGACATTATCTTTATGGAGTTAAGTGCAGCATTTATTCAGACCATAAGAGTTTGAAATATTTCTTCACTCAGAGAGAGCTCAATATGAGACAAAGGAGATGGTTAGAGCTGGTGAAAGATTATGACTATGACATCAGATATCACCTAGGGAGAGCTAATGTAGTGGCTGATGCCTTGAGTAGGCGAGTAGCCCTATCCAGTCTTTCAGTTCAGTCAGAGCTACAGTATGAGATTGCCAGAGAGCAGATTGAGATAGTAACTGTAGGATTCTCCAGACTTCAGATCAGATCTTCTCTATATGATAAGATCAGAGAGTGTCAGATGTCAGATGAGTAGACTCAGAGTATGATTCAGAGGATGTCAGAAAGATCAGTGCCAGACTTTGAGTTCAGAGGTGGGATCTTGAGATTCAGAGACAGAGTTTGTGTGCCACAGAGTTCAGAGTTGAGGTAGAAAATTTTGTCAAAGGTGCACAGTCCGGTGTATTCAGCGCACTCAGGCAGTACCAAGATGTATCAGGATCTCAAGAAGAGTTTTTGGTGGTCAGGCATGAAGAAAGACATAGCAGACTTTGTTTCCAGATGTCTGATATGTCAGCAGGTAAAGGCAGAGCACCAGAGACCCTCAAGTTTACTTCATCCTTTGAGTATTCCTGAGTGGAAGTGAGAAGATATTTCGATGGACTTTATTTCGGGTCTTCCCAGAGTCTAAAGAGGATTTGATGACATATGGGTGATAGTGGACAGATTGAGCAAGTCAGCTCATTTCTTACCAGTCAGACAGGGCATGTCTACAGACCAGTTGGGGAGACTGTATATCAGAGAGGTGGTCAGACTTCATGGTGTTCCCAGGACTATAGTGTCAGACAGAGACTCCAGATTTCTGTCAGCTTTCTAGAGATCATTGCAGAGAGCCTTGGGGACCAGATTGCAGTTCAGTTTAGCATATCATCCTCAGACAGATGGGCAGACTGAGAGAGTTAACAAGATTCTGAAAGATATGCTCAGAGCTTGTTGTATAGACTTCTAGACCGATTGGGTAGAGCTGCTTCCTCTCATGGAGTTTGCTTATAACAACAGTTATCAGACGATTATTTAGATGGCTCCATTTGAGGCGTTGTACTATCGAAAGTGTAGATCTCCTCTTCATTGGGATGAGATTGGAGAGAGAGATTCTCTGGAGACAGTTGTGGGTCCAGAGATAGTTCAGGGGATGATTGAGTAGATCAGGATCATCAGACAGAGAATAAAATAGGCCTAGGATCGACAGAACAGCTATGCTGATTCGAGACGCAGGGAGATTGAGTTTTCAGTAGGCGACAGAGTTTTTCTGAGAGTTACTCCGTACAGGCAAGTTCTCAGATTTGACAGAAAGAGAAAGTTGGCCCCTAGATTTATTGGTCCCTATGAGATTCTTGAGAGAGTGGGGACGGTTACCTACAGATTAGCATTGCCAGCTAGCATGGACAGGATTCACAATGTCTTCCATGTGTCTCAATTGAAGAAGTATGTAGAGGATCCTTCTCATGTTCTTCACTTTTCAGAGATTGAGTTGGCAGACGATTTGAGTTACCAAGAACTGCCAGTACAGATTCTGGACTACAAGGTCAAGGTTCTCCGGAACAAGCAGATTCCCCTTGTAAAGGTCTTATGGCGTAGTCAGAGAGTGGAGGAAGCCACTTGGGAGGTAGAGTCTGAGATCAGGGATAGGTTCCTAGAGTTATTTAGGTAAATTTTGAGGTCAGAATTTTTATAAGGAGGGAGGAAATGTGGCATCCTAGATTTAGAAAGCCCTTAGGGGAAGAGTTTTAGGGTTAGAAATAAAATTCAGATAGAGATTGAGAGTCTAGATGAGTTCAGGGGTGAGTTAGTAAGTCTCCAGAGTCTGTGTGGCTTTCGTGTGAATCCTTTCAGAAGGATTCGATCAGGCGAGTGAGCGGAAAATGGACTAAGTTCATTTTCCCTTGTGCACGCCCGTGCACCTTTGATGTACGCCCGTGTATGGCTTAGTATAAATAGTGAGCCCAGAGAAAGTAGTCATTTTTCTCACCCACTTTCATTTTAGCCAAAGTTTCTCTCTTCATTTCAGTTTCTCCCAACCTTAGAGAGGAAATCCAGCCAGCGGTTGCTCCCAATTTGGTGAGAGAGCCAAGAGAATAGTTTGAAAGTATAACTTTCAGAGGCAATGGCGAGAGGTAAGTGTTCGCTTACTTCTCTTCGAGTTTCCCAGCTTGTTTGATGAAATGTGTTTCTTGGATGATTCCATTTCATGTTGATGAGTGTTGTGCATGTGAATATGTTGAGATGATGATGAATTTCCACCATTGAATCATGCATGCATGGCTTGTGTGTGTTTTAGTGAGAGAAAGAAGAAGCTTTAATGGTTGATTGAATTATACTTAATGCATGTTGAATTGAATGCTTAAATTGTGTTATTTGAAGTGCTGGGAAAGCATGTTTGAAGTGAATTGAAGATTGATTGTGAAATGGGTGTGAATTTATGCATTTTCCAAACGAGTGCTTGCTATTTCAGAAGAATGTCCAGAAATTCCAATAGCTTGCACGGTTGGACGCACGATCGATGTACGGTCCTGTGCATCCAGGTACACGCCCGTGTGCCTTAGTCATACACGCCTGTGTGTGAGGCATGCACGCCCGTGTGCTTTGCCCCACACGACCGTGCATCAGTAGATTTTCAGAAAAAGAGTATAAATTGATTTGTAAAGCATGCGAATTCAAATTACTGGCATAAATGCTTCAGATAAGCATCAGATAAGCAATAATTCAGATAATAAAGTTACATATGCATACCATAGCATGACATGTAGCTTCAGAAAGGATCAAGAAATCTGAATTCAGTAGTATTTAGTATTCAAAACCTGATGTACAAGTAAGATTATAGGGTGAACTCGAGGGGGTATCTGTGGGATCTAGTTTTCTGACACCAGTCAGAATGTTCAGCAGCATTTCAGTTTCAACCTTTTGACACCAGTCAGATCGTCCAGCAGTTATTATTCAACTTTCTAGTCAGTAGCTAGACTGTTCAGCCCATATAACCAGGATGCCGAATCTCTGTGTTCACCAAGTCTGATCAGCACAACAGGTACCTACGGGTACATTTAGATATTCAGTGATTCAGATGCATGCATCCATCAGTATTTTCAGTTAGCATGACATGATATACATATCATGACATGAATAATATTGATATCAGTAAATGAATGAGGTTCAGATAATCAGTTTCAGATTCCAACAAGCGCATAGATGTATGTATAGGGCCGAGGCCAGGTATGTTTGTGATTGTTTGTGCTTGCCTGGGTTGAGGGAAGTAAGGATTGCTTACTGGGTGATCTTTATGACTCATCCCCCTCCTTCTTCCGTCCTTTTCAGGTGTTTGTGCTGTCTCTGAGGAGAATGTGGTTCGAGGCTTGCGGGAGAGGGCCCACACCGCCAGTTTTGAGTTTGTATAGTTTACAGTTTTGGACTTATGTGATCATTTTGTAAATGTTATGAATCCAGTTATACAGGAACAGTTTGTATATATATATGAAAAAGGCCATTGGGCCCATTGTACAGAAAGACAATGTATATTTCAGTTTATGTATTTCAGTTTCACCTCTGCATGTGTAGAGATGTATAGTTTCAGATTTTATTTTTGTAGGATTCCCGTTGCGAGTACCCGAGTTTTCAGATTATCAGTAAAAGCTCCCTATATGATTCAGTAGCAGGGGGTACTCGTGGCGGCGGGTCTTACAATCATCCTGAGTGGTACATAAACAAATTAGCAGAGGGCATTCGTTGACTATTATTAAAGGTTAGTGGGTGTGTTTATCTCGTTTCCATTGGTAGGATATTGATGCGTAAAAGACGGTTATGGCATAACTTATAGACACATTTAACTTGTCTTCATTTGCTTATGGTAACCTATGAGTGACAAAGTATTGGGTCTTTTATTTAAAGTGAACCTATTTCTTGGTTAGGAGGTTAACAGAGGTGCGAGGAAAAGTGAGGAAAATGTTAGAAAGAGTATGTAAATACAGTACCCATTAAACACCACATTACACACAAACATAAAATATACTACACCACATATAAACACACTACCAAACTTGTACTTTGAAAACTCATGCCAAAATATTTGAGAGGACAAAAGATTCTATCTAAAGATCTAACTAAAGCAAACTATGACAAAGTGCTATTGAAATCTATAGTTAGGTAAACCCTAAGGCATTTTATCCATCTTATTATATTTTATCTATACTACATCCCATGTTTATTCTATTTTTCACTCATCCAAAATGATAAGTAGACCTATTGGGGTTTTTCATAGATAGAGCCATTTATAGGCATTTATTGATAACCTTAACACATATTCACTTGAAACTATTAAATAAGTAGATCTATTCTTTTTTGGTTATTTGTGTTTATTACTCATATTATATGAATACCTATTTATATAATGCCTTTGATAATGATATATGTAAATGTTATTTGTTCTATTGATTACGCGTGTTTTTGCTTAACCTAATGATATGTATGGCTTTGTGGGCAAATGATCATTCTTGTAGTTGTTTACATGTTAACACCAACTATCCATGGATGGGTCATTTACTTTTTTGTTGTTAATGTTTATTGCTCTTATTATTCTGTGAATACCAGTTTATAAAATGCCTCTGATAATGATATAAGTAATGTTATTTGCTCTATGGATTACGTGTGTCTTTGCTTAACCCAAGGATATATATGGATTGGTGTACAAACAACTACTTTTATTATCATCCTTATGTTACGATCGACTATTCATGGATGGATCTTTTATTTTATCTCTCTATATTAATTATTACGTTTCTTTGATATAATGTTAATTATGTTTATATGTATATATATTGTAAATATGAATGCATATGCATTAAATAACACTCTTAAATGTATGAACCATATTATATTCTCACTATCTATTTGAAAAAACTCGAGGGCATGGTAATGTACTAATGATTGCCTTGGTGCACATCTATACATGGTTATCAAACATCTATTGATGAGTCATGTTTTAGGATTTTAGATTTGAGCTTAATGGTGTTCTTTATGAATTTTGAATAATTTGAGACATTGAGGAAGTTAATTGGATATTCTTAAGGATGCATTTTATATCTCTTGTGTGTATTTTAATTTACATCAATTTGTTATATTTTTCTTGTTAAGATATGGATTCATGCTAGTTGAATCTCTATTAGTTAATGATGATTTATGTTATTATTACTAGAGTTGTGTTAAGTGGAATAGGCTTTGGAAGTATATTTTGTTTGTCTATGTTTTTATGATCTTTATAGAATGGTGTGCAAACAAGGTTGAGCTAAAAGTGGACAACATAAACTATTCACATATGCTTTTGTATGATGTGTGTCCGTGGATAGAATGAGAAATTGTGGAAATTGCTTTTTATTTATCTTTTGCTTATTTATTTTAATATGTTTAAGTGTCCAATTAACCTTTGTTTTTACGAGGCTTTCTTTTATTTTTTCAAGGCTTGTTTAAGGTTTTATGGGTTGTAATATTAAATTAAATTAAATTGTATTTTACTGCTTTATGCATGGATATTTGTTGTTTTGATGATTTATTAAATTTTTTTATCGTACTACATGTTAAAAGTTTGGATTCTAATCATACTTGATAAATATTATTAAAATAAACCATTTAAGTAGAACTCAACGCTCGAGCCAGATAACATGAATGCCTAACATCTTTCTACCATCTTATCCAACTCATTAAACCTACCCTACATAAGTGAGGATGGTTGGGTCCTCTATAAAGAATCTATAAATTGTTCATCTTTATCAATGGATACTTTTCTAGGATAATCCTTGGGTGGCTACTCCTTTTCAAAAACTTTTTGATAAGCCAAAAACATATTCATGTGCATCTTCTTGATCACGTATAGGGTAATTAGACAACAATGGTAGAGTCTGTCATCGCTTCGTGAAGCAAAAACTGACGTCATAGTCCCTAACAACTCCATTGAGGACATATATGATGAGTTAATTCAAGTATGGTTCATTTAATAATATTTCCTCTGTTTGATTAGATTCTCTTGCATTTATAACACTCACAGTTATTGAGTCTAATTTAACACTTAACCCTAATAACAGTTTAGACTTCACTAGACGACCCACGCACCCTGAAGGTGGCCTATCTTATACATCGATTATTGACATGTACCTTTAAGTATAAAAAGAATATTTGACTCTAGCATTGGTAGCCTAAACTTATTTCTTGAGTCAAGCCCTTATAGATACCCTTAAAAGTTTAACCTTTTAGGATCAAATTATATGTGTTTAATTGAGTTGGATGTCTATGTATGAAGTCCTTAGTCTTTCAAACTCATTCTAAAATATGTCAAACCCATGACATCTAAATTTCATCAACCATTCTCTAAGTGGTCCCCTACCAAGAAAAACACTTTTGAAAAGGTTGATTCATCAAATTGGTCATAGCATGGTGTAATATCCTAATTTTTGGTGATAGGCTAAAAAGAGTACTTTTTAAAATTATTTTTATGTATTAAAATTTGTTAAATCTGATATGAGGGGTAAATTAGTCATTTTGGCTTTAATTTGGCTCATACTAATGTTACCATGAGGGGTTATCATATGTACATGGATAGGCACAAAATTTTAAAATGTCTCTTCATACACAACCATGTATATTAAGATGCATGCCTGTGCATGTCACACTAGTCATTGCCTATATAAAGCAATGTTCATTTTAAAATTTCATTTGATCTAATTACTCCAAAATCTAGATCATTCTAGAGAGGGCAGAGCAGAGAGCTGAGCAAACATAGTAACTAGAGTTTTTGCTAGAGTTTGGACAAAGAAAAGATTAAAGAGAGAGAAATAATAAGCAAAACATGTAAGTAGATTCCTACCTTAGCTTAGGAATGCATGCTTTTATTTGAATCAAATTCATATGTTCAAGTTATGTGATGTTGAATGATGGATGATATATGATAGATCATATGATTTTAGGTTTAATTATGATAATTACATGTTAATTCGAGTTCAATTATAGCACGAGATTGATATAGGTTGATAAGATGATATTGATTTGTCGTTGCTTTGTTATGTTTAACATGTAATTATACTTTAATACTAAAAATTGATAACTAAAGTATAAATCTAGATATTGAATGTAGCAATTATGCTATGTTTGGTATGAATAAAGTGATGATAAATGTAATATGTTGAACATGTTAATTTGCATCTGAAGTTAATGATTTTACATATGAATTTAGTTTGATTTATCTATTTTCATTAAGGAATATAAATGTATGAAAAATTATGATTATTATGAATGTTGTCTGATGAGATTTGGTTGACGATTGGTTGAGATCAAAGTTGTTTGGCCATGATTTGTTAGAGTCGAACACAATACATATAATTGTGTGTTCAAGGAATGTTGTGTATACACTTTTTACATGTCACGTGACCATGTAGCAAGGTATTTGTATGATCATAAATGGTAGAGCATTGTCGTTTTGTGTATGCCTGATATCACAATTATGAGTTGGTGAGTCACGATTGTGGGGCACTTTGATTCCACATCAACACGAAATTTAATATCTAGACCATGTGCTTCTAGAGTGTACAGTCATGCATAGCGATATAAGCAGTTTTTAAAAAGAAAATTAAGAAAGAAAAACTAATAATTATTTAAGAAAAAATAAAGAAAATAAGATTTAATGCATTTTCATGACATGACATGCTAAATAAGATGATTGTAAGTGAAAGTATGAAAAATGATTTTATATGTTTTTTGGACCTTCAAGCTGAATCTAAATGTTTTATGAAATTAGAAAAATGATTGTAGAACACATTTCAGGGGTAAATATGAAGGGAAACCTATAAGTTTACATGCCTATTAAAAATTGAAAAACTAGCATTCATTATAAATTAGACCTTACTTTTGGGCTAAACTCGTTAAGAATTAAGTATTGGTCGTGCATCAGGATTTGAGTTTACTTGACCAAGATGTTGAATCCTTGTGTACATCATTCTGATCAATATATGATTTTTTGAATAAGTTTTATGATAAGTTTATTATGAGATTTTTGAATCGATAATGCTAAGTTTTTATGATGATCTTCAGATCGATTATGATAATTTTTTAAAATGATGATTTTAAGCAAGTTTTAAGCCTTTGGGCTAAGTCATAGTTTTAAGCATGATTTTAGCATGACATTCATGAATAAGTGGAAAGAAATTAAGACTTAAAAAGAATTTAGAAAAGAATTAAGTTAAGTTTTAAAAGAAATTAAGATAAGATATTAAGTTAAGACTTAGGAATTAAGTAAGAAAAGTTAAGACATTTAAAATATGAATTCAAGGTTAAAGGTTATATAAGTTAAAGTTGAAAATTCTGCTTGTTGAGTGACTTGTCACTCATTCTAATCCCTTTTCTTTGTAGGATTATGATTTAATATGTTTGATGAGTAACTACATGAGTGGTTACTATTATTAAGGCAATGAATAAGCAATATCATCTTTTAATGTTTTCAAGACGATTCTTATGAATATGGTTTACAATGTAAATAACTTTATGTTCCATATTTATGAAGTTTTATGAAAGTTTAATAAAGAGGTATCAATTATAAATGAGTTTATGATATGTTTTTAGTTAAGTTTAATATGTTGGCATTGTAAGTAAGAATAAATGTTATTTAAGTTTTCTACACATGTTTTATGAATGATTAAGCATGAAAGAAAGTTTTAAGATAGGTGATATACCAAATTGTTATTGAAAACAGTATTGGTTTCTAAGAGAAATTTAACCTGATATATTATGATTAGTTCATATTAGAGCAAGACTTTGGAAAAATTGTTTTGCAAACATTTTTTTGAGTATTTTCAAAGATAAATTGTTTCAAAAGTGCATGGTTTTCAAAAATTACATTTAGTTATGAGTTTGGAAGAGTCTCTTGATATTCAGTACTTGTAGTGCCTACTCGTTATAAGTATTCAATTTCCTATAATATGAACTTTCTCTAGTTAATTAATTATTATTAAAATTTTAAATATGGGAAGAGTTACGCATGTGAATTTGAGTGCTTTACAACTTAGAGAGAATACAGCTAAGAGTAGTGGTTCCTTTAGGGTTGCTTCTAGTGTAAGAAAAGTTTCCCCCATAGCTGAGGTTAGGTTGAATATGGTTGATGTAAGGCAGATGATTAGTGAGGCTCTAAAAGATAGAGATTATGAACTATAAATGAGTAGGGTATTAAGATTTAGTTTTGAAAAGGATACTATTATATCATATTTAGTTAAAGAAAGGTTACATTAGATTTACAGTCTACCTAAGGTGTATCAATCATAAAAATTTAGTGATTTGAGAGATCGTATAATAGCTAAATAGTGGATAGAGTCTCTAGAAGGTGTGATAGGATTGTTTCAGATGAGTGATAGAAAAACGGTTCAGTATGTAATCTATTACTAAAATGAGATGCAACATTTTGGTGGAATTTAGCTAAGATTTTGGTAAATGGTTCAAGATTGAGTTAGAGGAAGTTCAATAAGATGCTTATTTATCAGTTTAGAAGTGTAAATCTTACATATGCCAAAGCTCAAGAATTTATTGATTTAACTTAGGGAGGCAATTCAGTTAAGGAGTACATGATAAGATTTAATTCCTTAGTTAGGTATACTTCTAATTTTGTTGGTTTTGAGGAAAAGAGATTTTAGAAGTTTGTATATGGTTTTCACTTAGCTATTGCTAACGATATGATAGTGGGAGAATATTTGTCTTAGAGGAATAGTGAAATGTTGGGTGGAGCTCTAAGATTAGAGATGTGTTGGAGAAAAATAGGTATGTTGGCTGAGAGTAGCAAGGGTATGAATAAAAGGCCTATTCAAAATAAAAAAGACTTTAAAGGTTGTAAAAAAAAATTATGTTGCATTGCCAGTGTATTCTAAGTGTTAGAAGAAATATCCTAGTAAGTGTTTGATGGGGTATAATGTATGCTTTAGGTATAGGTAGTTGAGTCATAGAGTGTTTGAGTGTCTTCTAGAGATGCAATAAGGAATAGTCAAGGAGGTGGTAAGATGTGAGTATTTTGTATTGGTGTAAAAGTAAACAGATGCTAATTCAATAGTAGTTATAAGTAAGTTATTCTTTCATTATACTTCTTTATTTGTTTTGACTGATTGTGGTGCTACCTACTGTTTTATTGCTAGAAATATTGTAAATAGGTTAGCTTTGAATCCTATGAGGGTAAGGTAGAAAATTAGTATGAAGTTGTCAGATTGTAATGCAATAGTAAGTGATCAGATATTGTTAAGATAATTGGTAGTGATTCAAGGCAATTCATTGATGATTGATTTGATTGTAATAAAGATATTAGATTTTGATATTATTTTATGCATGGATTTTCTAAAGAAGTATAGTGTTAAGATTAATTGTAGGTAAAAGAAAAGTTTGATTTCAGTTAAGTAGTAAAGATAAGTTTATATTTGGTAGAGGTGGGATGTAAAGCATGATAGTTTATTGTGTTAAGGCTAAGAAAATTTTGAGTAAGGGATATATACAGTATTTGGCTAATGTTATATGTAGAGATAAGTAGAGTTCGAAGGTTAAAGATGTATCTATAGTTAAAGAGTTTTTAATTTTTTAGGTTTGGCTTTGGAGAAGGAAGTTGATTTCACTATTGAGTTGTTACCTGGTATAACTTTGATTTCTAAAGCACCATATAAGATAACTTCAATTGAGTTGCAAGAGATGAAAAAATAACTATATTAATTGTTGGATAAAGGGTTTATTAGACCAAGTCATTATCCATGTTAATCAATGACCACTCACCAAAGTATGTAAACAACAAATAACTCCTAACACATAACCACATATAAGCTTAAGTCTCAAAAAATAGGAGATGGAATAAATTCATACAATCCAAACATAAACTTGCTTGAAAGTTATTGAGAATGCAAAAATAAGAAACAAGCTTAAAAGAAGCATCCATCAGCTTGATTCAATCACCACTAATATTTCCTTACAAAAAGATTAGATAAAGTTGAAAAGAAAATCCTAGAACCAACAAAGTTCAATAGAAGATTCAAGAGCAAATTTTTCAAGCTTTGAGTGTATTCAATATCCAAGTTCAAGTTTTTACATGAAAAATAGTGACATATATGTTTCTTACATGTAAAGGAAAATGACCAAAGTGTCTTTGCTTTAAATTACAAAAAGGTAAAAAAAATATTTTCAAAACATGAAAAGTTAATATATAAAACAAGTGTAGAACGGGAGGCGTATGTGTACAGGGTGCCTATATGTTACTTTATACATCGCAATGTGTTAAAGATTTTCATCATGCCTTTCCTCGCTTGTTTACATTTCTTTGATGCTCAATTCACCATATATTACTTTTGTCTTAGCTTGAAGACATTTTAGAGTGCCTAAGGCTTTGAGAGAACGTGCCAAAGCCTGAAAAAGAGATGGGACATGCAAGCATGTTAACAAGTTTACCCTAAAATTGTTATTAGTTGTGTAAAAGAGACTAGTCCCTATCAAAAGTGCAAGTGGCTTATGAGTGGTATTTCTATCATCTTTTTTGGGTTGGAGAGGATTTGCCCTCAAATCTAAGTCATTCTCTAAGTAAGGGTTAAGATCTTTCATAATAAAAGTAGTCAAAATACCATCTATTCACTAGAGAATTCCATTTTATAGGCATTATCATTCACCCTCTCAAGTATTTCAAATAGACCATTAGCTCTTAACGATATTTTGCTCTTTCTTTTGCTAGGAAATCTCTTATTCCTTAATATATCCATACCAAATCTCCAAGTTTAAATAATCTAGGCTTCCTATTCTTATTAGCCCTCTTTTTGGCATATTCATTAGCCTTTTCAATTTGCACTTTAATAGCCTCATGCATCTTTTTCATTTGGATAACCTTCTCATTGACATTCATACTTGTTTTAAAATCAAGAGGCTCAAAAAAGGAATTTCCTATAGTAGTGCTAAGACTTTTATTATAACTAAATTCAGCATGTGTCAATTTAAGATCCTATCCCTCATATGCCTACTAACCAAACTCCTTAATATATTTTCTAAAGTCTTATTGGTTACTTCAGTTTGGCCATTGGTTTAGGGGTGGTTTGAAGTACTATAAAGTAGCTTAGTTCCTAACTTTTCCCAAAGGCTTCTTCAAAAGTGGCTCAAAAATATAGTGTTCCTATCTAACACAATATTCTTGTGAATGCCACGTAACCACACAATGTCATTAAAGAATGATTGGGTAACATGCGAGGCATCATCACTTTTGGTACAAAAAATAAAATATACTATCTTTGATAACCTATCTATAACTACCATGATTGAGTCCTTTTTCCTTTGAGTCATATTGAGGGTTACCACAAAGTCCATACTAAAATCTTCCCAAGGTGATTTGGGTATAGGCAAGGGTAGATAAGGACCCAATTTGAATTATTTTTTCGATCTTTGACAAGTTTCACACCTAACTACAAGGGCTTGAATATATCCCTTAACATCTTAGGCCAATGAAAATGCTCCTTAACAATCTCTAAAGTTTTAATAGCTCTAAAATGTCTAGCCAATCCTCCTTTATGGGTTTCTTTCAAGATCAATTACCTAAAACTATCTTTGGGAACACATAACTTATTCTCTTAAATAAATACCTATCATATAAAACTTAATGCTCATAGTTATTCTTCCTACATTCAAACATACAAGTTTTTATCTCCAAATCATTCTCATAACATAATTTCATCAACTCAAATCCTAGTATCTTACAATCAAGAAAAGTAAGCAATGCATACCTCATAAAAAGAACATCGACTACCATATTGCTTGCTCCTTGTTTGTAGTTAGACACATATGAGAAGGATTGTAAGAACTCAACCTATTGAGCTTGCCTCGATTATAGCTTGTATTAGCTATTTATGAACTTCAAAGGTTGATGGTTGGAATGGAGCACAAGTTTTTTTAACCTAAGGTAATGACTTAATGGTCCAAGGCCTTCACTATAGTATAAAACCCTTATCATAAGTGTTACATTTTCTTATAGATTCATTAAGCTTTTCATTAAAATAAGATATTGACCTTTTGTTTTAAGTCAAAATTGTACCAATGCCTACCCTACTAGCATCTTACTTTAACTTAAAAACTTGAGAAAAATTTAGAAGGGTAAGGATGAAAGTTTCATATAACTTTGTCTTTATCACCACAAATGTCACACTAGCAACTTTAGTCTACTTAAAGCTACCTTTCTTCATACATTCGAATATAAGAGTCATTAAAAAGCTAAAATTGGTATAAATCTCCTATAAAAAGATGTTAACCCATGGAAACTCCTAACCTCTATGATGTTTGTTAAACCCCTGTGGATTTTAAATTGATATAAAACATATGTTAAAATATCTAACTAGTCCATACATACATTAAACATGACAAAAAGAACTAAAGATTCTTGTTTTGCAGAATTTGCCTAACACACGATCGTGTGTGATTAGGATGCATGTTTGTGTGTATAATATAAAGGCAACACACATCTTGGTGGTGTCGTGCAAAACATTCGTATATGTAGAATATAGGATGCACGACCGTGTGTTTTTCAAGCACATGATTGTATGTCAAGTTATAAAGATGCATACTCCTATGTAGTTCCAACCTTACCCGTGTAAGAAGAAAATTATTGGATACATGCCCATGCAGCTCTAACACACACCTATGTCACTTATAAAATATTAATCATATAGGTATCATGTGCATAATCGTATGGCCTTCTAAAATCTTGAAGCACTAAAGCATCAAAGACATATAACCGTGTGTGTAGAACACACATCCGTATAGGTGCACGTGATAGGAGAAATATGACTGTTGGAAAGAGAAGAATAAAGAAAGCACAACCGTGTAAGAGAAAGGCACATTTGTGCAATTTTCCATAAAGTTTCCAACAACTCCCAAATCAGTAGTAACAGTTATATATTTCCACCAACTATAAATTAGAGTTGATTTAAGGATTCAAGGGTTAGAGAATTATGCCAACATATTCACATCTTTTCATTATCTACTTCTTTTCTACTTTCTCTCACAAAATCATATTGTAAATCATTTGAGAGAGTTTTTTTGAGAGCTTATTATGTATTAGCCTTATGAGGCAAAGAATTCTGTACCATTTCCATAAGCCCTTGGACGTAATCCCATGAAACTGGTGTGAAGCATAACCTCTATTAAAACTAAGTTAAAGACGCAATCCCTTGTATCAAAACTAGTATGAGAAGAGCAAAATCTCTTGTATCAAAACTATTGTAACTTCGAGGTTGAAGTCAGTGGAAAAAAATCTTCAAGTAGGGTTGCTTGAAGTAGTGGATGTAAAAGGTATAGAGAAGCTCCAAACCACTCTAAAACATCTAAGAATTTCTCTCTTCCCTATCTCTTTTATTTTATGTTTATACTTGATTATATTGTGTTAATTATATTGATTAAATTACTTGTGTTGATAGTTAATTGAAAAAGTTTCAAAATTATATAAGTTTTTAAAATAACTTATTCACCTCCTCTCTAGGTTATTTGTCATTTAGTATTTGGGGTTTAACAATGTTTGATGAAATTAGCCAACTTTAGATAGATTCAACCTTAGATTGATATACTTAGATTCGCCTTTTTGATACAACATAGCTTAAAAAAACTACACTCTTCACAAAAAATTCATACTTCTGTTTCTTAGCAAATAATTTTTGTTCCCTCAACACTCCAAATACTTGTCTAAAATGGTCCACATGATCTTTCTTATTCTTATTATACATAAGGATATCATTAAAATATACCACTATAAATTGGCCAATAAAGGGTTTAGGTACCTGATTCATTAATCTTATAAAGGTGCTTGAAGCATTGGATAATTCGAAGGGCATAACTAGTAATTCATACAACCCTTCATAGGTCTTGAAAGTCATTTTTCACTTATCCCCCTTTTTTATTCTAATTTGATGGTACCTATTCCTCAAATTGATCTTTGAAAAAAACTTTACACCATGAAGCTCATCTAACATGTCATCTATTTAGGATATAGGATATCTATACTTGATTATGATCTAGTGTATTGTCTTACTATCAATACATATATTGTAAGTTTCATCATTTTTTAGCATAAAAAGAGCCAACATCAAACAAGGGCTCATGGTTTCCCTTACAAACCTTATGGCAATTAATTCTTTAACTTGTCTTTATAGCTTTTTGGATTCTTAAGGGTTACATTTATAGCGAGTCTAATTGGTAATAGGGCACTAGGTTCCAAATCAATTTGGTATTCAATTCCCTCAATGGTGGTAATCCATATGGTAGCTCATTTAGGAAAACATCATGAAACTCATTTATCAAAAGTTTAAGGTATGAGTGGATGATGGTTTCATTGGGTTGTATGTTTTTTTTTTTTTTTTTTTGGAACCAATAAGTCAATGATGGGCTTATGTCTTTGGAAGGCTTTTTTTAATTAGTTGGCATGAAGGAAAAAGCTTTTGTGAGATGTATTTAGCTTTTATGGTGTCTGAGTTATTGTATAGCTAGGTGATAGTGGGGTAAGGGTTATAGTTTTCTAATTGAATTTAAAAGAATATTTGTTCAACCTCTCATTGTGCATCACCTATTTATCAAATTACCATGGTCTTCCAAGTAAAAAAATTGCAAGCATCCATAGGCAAGATATTACAAACTATCTCATCCATATATCTCTTGCCATAGAAAAAGAAACTACAACTTGCTTGGTGACTTGTAAGGTGTTTTTATTACTCAACCATTGAAGCTTATAAGGTCTAGCATGGTCAAGGGTTGGTAAACTCACTCTATCCATAAAGCTACTAGAAGCAATATTTATGTAACTCTCACTATCTATAACTACTGAATAAATCTTTCCTTTTATAGTACATCTAGTTTGAAACAAGTTTTTCCTTTAATCATCTTGCAAATTTATTTGGGCATGTAATAATCTCTTAAAAACTAATAATTCTCCTTAGTTAGGATTGGCTAGCTTTTTTCCTCACTTCCAACCTTAATATCTTCCTCAATTTATCCATCTTTAAAAGTTTCCTCTATAGGCACAATCTTTATCAAAGTCATGGCTTTATTATTGGGATAACTGGCTTGGAAATAACCATAGCCATGGCACTTAAAACCCTTCTTATTTTATATGCATTTCTATTTGCATCATCTTGCACTTTAGGTTTCTTCTTGCTAGGCTTAACAATCTTTAATTTGCTAAAATCCTTATATAGGATATAAGGCTTGGTATAAGGTAAATAACCTTTATGATAACTTCTCTCTTTGAACATTTTTTTAAGGATGGTGAATTTTAAATCTGAAGTTGTTTCTTCACCTTCGAAGCTAGGTTGCATATATTATGGAATAAGTAATAGGCTTGTAGTTTTATCTTGTGAGCTATCTTTTTATTCAACTCTCTTGTAAACCTCGCTATGGTATGCTCCCTCTCCGTTGGTATATCATTCCTTATCTTAAAATATTCAAATTTTCATAAATAATTCTTTACCTTCTTATCCCTTTGCTATAAACTATGAAGTTTGAAATAAGTGTCTATTTTATAATTTTTGGTCAAGAATCCCTTTGTCAACATTCTCTTCAATTTTTCTCATGATATAACTCTTCTCTTTCCTTCTCTTTCTCTTTCTTTTTTAATGTTTTCACCATAATGAATTATAGTTTTTGAATTTCAATATGGCTACTCTATACTTCTTCTCATGTCATACACTTTATAATAAAAAACTCTTTCAATACCATAAAACTAATCAACAAATATATCTAGATTCAAGTTGCAATCAAATTTTGAGATGTCTAATTTTAAACCATGATCATCATCTTTTTTCCTTCTCTTCCTTCTTTTATGGAATTTGGATTTATCATTAGAATCACTAGATAAAGAAATTTTATCATCATATAGCGGCGTGTGAATGATAGTTCTTTGCCTATAGTGAGTGGTTTTATCACAGGTGTCTTTTGTGTTTAAGTTCTATGATAAATAATAGAAGAGTCATCTCTTAGAGGCAGAGTGTTCTAGCTTGGTTTTGATTATTGGACATTTGGCTTTGTATCACCTTAGCCAAATCTTGAGACATGTCATGTATCAATCTAGTGAGGGTCTCAAATTTCTCATTCAATTTTGCCTTCAAATCTTGTATTTGGCCTTTCAACCTCATGTCACTAATTTTTCAAAGTGGTAAGAGGAATTAAGAACTCTTTTTACAACTTTTAAGTGAATTGGTTCAAATTATATAGGTTTAAGAAATTGTTTGGGATGGAAATAAAGTAGAATTAAGGTTTTGTGAATAGTTTTTTTAGGTGTGAATAATAAATCTAGGAAGGTGAATAATGTTTATGGTCGTTATGAATGGTAGGACAAGTGTTTAGGCCAATTAGGATTTGGTTGATAAGTATTGCATTAGTGTTTGGGCTTGGGTTTTGTATTTGGGTTTGGATTGTATAATAAAGGTAATTTGGTAAATTTATAAAAGGGTAATTGGGTAATTTATGCTAAGGGTGAGATGGTAATTAGGGTGAGTAGTGAGTTATGAATTAATAAGAGTGATTAGGGTTAATAAAGTACTAATGGTGTGTTGAGAAGTAATTAGTGAGATTTATGTGAGGTGGCAAGGAATTAGAGATAATTTTGATGGGGTTTGGTAGAAATGGTACCAGTGTATGACACATGGAATGGGCAAGTGTAAGTATAATTAATTTAGAGAAGTTTTAACAAACAAGCATGCAAGTTACTTGGTCAACATATGATAATGATAAAGGTGAAACAAAAAGAATTATAGGCTAATGTTAAAAGGTTTGGTTATGGCTTTTTCTTCCATAAAATTCTCTAGCACTAATTCAACCAAATTACAAAATTTTTCTGGCCAACTTTTGGCCACCAACCAAATAAACTCTACTCTCTAGTAGCCTACTTTCCAACTTAGGCTCCGATACCAACATGATTAATGACCATTTACCAAAGTATTCAAATAACAAGCAACTCTTAACACACAACTAATATACAAGTTTAAATTTTAGAAAGGTAAAAGATTGAATGACTCTATACAACCTAAACACAAACTTATTTGAGAGTAATGAAAAATGCAAAGATGAGAAACAAGCCTAAAGGAAACATCTACTAGCTTGATTCAATCACCACCAACCTTTCCTTGCAAGAAGATTAGATAAAGATGAAAAGAAAATCCTAGAACTACTAAGTTTAATAGGCTTCCTAAGAAAGAAAAGTTGATAAAGTTTCTTCAACATTAATCATCAAGTCCCAAAATACATGAAAAATGATGGCTTATATATGCCTTACAATCCTTAGAAAATGACTAAAAAAACCCTTGAGAAATATTACATAAAGCCTAAGTGAAATGACTTCAAAAATTACAAAAATATCTAAAAAAAATGCTTTAGATGTGGGGGTAAATAGCAACCCTAGGTTATATGTGCACCTTATGTCTAGAGTACATAGGCTACAACATTAGGTTGCAGCATAAACATGCACCCAATTCCAAAGCACACATGTCCGTAACACGTATGAAAACCTGGGCATAAGCTATGTTTGGCACTATAGGGCTATTTGCTTATTGCAACTCCTTTGCCATCTTATTCTCCCTTATGGCCTGATTCAACACTTGAGGTCTCTACCCTTGTAAAAGAGATCTTTAAGAGGTTGAGTCTTCAAAAAGGATCTTAAAAACTTATTCAAGAGGAGGCAAATCTATGCACTTTAACATAACCAAATATTCTTATAATTTGGACAACTAAATATTAAGTCCAAATACAAATACAAGAGCCTTGAAGGTTGAATTCACATACGCTTTAGTTTACACACATAAAGACAAATGTAAGAAATAAATCACGCGTAAATGACTCGAGATTTTAAGGAAAAAGGTATAAGTCTCAATCATATCTAAAGTTGAAGGTTTTGTCTTCCTTTTCTTATTAGTAAGAAAGATCTTGTAATGCTTCCTCTAATGGCCAAGCTCTCCGTATTGAAAGCAATCTACCCTTCTTTTGCTATCCATAACATCAATAGGGTTTTGTGCATTTTAAGGTAAAGGTTAAGATTTAGAATTCAATTTGGCCTTGGCCTTACTCTTTTCCTCTTTTTTTTTTTCATACTTGTTTCTATCAGCTTAACCATTCTAATGTGAACCTTAACATTTAACATTATCCTCAGCATACCATTCATGGATTCCTCTTTATGATCTTTCAAAAAGACCTTAACAAATTTAGTACAGGATTTAGGTAAAGACAAAACAACAAGATCGAATGCCATGCTATTTGTCATACGTGAGCCTAGAGACTTAGTCCTTTCAATTAAGTCAATCATCACAAGCATGTGAATTTCAACTTCAACTCTATCATCCATTTTATTACTAAAGTGTTCCCTTGTCTCATGATGCTTTATGCAAGCATGACCTTAGAAAATCTTAAATAAACAACCAATTATTTCTTGAATAGACAAATTGTTAGCTTGCATATTAAGGATTAATAAAGTTAACATGAAGCTCAATGCATATTTGCATCATCTATGTGTTTTTTCATAAACTTAAAATTCCCTTATTATGGCACTACATTTGGGCTTAGCAATTGGATCTAACACGAGGTTTCTCGGCTTGTGTGACATCTTTTAATTGTACTAAAAAAGAAGAAAATCTTGTATGTTTTTATCTATGAATAACGACCAATAATTTCTTTATTTTCAAATTGTTAGCTTGCAGAATAAAGGTCACTAAAGTTAACATGATGCTCGATGCATGCTTTGCATCATCCATGTGTTTTTCATAAGTATAATTCCCTCGTTATGGCGTTATGTTTAGGCTTAGAAATTGAATCTTACACGATAGCATATTCTTTTCTAGGACAATAAAAAAATGACGATACTAAGTCGAGAAATCTCATGTCTAGCACAAACTCTTTTTTGAATATCTTTTAAAATTTTAGGTCATATTTGATATCCAATCAGTTATACAACACAAAATTAACTAAGTCACATTTTAATATCACATTTATTTAATCTAGTCTTATATTAAATAAATACTTTCACTATTTTATTTTAGTTAAAATCCTCACTGTTGGACTTGAAAAGCCTTTGCTTTAACAAACAATTTAATTAACTTATTAGGTAGGTCACCAAATTAATCACAAAAGTCAATGGTCTTGAGTCAAGTATTTACACTAACAAATCACATGACCTCAAGTGTAATTCTTCGTATCAGATGGGTAGATACTACATATCACCAGATATTAATTTCTTATATGTACTTAGTGTTTAACATATTTTGCCTTCACTTGAGTGAACAAGTAAGTTATGTTAGTTAAACCAGATTCAATACAAGCAAACACTTGATTTTTTTTGCCTAATAGAAGAGTACCATTTGCTACAAACAAGATTCTAATGAGTATGGGCTTAATTTGGGTGTTATGTTGGAAGACTTCTAGTTATCTTTTGCTTGAATATATATTAAGGAGGGTTTTTTTTTTTTTTTTATGTCTCACCAATTTTAACCCGTATGTAAGATAATTTTAAAAATAAAATTCTAACATGTATTATAAAACGTAAATATAAACATGTTGATACACAACTTTATTAAATATCGAGTCTTTCGAGCCAAGAAGGGCCAATAGATCAACCTAGATTCCTATTGTTTAAATCATTGAGACTTCAAGCACATTACTTGTCTTTAGTTTAGTCTTCAAGTACATTAAATAATCTCCTAAAATACATTATATTCTAAAACAAATAAAATAAAACATACTCTAATTTTACATTTGAAAAGTAAAAGCCTTGAGTTATAGTCAAAGGAAAAATTACAACAAATAATGAAAGGAGACAAAATAGGTAGGCCCTAATTGATTTTACAAATATACATTTCCACAAAAAAAAAAAAAAAAAACAATCCATAGGTTGACATATATAAGATAATTAAAATAATTAAAAGTAGTTTTAATAATTTATCAAGTTGTTAAATTATATTTTGCATAAAATATATTTAATAAAATTTTAGAGATAAATTATTATTAGTATGAAGCCTTTTTTATATTTTTAATAATTTTATAAAAAAATAGTAAATTATGATAATAAATTTAATAAATAAATGAAAAGTTAAATTTTTTAAATTTAAAACGAGAGGATATATCAATTTAAAGAAAACAGATATTTAGCCTTTTAAATTAAAAAATAGGAAATAACTCAGAATTGGGTTTTATTATGTCTTTTAACGAGGCACCCGATCCAAATATGTAGCTTGAAAGGAAGCCAATTTATAGTCCAGTACGTTTTGGATCGGATCTGTCATCAGCTGATCAAACCCACAATCTTAGAGACAGAGACTCCACGTGTACGGTCTTCCTACGATTTACACAAAAATCCTAAACTCATACAGAAACACTGGAGAATCCCCCTCTTTCCTATATAAGGACTCTCGAAAACCCTAATTCCGCCTCGTTGAGTCGTTTCAACAGCAGAGCTCTAGCATTCTCATCTGAGCCGCGAAGCGACAGACTACATCAACAAAAATGAAGGTTCTTATCTTGTTTTCTGCATATTATTATAGGGTTTTAAAATTAATGTGGAATATAATGCATTAATTTTTTTTTAAGACTATTCATATGGTTTGTTTATGGTTTTGTTTCAGTTCAATATTGCAAATCCGACTACTGGATGCCAAAAGAAGCTGGAAATCGACGATGACCAGAAACTGTACGTTATGTTTTAAAATAGTCTATTTGTCAATTAGCCAATTCTGCTACATTTACGGATTGTTCATGTGCTACATTTTTAGTGTCAGAGTCAGTTTTTTTTTTTCTTGCTTCGTTCTGTTTTGTTATTTGTTGCGCAATTGACAGTTTAATTTGTGTTTGATGTTAAGATTTTGCAGGGGTTCCCTTTGTTGTTAAAAGAAACGTAGATATAATTAGAAAGGATGAAAGTTTTTCTAATACTTTTCCTCAGAGGGTTTTAGTCTTGTATGATATTGTGTGTATCCTCATGTAGTGGGTTAAGTGAATCTGAACCTCATAGCTGACCTGTTTGGTTTCCTTTGTAACTAATTGAATAGGAGTTGATGGATTTAGGTTTTTGTTTTTGTTTGTGTTCTCTTTTTCAAACTGTTGGAGGATAGCAGTTTTCTTATTCATATTCCTAGATTTTAGATATGATTAGTAGTTATTATAAGATGCTCAAGTGTAGAGGCCCTTTCGTACCATGAAGTTTTTTTTCTTTTCTATTCTTGCATCCTTGTTTGAGATTTTGTGCTTTTCATTTTCTGCTACTTGAAGCTTCTCTTTTAAGTCTTCTAGTATGAGACATAAATTTATATGACATGCACTGGAACTTTACACGAAGCTTCTTGCTATGAAATTCATGCTTTAGATTGATTTGATAATTTTCTTAACTGAATACTATTGTGCAGTCGAGCTTTCTTTGATAAAAGAATCTCTCAAGAAGTTAGTGGAGATGCCCTTGGTGAGGTATGATTTTATTAGTAGATTTTCTGTCTAGGTATTTTAATCCTTTTCCTTTTACTCGGGAATTATATTTGTTGCCCCTGCTCCGGTGTTTTGATATTTTATTTTCTTTGACAGGAGTTTAAGGGCTATGTATTCAAGATCATGGGAGGCTGTGACAAGCAAGGTTTCCCAATGAAGCAGGGGGTTCTGACTCCTGGCCGAGTTCGCCTTTTGCTCCATAGAGGTTTGTAAAATGTTCTTGCTGTCTTCTTTTGTGTCTGTATGTCTGTATTTGTGTTGCTTTGCAGTGGGTCTGCAGGGTTTTGTATTTCAATGTTATAATTTGGATTTCTGAATTTTTAGTGTTGTACCTGCATTTAATGTCAGTTTTGGCAGAGGTGAAACTGAGTTGAAGATTATTTCCTTTTTTTGCGCAGGTACTCCCTGTTTCCGTGGATATGGTAGACGTGATGGAGAGCGCAGGAGAAAATCTGTGCGTGGATGCATTGTGAGTCAAGATCTGTCAGTGTTGAATTTGGTAATTGTGAAGAAGGGTGAGCAAGACCTACCTGGACTCACTGACACTGAGAAGCCTAGGATGAGAGGTCCAAAGAGAGCATCAAAGATCAGGAAGTTGTTTAACTTGTCCAAGGAGGATGATGTCAGGAAGTATGTTAACACATACCGAAGGACCTTTACAACCAAAACTGGTGAGTTATCTGATCATTTCAGATTGTTACAGCCACCAAATATGGTCAGTTTATAGTTCATAACTGAAAAAGAACTTGTATTTCTGGTTTGCAGGTAAGAAGGTTAGCAAGGCTCCTAAAATTCAGAGGCTGGTAACTCCTCTGACCCTGCAAAGGAAGCGTGCTAGAATTGCTGAGAAGAAGAAGAGAATTGCCAAGGCCAAGACTGAAGCTGCTGAGTATCAGAAACTCCTTGCTACCAGGTTGAAGGAGCAGAGAGAGCGCCGCAGTGAGAGTTTGGCCAAGAGAAGATCAAGGCTGTCTGCTGCATCAAAGCCATCACTAGCTGCGTAGAATACAAAGGTGTTGTCTTTTGGTGAATTATGTAATCTCTGCTGGATATTTTTAATAGGTGGTAATTTTTATCGTTGGTTGATTTTGAGGATACTTGGATGGATGCTAATGGCATGTAAGAGGCTGACATTCTGCTGTTAGACATTTCAGATTTTGTTTATTTGAATTGCCCGATGTTGAAGTATTTCATTGGACTTCTTATAGTTAGTTCAAGTCATCATGGGTTTTATTTCTACATTGCTTGTCCTGCTTTAACTCTAATGACTAATTAGTATTTATACTTGTGAACAAGTTTAGCGCAGTTTTATTTATGTTTAATCCATACATAAATCATTTTTAAAGTAGTTGGTAAATTACCAAAATTTAAACGGCAGTTTTGGTTATTCGTTTGCTTGCCTTATTTTCATTCACAAATTTCCAATTGGATTATATGTACGTGGATTTTTGCTTTGTAGCTACATGATTATCTACTAAGAAACACAAATTGTGATTGGCCTTCGCCTTCGATATATAATAGTTTGTATTGGTATGAGGAGTTGAGCACTTAGTTTTGAGATTATCACTATTCTTTTTTTAACAAAATGATTGCAACTCATTTTGTTTCTTTGAAGAAACCTTTCAAACCCTTCCAACGTTAACAGAGAAACTATATACGCTTCTAAATCGTGGGTTAAAAGGAACATTTCAAACTTCCTTTCTTTGTGTATAGGGTTTTTTTTTTTTTTAATTTCAACTTATTTTCTTACAAAAATAATGTTAAATTTAAAGAAAACCTTCTGACTCCTTCAAACCATACAAAAGTTAATTTCTTTAACCTTTCATTTTATTCTTATTATTGTGTCTTTGAATTTGAGGTGAGTAATATTCTAATTCTAATTTTATCAATCAACCTTTTAAATTTAATCCATTATTTGAATATTATATTCTATTCTATCACGAGGTGTTAGGCATGAAGCTTGCTCAATTTTCATGTTGCACCTATGATGGCAACAAGCTTCACCCCAAACTTGCTCTGCCCTCATTCCCAAGCCTTGAATGCTCACGAAAAAATGAAAGTAGCCCAAAATACATAAACACAATACAACAACCAACAAACAACGAGAACATTAGGTTTTATAGGAAAATATCCCAATTTTATATTAATCTTGTATACAAGGAATTTGCAAATAGTACAACATGAGAATAATCTGTACAAAGCACTCCACTCTCCAAAGTCTCTTTTTTCTTATGTCTTTGCTAAGCCAAATTTGCTACAGGACGAACTCACATGAACCTGTCTTTTACAACCCAACATTGTCCAAGTCTACTACATAGAAGCCCTCTAACTCCCAGCCTTTTGCAACTCAGAATATAGGATTACAACACAAGAAAACCCCTTCAAAAGAACCTTATTCTTAGGGTTCGTCATTTCCCATGTTGTATGACCTTTGGTGAGCTAGATCTACTACATGAACTCACACAAACCTGCATTTCACAATCCAACTTTGTCTAAGTTTGCATTTCACTTAACATGTTTAGCATGCCTTGTTTAAGGCATAATTTTACCATGGCTAGTGCTTCTTGTTTACACACTTCATGTCAAGGTCAATAGGTGTAATAAACCCTCCCCCCATCAGAGGAGTTTGATGCTCTCATCAAATAATTTCTCAAATATCCTAGACTTAAAACCTTGTAAAGTTGTAGTAAACAATTCTTTTTTAGCCATCTGCTTGTATAGGCAATGGAACATCAGTCTTGGACCAACATTATCTTTCTTGAAATACAATCCATCATACACTCTTATAATACAAATACTTAATTTGCCTTTCGGAACAATACTTGCATGACTCCCCCGTGTATATAGCTTATTCATCATCATACTTTATGCAAGTGCTTATCAAACCAACAAAGTCATCTAGAATAAAAATCACATAAAAATCCACAAGATTATCAAATATAACAGTAGTGTTCTAATAAAAAAGCATCACTAGGCACTCATACATAGCACCCAACACCTATCATCGACTCTCTAATAATATAGATCTACAAATCCTTTTTCTTACTAATACTTCTAATAAATGGTTCGTAAATTTTGCTATATTCAACTCCTAGTGAAGAGTTTCCCAAACACTACATCATTAGTTCTCTTCAAATAGTTTGCTTGACTATCTACGATTGTTATTACATATACATTGGCCTATTCTATTTATGACACTACATCCTAGGCTGGCTTACTTACAAGCACCTCTTACACTTCCACATGTTTGAAAGAGTAGGAATAGACATCAAAATAAGTACTCACACTTACCAACTCATTAACACCTCTTTTAGATTCATAAATTAAACAACTATACTTTGGCACACTATAATGTAGGTAAATTTAGATAAATTAGATGTGAAAATATAGATGTAAAACCCTAATCAAAGCTTATGTTTTAGTTGAAACTTATAATTTTGTTGGATTTTAAGTTTTGATAACAAAAGTAAGAAGAAAGAAAAAGGTTGGCTTGAAAGAACAAAGTCGGTTTTGTAATGATCTGATGTTAGAATAGTCATCTTAGATTAAAAATTGATGAGAAAAGTGAAATTTTATGATGAAAAATTGAGTTGAGAGTGTTTATGGATAAAATAGTCAGTTAGAGGCTTTGTGTGGCTTGTACATGTGTTACCTTGGAAAGTTGCCACATTTACAATGTGGGAAGACATAAAAATTTGGAATTTTTGTCATGCACAATCGTGCATCCTAGTACATATGACCATGCATGTGTGCAGTTTTAGTGTAGCTATAAACAAAATCCTTTAGCTGTTCTTTTGGATATTTTCACACTAATTGTTGAGTTTCTTTCTAGAGAACCCTTATTAGAGAGTTGAGAGAGAAAATTAGAGAGCTGGGTATGAGCTAGGGAGTGAGTATAAGCTAGAAAGAGATTGAGCATCCATAAGCCTTAAGGTAAGTGTTTCATAACTTTTCCCCTATTTTAAGCATGTGATTCTCTATTCTTTGTGATGTGATGATGTTGAAGCATGTTTTAGGATTGAATAACATAGAGATATGGTGAGATCATGTGATAATTAAAGATTTAATAAAGTTATGTTGTTTAGAAATATGCTTGGGCTGTTATATGTTTTAATTTGATGATCTGAAAGTTTTAATGAGATTAATGATGAAATTTGATGTTATTGATAAAGATACTATATGTAAAAGGATTATGTTGATCATGTGTTATTGATTGAATGAGTTTGGTTGTGGTTTGAGTGGAGATATATGTAAATCTACTATTTGGCCAAGATTTATAAAACTAGAACTTGACATATGACTATATGTTTAAAAAGGTGCACAATTATGCATGCACGATTGGAGCAGTGTTAATGTTGTCTTACTTAAGACACAATCCTATAATACTAGGTCATGGTCGTGTGTAGGTGTCAATTCTATACAAGTTGTGGAACTTAGGGAGAGCATGGTTATGTGACCGAAATTAATAAGATAAGTAAAGGTTATAAGATAATAAGTAATTTAATTTAAAGTACTAAGAAAGTAACATTGAATCAAGAATATGAGCTCTTGAATATATTTTCTTTGGTTCATTTTCTTTTCCACTTTCTCATAAACTCTCTGACCTTGAATATGCTCCAAATGCTTGCTCTTTTTCTTGATTTTCAATGTAAGCTAACCGTTTGAACTGAAAATAAAGTTATTGACCTTGAAAAGATCATTGAATTTCTACTTGAAAGTCTAACAAATGGATGTTCCTTTTTTTAATGGTTGCTCCTGAACAAAAAATTTGAATTTTTAAAAGAAGACCAGTTAATTTGAGCTTCAATCAATATATGTTTTTGTCATCATGGATGTTCCATTCTATGCCAAATTTATCCAACTTTGGACAGAATGGATGGCGATCTTAATAATGGCCTCAATCTTGATGAAATAATTTTAAGAATTGTTTAAGGGATGAGCCTTCCAATCACGGAACCAACATTATGGACTTGGACTTCAATTTTCCTTCATTTAGTCTAGACTCTTAATTGGTCTATTCTCGATTTGCATGTAAGACTATTTTATGAGCTAATATTAATTATTATTGGTTTTGTTTTTTAAAAAAATTAGTGAATTGTGGTCTACTCAATATTTTGAATGGGTTTGATGTGATCAATTCTTTGTAGAGTCCAATACAATTCACATTGTAATAATTTACATGGTAAAAGTAGTGTGGGCTCATAAATAGTTTATTAAGCTTTTAATAGAAATACTTAATAAACTTATTATAAAGATAAGACTAGGTCTCATATTTTAGTATATTTCTTGACAATATTTTTCCATTACAAATTTTATTGGTCTCTAAGTACTCAGAAATAGGAAGAGCCATTATCTAAAGATTGATAATCAGTCTTTTTTTAACTGATTCCAAATCAACAATAATTATGGTGCAAATAAGTATGTCTAAATACTCAGAAATTATTTTTATAGTATTCTATAATTGGATGTGAATTGAATATGTGTTCGATTTAAATTTTTATGTTGATGAATGAATTTTTTTTAACATATTGTATCAGAGCAATCACGCACCAATATAGAATGTGTGTTTTTTTTTTTTTAATTGATGGATTAATTATGTAGATAATTGATATTGTTTAGTCTATTTTGGCTTGAAAATTGAAGAAAGAAATACTGAAATAAATCAGTATTATTATTATTATTATTATTTTGGAAGTTTAAAGCATGTTAAATATGTTGATTATTCATCTAAGATGTTGTTCTTGGCTGCTATTCATGTTTAGGAATTGTTAAATTTTTTTTTTTTTTTTTTGTGAAACTCTGGAAAAAAATTTGTATTTTAGCATGCATTGGCTAATTAAAGGTTGTGTTAATTTATTAAATGATGCATTAGGATTCTTGTGGCTGTTAAAATGAAGTGTGTTAAGTCGAATTTTGCAAAAGGTTAAGTCTATCTATGTTATAGAGTTCAACCCTTGATTTAAACCCATGCTTTTGCCACTTTAACCCAACCCAATTAAGAAATGATTTTGGCCCATGTTTAATAAATATTTGGCACAATTATAAATAGAATTTGATTTGAATTATCTGAGTTAACTTATCTAATTTGAACTATGAATCAAATTTGATGTGGCATTTTGACTTATCAACGGTCAACGTTTGATTGATTAATGGTCAACACATGCCAAGTTAGATAACCAAGTTTAATCGGTCAATGATCAACATTTAACCAATAAACGGTAATGGTCAATGTTGACCCACACATGGCAACAAGTCTTGGCATGTGTGGGTGCATCCTGAGTGTGTGGCAACACATGTAGCACTTTTCAAGTGCATGACGGTGAGTGAATGTATGTGCAAAGGTATTTCCAATGTGTGGAGGCATGTGTATAGATTTTCTGATGTGTAGCGGCGTGTGTTATTTGTTTTCTACGTGTATAAAGGTTTTGGCAACACGTGAGTCCCATATGCTTAATCCATTTTGATCCTTGGGTGTGTTTTTGGCCTTTCTAATTCTATTTCGGGTTTACCTATTATAAATTCATGTTGTTTATGGCTATGCTTTTTATCTAAATAGTTGTTCACTAAATTTTGATATACTATTTAGTGATTAAATATTGTTAAAGTTTTTTGTATCTCATGAAATCTTAGTTTGGATAAATTTATCATATTATAAGATAATTTTGTGAGTTGTCAGAATGATTTATCGCCAAAGCTAGAATTCTCTATTTGGTTATGATACGCGTTTTCAATTTTAATCCATATAATTTTTTTCAAATGAATTATTATACATATTAAAATTGATGATAACATAAAGTTAATTAAGAAATACCTCAGTTATGAGTAGATTCAATACACCCAAAGATGGTTGTTTTTATTCAATTACGTATATTCTTTTATTTTGTGAGAAATGAATAGTGATTTAGAATGTACATATCTACCTAAAAGAGATATTTCTTCTAAATCATTTGATCATATTAGTCCTCATATAATTACTTGTGCTAAGAATTTATTTTATTACCCATAAAGCTAATTTACTACATTGGTTTTCTTTCAAACAGTTAATATTATAGTGAACAATAACAATGTCACTACAGAAATCCTGGTTAGAAGCAATTTCAATCGATGAAAGTCCGATATAGAATTTGGTTTGGGTATAGTCAATGTTGACATGACCCTTCATATTGATGAACCACTCAAGCCCACTAAAGAGAATCCTATGGTATAAAAAGAGTGTTATGCTAGATGGGAGAAGTCTAATAGGCTTAATCTCTTAGGCATGAGGAGGACTATTGTTGAATATTTATTGAGTGGTCTACTAGAAACTAATAATGCAAAAGAATTTCTTACTGCTATTAGATAAAGGTATCAAGTGTCTAATCATGTTGAGACTGCATAATTGATAAGTGAATTATCTGGGGCTAAATATAGTAATACAAAAGGAGTTTGAGAATTTATTTTAAGGATTGTTGGTATACAATCTAAGTTGAAAATTCATGAAATTCCCATCAATGACAATTTTATTGTTTATCACACTCTCAATTATTTACCATCAAAGTTCAATCAAATCTTGTTGAAAGAAAAGTTAAGATAAGAAAAGGCTAATATTACAAATCTTGTTAGATCTTCAAAGGGTTATATCAAAGGAAAGTGGCAGAGTAAAAAAAATACTATTTAGGGTCCTAAGAATGTTATTAGCTTCAAGAAAAAGGGAACTGATCGATCTGAAGTGAAAGCTAAGATGAAATGTTATTTTTGTAAAAAGCAAGGTCACCTAAAAGTCAATTATACAAAGTTAAAATCCTGGTTAAAGAAGAAGAAGAAGAATGATCAAGGTACTGCCTTAGTTTGTTTTTAATCTAATCTTATTAATGTCCCTAGAAATAGTTTATGGCTTGATAGTGGTGCTTCTATTCATGTGACAACTTCTTTAGAAGGACCAGTAAATAGGCGAAATCCGACTGAAAGGGAGGCAAAACTCAAAGTTAGAAATGATGCAGATGTAAAAGTTTGTTATATTGGATCAATTGAACTTGTTTTTGACACATGATATAAGTTATTTTTAAAAAATACATTTTATGTTCCCTCTTTTAGGAGGAACTTAATTTCAATTTCCTTGTTGGATAAACTTGGATATGAAACTATTTTTCGAAATGGCCAGATTGATTTATGTTTGATTCTCAACTTTGAGTGGGTTTGATATGATCAATTTTGTGTAAAACCCAACACACTTTATATTGTAATAATTTTGGTGATAAAATTGATGTAAATTTATAAATAGTTTATTGGGTTTTTAATGGAAAAACCCAATAAACTTATTTTTGTTTCAGTATATTTCTTGACAATATTTTTCCATTACAAATTTTATTGTTCTGTTAGTACTTAAAAACAAGAAGACACAATATCTAAAGATCGATAATCAGTCTTTCTTTAAGTGATTCCAAATCAACAACAATTATAGCGTAAATAGGTATGTCTAAATACTCAAAAATTATTTTTACTATATTTTATAATTGGATGTGGATTGAATATGTATGATAGATTTAAATTTGTATGTTGATGAATGAATTTTTCCAACATTGCAACATTACTAAATTGATATTTTGAATATTGAATGTGCATCCCAACCTTCTAACTTATATTTCCTTCAACTTTAGGCAAAACTCAAACCAACTTGCAAACGACCTCATTCTTGGCTTGAGATTGTATGAAATAGGTGTTCTCCATCATGAATGGGCATTCCTTCCTTCAAACTCCAAGTTCACTCGATTTTAAGTAGAATAAGTAACGACCAAGAAAACCAGGTTATTCGTCATTGAATGAGCAATATGGACAATGGAACGGGCGTTCTAGACATTTTACACAAATTCTATCATTTACATTCATTTTGCTTGGTTACAAACCCAATTTTGTAATGTCGTAACATAATTTGTTGTGCAAAGGTTCTGACCGAAGCCATACTATGAATTATCATAAATTTGATCCAAATCTCATTGACCAATTCCAATTTCTGCAACATCTTGGCAACAATAAAACTGCACTCTGATATTATTATTATTATTATTATTATTATTATTATTTTACATGCTTTAATTCCTGTCAATTTTTAACCTTTCTAATATATCAATGGCTCTCCCCATCAGTTCTCACTTTTTAGACTCGTAACAAATTGGCCACGGGCGGTCTATTTGCCACCCTGCAATTGCTTCTAATTTCTCCAGCCCTTCCTGACTGCAAGTCTGCCATTTTTACCATTCCCTCGGCAAACGCCTTGAAAAATTCACCTTGTTTTTCGCTAAACAACCATACATACTCTCTCGTCTCTGGATATGTAAACAGCGTTTGATCGGAATTCAGAAACCCTCTTCCAGCAACCAAGTCTTTGAAGTATTGGTTATCAAATACTTTAGGTGTTGCATCAAGATCAACTGTAATATTTCCATCTCCTCCAAGTGGGCAAAGTTCGTTTAGCTTTTCTCTGAACTTGGGATCAATGGTTGGGTCAGGTTTGCCAGAGCCAGATTGGTTATAGAGCCTGAACATGACTGAAAAGCATCTGCCTTGCCCGATGGAGTGTGAACCTGAAAGAGCTACAAGATCTTTCACAGAGAGATTAAATTTGGCAAATAGATCAATGAGGAAACTTGCATTTGCTCTTGGACTAGGCATGATATTGTTTGAGTCTTCTTGGCTCGCTATTAAACTATCTTGCCTCCCTAGCTTCACTGCCCAGTTGGGTCCTCCACTCTGTTTAAATTTAAACACAATTACTTAATTACCATATCTTAATATAATGACCACTAGTGAAGAAATGAATGCAGCCAAAGCCATGTACACCACCAAAATTCCAAAAACAAAACAAGCTGCTGGGGCACTAATTGATACTCATCGTTTTCTATGTGATAGACTAGTCAACACATGTCTTTTTCCTTCCATTTACACGATTTTCTTCCATTGAAATAAAGCTGAAGTTATCTAATTTATGAATTTAGTTGAGGAAGATAGATAAAGGGAAGAAGGGTACCAGTGAAACGGCATCTCTGGAAGCCATAATTATAATATCGGCACAAGAAACAATTCCAGGACAGGCCTGCTCCAAAGCCTCTTTTATCTCATCGATGACTTCGAAAGATCTTAGCGAATTTATATTGGAAAGAGCCAGTTTTTCCCCAAGCATCGTTGATGTGTCATCAAGCAACAGCGATGCATCACAACCCTGCAAAATCAAGAGTTAAAACTACTGAAGACTCGTAACCAGAAATGGAATCGACTATATAAATATTACTTCCGTTTTTTTTACATTAACGAAACAATCGTGGAACTGAAAACGCATGACTGAGGCGACGCTTCTTGGTTCCCTAATCATGGCCTTCTTCATCACATCTCGGACGATAAATTCGGCTTCTGGGCAAGTTTCTGAGTAAAATCCGGGCCGGAGGGGCATTGCCACGGCCATGGTTATAAAGAGGAGAAACAATACAAGAGGAAGAGGAGACATTTTCTTTGTTGGCCACTACTTGAAAGAGTTGGACGTGAAATGGTCCCCATTGGTTTTTATTTATAGAGGTAATATTTTATGTTCACAAGGAACAAAGTATGACTTATTTTAATATCCTATTAAGATTTTATTTTATTTTTTTGACAATTAAATTTGATTTTAGTACTATAAATTTTGATTCCTAACTGAAATACAAGTAGAATTAATGATAAGATATTGTTCATACATATAATTTATTGTTTTTAATTAATTTGCTATTCTAGGACAAATGCTTTAAATACGTGGATTGGATACAAGGTATTTTGACACAATACAGTGCTAGTGACTTGTGAAAAAAATTTGGTATTTGTTTTGTTTTGAAATAGATTCCGGTAACGCTCTAAATATTTGGTTTGTTACAGTATTGTGTATCCCAAAGAAAAGTCTAGTAACTGTTTAGTCTTACTAAAAGGTCGAATGATTCCTATTCAATTTTGAGGAAACATCAAAATATAACTTTTTCAGTTTGAAATATATTTATTCACTTATCATTTATATTCGTTCATCAAAACCACCTTGTTGATGAGTAGGAAAATCATTTTACTATAGTACTACGTAAACCCATTTTCTCTTTCCCTAAAAAATGGGTCACTGCCATCTCTACCTCTGCCGACATCCACATTTTCTTATTCATTATCTCTATCACTTATCCTTTACCAATAACCCCTTTTTTTCACTTGACAACGCTTATTTAGATTGAGACAAATGACAAAATAGCTTTTAAAACAACTCACAAATGATATGTCTACTTAAATGGAACCCCAACTAATTTTGAATATAATCTAGATAACCAAATTGAAGCAAAGGGTCACATGAATTCAAATGATAAAGAAGAACAAAGTATAGAGAGTAGGTTGGGAAAATACAAACAACTACATAGGACACTGATAAGAAGCATTATGCAAATAGGATTCTTGTTTGCTAAACCTAGTAAATAAATAAGATGTAAACTTAGCTAAAAAGGGAGAGCCGCCTTAGGTACGAACTTAGAGACATTTTAACATACTTTTGGGTTGTTCTCATACTTTTTACACAATACAATTAAATCAACTTGAGATTTGGCTATAAAGAAATTAAAACAATTTTTACAATACAATTCAAGAGTTTTCTTCATGTAGTTTTATTTATGAACTTTATCATGTTTCTTTTGAATTTACATGTTAATTTTTCCATTACAATAAACTAATTCTCTTAGATTAAGACTAGGATTAGCTAATTCATGAATCTATAATATCTTTGATTGTGATTGAAGAATATATTATTTCATGAGAAGTATGTATTATAATCTTAATGTCTATTGGGAATCTAACCAATTTTTAATATGATTTCTATTGTGTGATTACGATTGAGAGGTGATATTGCAAAAGTGCTTAAATAATATATGTTATAGATTAATTGAATATAGAGATATATGAATTAATACATGAAATAGTTATAAGCACAATAGTTTGTGTTAAAAGTTATTGGATTCCATTGAGCAATAATTCATTTTTTTCTAATTAAATTTATATAAAGATATAGTAGGTTATTAGATAGTGAAATAAATTACTTGAAAAATAATGTTAATTAATATAGATAATATTGTTGTCACATGAATGAAATATTTTCTTCAATCATGGAAAAGATTTACTTTGAAGTGGATTAATGAACCTAAAATTTTAGTGATTTCTCTTATTGTCTTCATCTTGTGGATTTAATTACATTTTAGTTTTTTATCTTAGTTGCTTTCAGTCATAATTAGTTTAATATTAAATAGTCTTTCATATTAAATTTAATCATCTAGACAAAGTTAAGAGTAGTGTTATTTTAATACTTGCTTACACAATCTCATGGATACAATAACCCTAAGTATTTTCACTTTATTACTTGAGACTAGTACACTTGCTAGGAAGTTGGTTTTAAACCACATGCATTAAATTTCGTCTCCTTCAACTAGATTGGCTTTTGGTTTAGAAGGACTGTCATTTCTCATTCTCTTTCGGCATTAAGGTGCATGATGGCCTGGTTTTTCTTTTCCTTAAATTAGGGGTTAGAAACCTTAGGCTTGTAATCATGGTGAGAGTTTTGTAATACATTTTATTTTGTGGCTTATCTTGCACCTTGTTTGTTTTGGACGCCATCTCTTTAGCTTTGGTAGATTAAATTTATATCTTAAATAATGATATAGGTGACCAGGTCAGCCAAGGACAAATGTTTGTGCCTATGCTTGAGTTGATGTTTATAGTTACTCCACAAATTTGGTAGCTTCTCAATTAAAATTATTGCAATAAATTCTTCTTACAAAGTGATATTTTATACCTTTAGATCTTCTAGCAATTTATGATATTCATTAATTTGCATTTTTGTGTCTTTGTCATCGGTCATCTCTCATTATTAAAATTTTCCAATGATAAATTATTGTTTGCTAGCATATTTAATAGTATACTTTAAAACCATTGAATTCCAAATTGCATTTGCTTCCCTATAACGGTAGTAGACATCAAATACGTCGATAGATAAGGTGCTAACTAAAGTATGTTTACATACCTTATTGGAAAAAAATCTAAAACTTCATTTATTTAGCGTCAACACTTGGTTTTGGTTTAGAATTAGAAAGGATAGAGGCAACTCCATGCATATCCATGATTGTGAAAATTCATTCCTACCATCGCTTGAAGTTTTCTCCATCAAACACTCTAATCTTTGCAATGTATAAGAAAGGCTTAAAAAATGGTATGGAGAACAACAAGAATAAATTGGACAATAACACCTCTATTAACAACATCTAAATTTTCGACAACATCATTGGCTATTGTGTTGTTTTTTATTATTTTACACATATTAGCAGCAAACAAACCATTGCATCCTAACACCTAGTGCTTGTAAAACTCCTTAGTGTAAGCATAGTATTATGTAATTCTATATAATTATGAGATCCTAATCCCTTTTTTTATTTTCACAACTTGTTAAATATAAGGACACATCTATCTAGATTGGTAGAAAATGAGGATGTCACTTTTGTAAGACTAATGAGTAATATGAGGGGATCTCAAGACCCTCAAGTGTCTTTGAAAGAAGAATGTAAGATAATGATAATGATGAGAAAGGGATTTTAGCAGCTACTAAGAAAAGGATATTAGGAGCCGATGAAAGGTGACCTAATGAAAAGTGAGTCAATGAGAGGGGGATACCCTAAGTTGGCAAGAGATAATTTTTAAATGCCAAAGATAGGTTAACATCTAAGGTAGAGTTCTAAGATAGGGTTTGGGAGTGCCAGAGATCTAAAGAGGTTATGTCATATCTATAGTTTGTCAGGGGTACATCAATCTCTTAGATTCAATGGGCCTAGAGATCTAATAGTTGTAGAGGAGTAGATAGAGGCTATAAAGAGTGTCATAGGTCTTTTTAAAATGACAGATAAAAAAAGGGTTAGATATGCAATCTACACTCAAGGGTAATGTGAGAGTGTTGTGAAACTTTAAGAAGACATCTGTAGATGAGGAGAGTTTGACTTAGGTAAAGTTTAATAGGTTATTTGATAATGTGTGTAGAAGCACAACTATGACATATGCTAAAGCCCAAATATTTATTGAGTTGACACAAGAGTTAAGCACAATTAAGGAGTATGTGATCCTATTTAATGTTTTAGCAAGATTTGTATTGGGTTTAGTTCGGTTAAAGATTGTTAGGGTGTAAAAGTTTATTCATGATTTATATTTTGCCATTGCTAGAGATGTGATGATTAGAGCTGCTCCTCATTAGAGATTTAGTGAGGCTTTAGGATGGCATTGAGATTAGAGGTATGCCTTCAAAGGATAGGTATGTTTATCAGATCAATTAAGAGAGGTAAAGACAAGGGTAAAAGACTAATCTAGCAAAAGAAAATAAAAAATGGAGATAAAAGATAAAGAATTCAATTTCAATTGCCAATGTGCATCAAATATAGTAGGAGACACCTAAAAGAGTATTTTCTAAGGTGAAATATATGTTTTAAATATTGTTAGTCAAGACACAAGATTTTAGAATACCCTACTTGGGTTGGTATTAAGTCTTTTAGTAATAATAGTGTCCTTAGTAGAGGTAAAGTTAGTCTTATCAAAGATAGTGTCAATATATCTAGAAGTAATACTAGTACACCTAGAGGAGGTATACGTACCTCAAGAGGTAGTAGGTCTATATGGTCTAGCAAAAGTAGGCAAATGTTATTCCCCATATAGTCCCTAGTTAGTAGCTTCTCTATGACACTTTGTTGTTTGTGCTGATAGATTATGGTGTCACACATAGCTTTACTTTTAAAGGAATGATAGATAGACTAAAGTTGATTCTTAGTGTGGCAGATAAGAGTATCTATATTAAGTAACTTGATAGAGGCATGGTATTGAGTGATAGAATATGAATAGATTAAGAGATAATGATTCTAGGTAAACGATTGAGGTTAAACCTTATCATGACAGAGCTAACTGATTTAGATATGATCCTAAGAATAGATTTTCTAAGTAGGTATGAAGTTGAGATTGATTATAAAAGGAAAAATGTTAGACTCCAACCAAGCAATAATTAGTTCATCTTTGAAGAAAGTAGAGTACAGAATATGTTGATCTTCTGTATTATGGTGAGAAAGATGCTCAATAAGAGGTGTATAAGACACTTAGCAAACGTAGTATATAGGAGTGTATCTAGGTCAAATATCCAGAAAGTTCCAATAGTGAGAGAGTTTGTTGATGTATTTCTAAAGGACTTGTTAGGGTTACCCCTAAAGAGAGAGTTAAAGTTTAATATTGAGTTAATTCCTGATACGACTCTTATCTTTAAGGTTTTATGTTGGATGGCTCTAACTGAGCTTTAGTAGTTAAAAAAGTAATTTCAAGAGTTAATTGATAAAAAGTTTATTAAACTAAGTAATTCACCTTGGAGTGTTTCTATTTTATTTGCTATAAAGAAAATTGGGTTGGAAAGAATGTGTATCAACCATAAGGAGTTGAATAAGGTAACTATAAAGAACAAGTATCTATTGCCTAAAATTGATAACCTATTTGACTAATTGAATAAGGTTATAACATTATCTAAGATTAACTTGAGGTCTGGATATCATCAGATGAGAGTGGTAGATAGAGATATACCTAAGACTGTTTTAAGGATGAGATATGACCAATATGAGTTTTTAGTGACGTCATTTATGTTGATGAATGCTTTTATTATTTTTATAAACTTAATGAATAGGTTTTTCAAGATTGCCTCGACATATTTGTAATGGTGTTTATTGATGACATTTTGATTTACTCAAGGAGTAGAGAAGAGTATGAAGAGCATTTAAGTTTTATACTACAGAGATTGAGAAATAGAAAGTTATATGCCAAGTTTGTCAAGTATGAGTTCTAGTTAAATAGTGTGACTTTTCTCAAGCATGTGGTGTTAACCAAAGGCATATTAATGGATTCAAGTAAGGTAAAAGTGGTATTAAGTTAGTAGAAACCAAGAACAACTAAAAAGATGAGAAGTTTCCTTGGCTTAGTAGGATACTATAAGAGGTTCATTAAGAAATTCTTGAGCCTTATTAAGCCTTTGACTATGTTAACTAGGAGAAAGGTACTTTTTGTGTGGACTAAGAAATATGAGACTCGGTTCTACAAGTTAGAGTAAAGATTGACAAATACTCTAGCTTTGACATTACTTGAGGAGAAAGTAGAGTTTGATATCCATAGAGATGTATCGCACAAAGGATTAGAGTAGTTTTGATACAATCTGATAGGGTGATTGTCTATGATTCCAAGTAATTAAAGGATTATAAGTTAAGATACTCTACTCATAACTTAAAGCTATAGTGGTTTTTACTTTAAAGGTCTAAAGACATTATTTATATAGGGTGAGATATAGTATATATATAAATCACGAGAGTATGAAGTATTTATTCATCTAAAGAGAGCTCAATATGAAATAAAAAGATACTTTAAGAAATAAGGTTTTAAGATCCTAGAGTTAAGGTTTTGAGAAATAAAGAGATACTTTGATTAAGGTATTGCGAAAAAGTCCAAGGATCAAATAGGTTACTTGAAAGGCAGAGTTTAAGATCAAAGAGAGATTCCTATAATTATTTAAGTAAATTTCAGGGATATAATTTTTACAAAAAGGGGAGAGTGTAACGTTTCAAGATTAAAATGATCTTTTTAGGTTGAAAATTAAGGTTAAAAGTGAGATTTTTGATGAAAAATAGAGTTGAGGGGGTTTAAAGAGAAAATAATCATTTAGTAGTTATATGTGGCATATGTATGTGTCTCCTTAGGAGACTTTTCCTTGCATAGTATGGGAAAGGCAAAAATCAAGAATTTCTACCAAGCACGATCATGCGCCCTTCGAACATACAATTGTATGTCCCTTTAGTTCTATGTAAAGTAGATTTTCTCTTATTTTCAGATAAACTTTGCCCAAATTTTCATACCTTATCAAATAACCCTAACTAGAGATCAGAGGGAGAGCAACCAAGAGCAACCAATTGAGCCAAGAGAATAGATCAAATTAAAGAAAGATTAACCATCTATAGCTAAAGGTAAGTGTTTCTTACCTCTTTTCCCTCGTTTTTATAGTATAAGTTCCTTGTTCTATTGGATATGATAATGGTGAATCTTGGTTTTTATGAGTGAAAAGCATGAAATCATAATAAGATAATGTGATGATCATATTTTGATAAGATTTTGTTTACTTAGAAACATGTATAATACACATATGTTTATATAAGGATTTATGTAAATACAACATGCTTATCATATGTTTATGCTTAAATGATTTTGGTTGAGGCTTGATTGAGGTTAGTATAGATCTGTAAATTTTAGATGCAACTTTACAGAAGCAAAACATGATGCATGATTGTTCAATCATGTTTATACAGCCTTACAATCTTGTATGCATATAAACTATAGAGACCAAAACATTGTGTCCTATAAGAACACAACTATATGAATTAAGGTCATGATCGTGTGTCTACACTAGTTAACCAAACCATCCAAGTAAGGTCACGATCATGTTATATGATCACTTTGCAAGCCTATGTGATTCAAGGCCATGACCTTGTGAAAGTGCATAATTGTGTGTCCTTAAATGCATGATTGTGTAGCAAGAAATATACAAAACTAATAGTTAAAAGCTATTTCAATTTACACAAAACCTAATGAAAAATAATATAATAATATATCATACATGATAATCATTACATAATATGACATGTCAAATCAAAGTTTCAAATAGGGATTAAGTGATATATATGCATGAGTTTTTAAATAGAAAGTAAATGTTTCAGACATCATTTTAGGGGTGAATACGAAAGGATACATATGAGATCAGATTTCAACTTACCGACCATGTGTTAGTATGGTTTATATTTTTAACTTTCTACTCTTGTATCAATATGGATTAGATTTTCAGCTTATTGATCAAGTATCAATATTGTAGGACATTTTTAGCTTACTGATCATATATCAATCTAGTTTAGCTCATAAGGTCAAAGTGTCAAATCCTTATATTTATTAGTCGAATCAATACAACGGTTTTCAAATACATCTTTTATATATGTTTTATATAAAAGAGAGATTTTCTTATATTAGTTATTTCAAGATCCTTGGATGATAGTAGTCATTTTCAAAAGATGTTTTCAGAAAGCAAATTCAAGGGCAAATATATGGTTTTCATAGATATGATTTTAGCATCTTTCATATTATATCATTTATAGCATGGAATGAAATAAATGTATGATGACAAGCAATAGCATGGAATGAACTAAAGTAAAGATATGATGACAAGTAATAGTAAAGCAAAGAAAGTAAGACAAGAAACAAAGTAAGCAAGATAATAAGACATAAATTCAAGCAAAAAAGCGTGACAAGTCACAAAAGCAAATAAGAGTAGGAACTTGCTTGTGGGTAAAACTATGAGATGTTTACTAAGTGACTTATCACTCATTGCCCAAAGTTTTCTTTCTTTTGTAGGTTAGTTGAGTTAGTAGTTGAGATAAAACATAAAGGGTTGTGGATGGGATGTAGTTTCGATCAGATGACATGTTTTGTGGTTTGCATGCTTTGTATATTTTTCATGTTTATGATGTACAATTTCTAATGTATATTTGTACAATACTACATATGTTTTAGATGTTAATAAATATTAATAAAATACAATGTTCTTTAGTATACTATATAATGTTTTTCATCTTATTATTATATTCTTGTTTTAAGCTTCCATAGACCGCATGTTTTACTATATGTGTGTGTGTGTGTGTGTGTGTGTGCTGCTATTATTTATTATAAAGGATTTTAATATATATATATGTGTGTGTGTGTGTGTGTGTGTGTGTGTGTAGTGATTTCAAAAAAAAATATAAAGAGTATAATAATAATAATGAATATAATATAAAATTTATAATAGTGTCTTAATTGCATCTTCAACCATGTATACAAAATTTATTGCTTGTTATAGAGTATCCAAGCATGTAATATGGTTAAAGAATTTCGCTGCTGAAACTTTGTGTGGTGAATTCCATTTCTAGACTACTAATAATCTATTATGATAACAATGCAACTGTGTTCTTTTCCAAGAATAACAAAATCAATAATAAACCATAATATTTGGAAATCAAATATCTCACGATCATGAACCTGTTGAGAAAAGACGACATTGTGGTATAATACATTTGATGTTAACAAACCCCCTAACCAAATAACTTAGACTTATTGTTTTTAAACAACATGTAAAGAATATAAGTGTTTTAGAGTCCTTTGTTACACTAGGTCAGTGGAATCCTTAATGTATGCATGTTGCTTGTACATTATTAATTGTGATTGAGTTGATATTTTGTTTTGATCATACTCACATTACTATTTGGTCTATGTGCATATTTATGATAATCATACAATATATGTCTCAATATTTTTTTTTTTTATCTTGAGTATGATCGTTGTATGCATGTTGATGATACAACACGTGTCTCAAAAATTTTGTTTCATTTTGAGTATGATAGTTGTATGGGTATGTTTCTTTTGAGTTTCTTCACAATTTTAATGAAACATACTAGCTTCATTGGAAGCTGTAGGATTTTTCTAGCTTATCTTTAAGCATATTGTAATAGAGAAATTAAAATGAGGACCAACAAATAATAACATATTTGTATGATCACATTTGGATGCTATTTTTTTCTCACTTACAAAGTATTGATTCATACGGTTTAATTATGGGCAATTATAATCATGTACATCTTATGTTGATTTAAGATATATAAATTTTTTTGATTCATTATTTAATAATCATATTGATTGGATTATTACATGAAGTGTTATTTGTAAACTATACTGTTTTCTTAAATAATAGCCACCTTAACACAAAATATTGTTTATCTACAGAATTAAAAAAAAAAAAAGGGTTTTGTTTTCCTAAAATTAATAAAAATAATTAATGTTGTCCAAGTGAAAGTGTAGGAATATTTCATAATTGTATGCTAACAGTAAATGTATTTTTAATTTTATAAAACTCAAAAAAATTACTATCTAATAAATATTTTTGCTTGGGTATTATTTGATCAATTTATAGATTTGTCCTAGACACTTCATATGACTAATTTGGGTAAACGACACAACGTGAGTTGACTAAGTTTATTAGGCTTGTAATGGGTAGACACAATAAACTCTTTATATAAAAGGGTTAAGTCACCTTTCCAATATGTTTTTTTATGCTACTTGTCCCACAAAAATATCATTATTTTTTCATTTTGGCATATCAAGGAATGGAAAACCTCTCCCATAAACCTATTGCTGATTTTTCATCAACAATTCTCCATCAAATAATGACTCAATCAAGTTTGTCTAATTCCCTATCTTGCTTTTATAGTATTCTATATCTATTATGTTGTATTGAAATTAATGATTTTATTTGTTTGGTTCTATGAAATTATATCATATACTTGGCATAATAATTGGTGATAAAAATGTGTTTTTACAACGGTTGATAAATAAATCAAGAGAAAAGTAATAATATTCGAGATGTAATGTTTGTATTAAGTTAAGGTTCACTAATGACAGGTTGATTTGACCCATAGCATAGAATGAGAGTTGTTGATAGTTAATTAATAGTTGGATACATATAAAATGTTCCAAACACTACCAAAGTAAAAAACAATGCGAGATTTTCTTCTTCACAAATAGGCAATCTCTTAAAATACATTGATTATATATAGAATCTCAAAATATAGTTTAAGGCAAATCATACGGTGGATATAATTAATTTTAGATTATTTCAATCACATTTAAAATCGTATTTTGAATATAATTAGTTAATACGAGACAAATCATATTGTGATGTAACAACGTTTCGTTTGGCGGTGGTAGTTTGGTGTAAGGGTGGTGGAGTTTAGCTGCGTCTTAGCTAGATCCAACTTCAACCATTTTTTATTTTTTATCTTTTAAGTTTTGTTTCAAATCCTATAAAATAAAATTGAAAATTTTACATTTTTATCCCAAATTTTTTGTTAACCAAATTAGATTATACATTAAAAAAAAACATAATTTATGTATTTAAACAGTGAAAAGGTGTTTTTAAACCAAAAATCGAGCACAAAAATGTTAATTACTCTAGTTTAGATTCCTCTCAAATTTTGACAATGTGCGATTGTGGGTAAACATATTATAGGGTTTTGTCACAACAAAAGAAACAAGAAAATGAGAGAGATATTTAAATGAAAGAGGGCTTTGATTGGCCATAAGGACCTTGCAAGGTGGGATACTCTTTGGTTATTAGTGTGTCACTTTGCGTTAGTGTTTTCTATATTTTATCAATAGGCTTATCTTAGGTCAATTTATTTGTTTTGCAACCACCGCTGACGGTAGTATCACCGATAATAGTGGTTGTCGTTAACATAAGCAAATGGTCTAAAACGATTACTTGGTTTCATTGACGACTGGATCTGGCTACTTTGATGGCAAAGGTGATCAGATTTGATCGTCAAAATCTAGTACACTTAAAGCCAACTATTTTTGGTCATTTTAGATAGCTAAAGAGACTAGATTTGACTATTTTCGTCATCAAAATAGTCAAACTCAACTTCTAATAGAATTAGGTGGTCTTTTCTGGTCACTTGGTATTTTAAATTTTTATTTTATTTTTAAAATTTTTATTAATTTATTAATTTTTTATTATTATTTTAATATTATTTATATTTTAGTTATTTTTATAAAAAAAATTTAATTTTTTACTCAAAAAGACAAAAAAAACTTCTTTAACTTTGGTCAATAAGTGAGAAATTAACTTTTTAAAACTTAATGGATGATATTTTATTTAAGAAAACCTTGGGTGGGAATAGTTCTTTGGCCATTAAAGTGCACTATGACAAGATAAGGTGGTGTCGGCGTATAAAGAGGTATGAACAGTAAAGTCCTTGTTTGTGGTATTTCCGTATTTCACTTGCCTTGCCTTTCAATTGAAGTCAAAGAAGATCCTTTTGCCGGGGAAGATTACATCAGTAGGCCCATACTTACTGTTGGTTTAATGTATGAGGACCACTCTGCCTATCATAGATTTGATCTTGTTCCACTTGAAATCCTTTTGGACATTAGATCTTTTAATACTCGCCCTGCAAAATCATTGTTCAAGTTAATTTATATAATGGGATAAGTTTTTGTATATATTTTAATTTATATAATATATACAATTTTTATATATATTTTAGATATTCAAATGCTATAGTATTATATATATATATATATATATATATATATATATATATACACATAATTTTATTCTTATTAAACAATACATAAATTCAAATTTACTGTAACTTCATTTTCTTTTAGCATGGTTCACATGATGACTAAGATAAAATGGTACCCAAATCATGATAAAAAAATAAAAAAATGGGCGCATTCCATGAAATGCCCATCCATTTATTTGAAGCATGCAAATGGAATGTGGGTGAGGACGAGGATTCCTATTCCTATACCTTTGTGGATTCCATTTAAGCAAGCAGTCTTGATGCGAAAGCAAACGATGGGTAATTGGGAAACTTCATGATCCCAAAATTAGAGCTCACAAATGAAATGACGCGGTCCACTTTGAAATTGCGTGAATTTAAAAAGGGTTTGTGATGCTGAAGATGAAGGGGGAAGGAATAGGTTGCCACTGGCTCTGGATATGCTTATAAACTCATTCTCCTTTTTATAGATGTCGGGGTGGTTTCTTAGGAGCTTGATAAGTTTATAATGCAAAACGTTGGGGATCAGGCCATTGTATTAACTGGAACACAAATGGGGCAATTTTAATTCAGAGACTTGCATGTGGCCGAAACTCAGATTTGAAGCAAGGTGATACACATGATTACCAAATCCACAAGACCATTGTCAGCTTTTGCAATTTACTAGTGGGGAGTGGGGACATTAAGAGCTTTGTTTAACAAAATAAGTCGGATAGTTGCTTCGGTTTTGCTTTTGGCCGAGATTTGTGCCCACAAAATGCATATCCTATGGATAAGAATATATCTAATCTTTACAGTTACATGGGTTGTATCTGATATGAAAGATCCATTAGTACTTGAAAAACTCTTGTGTTGATTAAAAGAAATAAAAGTTTATCAAGAGAAGAATTATGATCATTTAGTAAAACCTTGACACATGAAAAAAATCAGTCACCCATTGACAAAGCCCAAAGATTTCTAAATGGAGGGATGCAACACTTAGTATCAAAACCCTAAATATTTGATACTAAGTAAACCCAGAAAATTTACGAACTCTCAAAAAAAAAAAAAATAATAACATGAAAGACACAAAGAATGATAGAGACGAAAGAAAAACAACTTTATTATGTTGCTTTTAATGCATAGAATGAAAATAAGACTATAGCTAACTATTTATACAATTTTATAAAGAAATTTAATGGTCCAGATTAATAGATATTCACTAAAATGGAAGGCTACGATTAATCATTCGTGAGTAGGAATCCTAGTATTAATCTACTGTCTCTTTAGTGAAAATATATTTTGAAAGCCTCTAAATAGATTTACTAATATATATATATATTCTCTGATACTTCTAGGTTAAACCTCTTAAATAGGCATAGGGTCTCATATGAACTTGTCAAGAGGTTTGATAAATGTTACATGTTGCATCAGAACTATGTCAATTAGTTGTTGAATTCATGTAATTAATTTGGTAAATATAGCACTGACTTATTCTCTAATTTTTAGATTAGACCTCTTGAATAGACTTTGAGTCTTGTCTTTATTTGTTAGCTCAACAAGTTGTTTGGCTAAATATCCTAAATTAATGGCTTCAATAATCCTTTAATGTGAATTGTTAATGACCACTAACTTAGTTTCTCTTCTTAGAACATCTACTATAACATTCATTTTCCTCAAGCGCACTATGGGATAATAATCATACTCTATCTAGAAATTATAATAGGTTTCAAATCCAAGCTCCAACCCATTATAAATCCTTAAGCATTTTCTTTTTCTTAGTCTTTTAATTTAATGCATATATATTGTTTAATTGTTACTTAGGTTGATTGATTATGTTTTAGATTGTTGAAATTTTCAATTTCCCAATAACATTTCAGAACTCTTATTCATCGCCCCCCCTGCCCCCTTCTCCTCCTTCTCCTCCTCTTCCTCCTCCATAAGTATGTCAGTTATTTTTAGTTTTACATATATAATACCTCCAAATTCACAAGTAATGGTTAAAAACAAAAACCTTATTTTCTTGGATTGTATAATACATGTTATTGAGATTTTTACTCTTAAATGCTAAAAAATGTTTTCTTTACATTCAGACATCACAATAACAACAAAAAAAACATCAGTATGTTTTTCAAATGTGGTAAGATAAGCTCAAATTCCTCTATTAATTGCTTTATATAATCTAAGATTGTTTGACATTACTTAGTCGTTAGTCCACTCATAAGCTTTTGTTTACTTCAATAGGTTGGTAAGTGAAGTAACTCTTGTTAAGTATCTTTTGATGAATGAAAGGTAGTAATTGACAAGCTTTAAGAAAGAATGAAACTTTGTCCCTTTGGTGGGCAATTCCCACTCTACTATAGCTTGAATTTTCTATCTTTTGTATGATTAGATTGTTGTCTTTAATCTTGTGACAAAAAATAATCTACCTTTGATTATGAAAATGAACAAATGCTTTTTTGAATGTATAACTATTCCCTTATAACACATTGAAAATGGTCTGATTTGATTGAGTTTTTTAGTAGACCAATAGATGTATAAAAACTTGCTCCTTTATCACTGTGGCAGTGACATTTTTAATATAAAATTCTAATAGTTGTAACAATCACAGTGCTATCTTTTCCGATAAGGGAAACCTTTTAATAGGTTACTTTATTGTCTATTTTAATTTGATAGGGTCCTGATCTTAAATCAAATTTAATAAAAATATTTAGCTTATCCCAATTGATTTAAAAAATCAACAATTAAAAAAAACTAAATACTTGTTCTTTATAGTTACCTTATTCACCATCGGATAGTTCCTACATAAACAAAATGACCCATGGTACTTCTTTTGAAAAAGAATCAAAGTTTATGTAATATATATGCTAAAGTAACTGAAAGTCTTAATAGGTAAAAAGCCTTTTGTTAGTGGTTTGGCTTTAGACTCTCTCTTAAGTGTCAATCTTTTGGCCAACCTTTGTTTTTACTTCCTTTGTGCTTGTTAAGTATGTTGGCAATCTCTCCTGTACTTCCCCCACAAATTATCCCTACCATAATCCATTATGTGCATTGTAGCCATATATGTGACTTTATTTCTTTAGCTTATTGCTAACAGAAAATATTGGTTTTGTTTAGCTTGGTTAGTATGGGCTCTATCGTTGTAAGAATCATGCACAAACTTCCTTTCAAAATACAAACAATATTCAACTATAATGATGACAAAAAATTAAGCTACATGAATTCCATACCTACCATGGTGTTAAAATTATTTAAAGGAACAAAATAAAAATTTATACTATATTCCATGTGCCTAAGTGCAAATCTACTTCTTCACTTTACCAATCATTATCTTTGTCAACCTTAAAACCTAATCTATTGGTTTCCTCCTTTTAAACGATATAATGAGAAACCTTCATGTTTATCATGAATTGAATCACCTTTCTATTGATACAAGCTTCCACACACAAGAAAAGTTTTTCATTTGGCTTTAGTTGAATTGGATTCACTTTCAAGGAGTGGAGGAGTTGTGAAAACCCCATTTGAGTCTTCTTATCAAACTTTTCTTTAATGATGACATTTAGTACACCTTTCTTCTCACATTCTAACTATTAGTTTGGACTATTGCAAATGAACCAATTAATTTGAGGCATGTTATCTTATTTTCCTTTGTTCCATTCCTCGAGTGGTGCTTGTCTTTTCTCACTATTAGATTATAATTATTCACTCATTCATTTGTCATATTATGGTTTGAAATGTTTTTGTTTGAGACAGTCAATTTTTTTGATGATAATGAAAAGTCTTTACTATCATCATGGTTGATAAATACTAAAAAAAAGAAAGAGAATACATTTTGATAAATATAAATTGAGTTGGACTTTTATTTCAGTTATACCTAGAAATGGTGTATATCAACAAAGGGGGATGCCTAATTACCAAAAAAAAAAAAAAACAAAGGGGGATGCCTAGCAATTAGTAGGTGGGATAGCAAATGTGGGCAATTCATCAGGTTGGATTGGATTGGACTGGACTGGGATGGGCTAGCAGCCCATAACAAAAATGTGAATTCATAGACATAGTAACTCCCACAAACAGCACACAACAACGGGCATTGCAAAATACCACGCCATACACATTCCGGGTATCGAATCAACCCAATAGCACAGCAGTAGAAGCAAAGAAAGAGAGCGGAAATGGGCGGCGGAGGCAGAGAAGGAAGAAGTTACAGGTCTCGCACTCAGAGAAAACATTTCAAACAAAGTAGAGAGAACGTTTGGAAGCGTAGCAAATCTGTTCCTTCTGCTCCTGATTCCACTGACAACCCAACTTGGCAGCCTTTCGCCACTCAAAACACCGCCTTCGATGAATACTACAAGGTATTGCTTCCTTCTTCATTTCTTCTCTTCTCTTTGCTTCGTCCTTTTCATTAATCGTTTTTTGTAACCTGATTTTGATAGGCGCAAGGGATTGTGGCAGCTGAAGAGTGGGACCGTTTTGTGGAAGTTCTTCGAAAGCCATTACCGGCTGCATTTAGAATTAACTCCAGGTAAGGATATTGTGAGTAGTAGTTGTTTGTCTTTTTTTGTTTTTTTCCTTTTGTGTGTGTGTGTGTTAGCTAAATTGTTATTATAAGCTAAACTGACTAGATTGCTTTTTATTTGTGCTATGCTTTCAGTTAAACTAATTAGGTTTGAAGTTGAAACTGTATACTATTAAGTTTTCTTGTGCTGATTCACTTTTTAAACGTTTGTATGTTGTGCTAAAAGACTTCATAATTTTAACAATATGCTATTCTGACGGTTAACATACTTTGCAAGGTATAAGGATTGGTCAGTTGGGGTATATCAACCATGTGTGCATAGAGATAAGGAAATTGCAATCTCATGATTTGTTATATTGTGGATGGAGACTTTGTAAGTTTAACGATATGCTATTCTGGCATTTCATAAGGATTGGTCAGTTGGGGCACATCACCCATATGTGCATATAGACAAGGAACTTACAATCTCAGGGTTAGTGCTGAAAAGATTTATGATAAGGGTCTTGGGTTCTCTTTGCCACTGCTCTACATCATAAGCAATTAGGAAGACGGTTTTTCCTTAATTGCTTTTAAAATACATATGCAGCACTTCAGCTTCAAAATTCTGCATGATAGCTTTGAGTCTGTCTTTGCACCAGTGTTTAAGGAGCTTGGTAGGTGGAGTTAGGGGCTTCTTAAGGTAGGCATGTGAGCATTGTGTTTTCCTTGGTTGTTTGAGATGATTTAGTACACTTGGGTCACTTTCATGGGAAGGGAATGTTAAACTTATAAGCCCTTTTAAGGTTAGATAACTAAACTTGCAGGTCTTTGGAGTTCCTGGAATGAGTCCTACTGTGTAATCAAATCATTGAATCTTAAGGAAGTGCTAGAATTTAAGAACTTTACACTCATGATAGAGCAAGTTCGGCCTGTATGATAAGTAGTTCTTATTGCACATATGCTAAGACCTCTACAAGTTGCTCTACTATTCATTTTTGAGGAACTTTTCCTGGTTACCACTGTAACACTTTCTGAATTTTTTCTGAGTCTAGTGCATTTTGACCTGGTCCTATACATGGAACAAGAGGCTTTCATTGAGATAATAAATTGTGCAATTACTCTCTAGCCAGAGGGAAGATAAATTGTTGGTATTAGAAAATGGATAAGGCTTAGCTTTGATGAATCTATGATAAACATTAATCTAACTAACTCTAAGATAATGGGTATTCATTTGTAGTTTTGTGATGTATCTATTTTTGGGTGCACAAACAGTATGTTGTTAGCTAGAGAATGCTAGAAACTTCATGGAGCTTGGATGTGCCAAGACATTAAAAACTGTCAAATCGTAGATCAAAATTTCAGTTCCAGAGAGGAGTTTCAAGTTAGTTTCTTAGAACCTTGGAACATGAACATGTAAGTGGCTGAACAATGGACTTAGTCATTCTTGCGTTCATACAAAATGACAAGCTTATGAGGGAAAAATTAGGATTGAAATACAAGACATGGATTTTGGTGCCTAAGACTATTTAAAGCAATCCTTTTTTCTGTATATGATTACTATGGAGATAGAAATTTGATGCCAGTAGAAGGTATGGTAGTGTCAAAAAGCATGATAAAAGGGTATGCTAAATGAACTTATGTTTGGAGTGGACAATAAATGTTATTAGTGTATGTGAATTAATCATTGGTTATCATATCAAGGGTTTAAATTCGGTGTTCTTTTAAAAAATGTTTTAATGTTACTTTTTTCTAATTTAATTCATGTCAAACAGAAATTGAATTTTGAAGCATAATTCTATAGCTTAGATTTACAATCATAAAAGGGGATAGTTTTCTTTTGTGTAGTATTAATCCCTTTTGTAGATGTCTTGCTTGTTTCATACATGTATTGTTTTCAGTCATACACATTCTATTATAGCATAATAATTGCTCTCAATTACCAGTCAATGGTGGATAAGACCATGAACATACATAATTATGTGGTTCTCTTATTTCTTGAAAGGGGATATTTGGATTCAAATTCTACTAGTAGTTGATAACAACTAGAATCCATCTAAATGATCTATTAGGGTATAGTTATATTCCATCTTGCTACCCCCTTCAGAAACCTAAGTATCTTGAAAAACAAGAGTAGTATCTCATTATTGAGTTGTATATTTAATAGTTTAGGAATATGATCTATGTAATTAGGAAAGTAGATTATATTGTTTAACCTGCCAAATTGAATTCCAAAGTAAGAACAAAGGCACAATGAGATATTACTAGACACCACAGCGAAAAATAGAGAAGAAAATCGCAGCATGGGATGGATGATTGGCACAGGGCATAAGTCACAGGGCCTCTATTACCTCAGCTTGCCTTCTGTTTCTATTAGTTGTAATGCTTCCAAGTCTTTGGCTCTTCATCATAATCATTTAGACCATCCCAGTTTCTTGAAGCTTTAAAAGATGGTTCTAGGTCTTTCTAGTTTACTATCTTTAAATTGTGAGGCATGTTAACTTGGGAAGTGGGTTGCAACCCCCCTTTGAATTAGTTCATTTAGATGTTTAGGGTCTTTATCGTGTTGTGTCTGCTTTAGGTTTTTAATATTTTGATATATTTATGGATGATTATTTTCGATGCACACAGTTGTCTTTAATGAAATCTTGTTCATAATTATTTTTCCTATTTAAACCCTTTTATGCTGAAATTAAGACACAATTTAGCACTGTTATTCATATATTACGGATTGATAATGCTCGTGAGTATTTCTTTGTTTTTTACTAAATTTAGGTCTTCCCAAGGAATTTTTCATCAGTCCTCTTGTGCGCACACTCTCCAATAAAATGGGATTGTTAAACATAAAATAGATATCTCATTGAAACCACTTGCACCTTACTTTTGCATAATTAGGTTTCTTCTTGATTTTGGGTAGATGTTGTTCTCACCGCCTGTTTCTTAATTAATAGAATGACTTCATCAGTCCTCCAACAAAAGGTACTTCATTTCATTTAATTTCCTGATCAGTCCCATTTCCTCTTCCTCCATGTGTCTTTGGTTATACTTGTTTTGTTCATATTTTCTCTCTTAGTCAAGATAACTTGTATGCTAGGTCCATTAAGTGTGTTTTCTTGGGTTACTTGCATCTTCAAAAAGGGTATAAATGCTACTCACTTTCCACCTATCAATAATTTATATCTCCTAATGTTACATTTTTTGAGTTTTCCCCTTTCTGCTCTTCCACATCACTAGATTATGAGTCTATAACCACAATTCTACCTATGCCTCCTCTTCTTTCTCCTACCAACTAATTTTCTAAGACTATCCCTCTCATGGAATAATTGTCTCCTTAACCCATTGAAGGATTTCCTCCTTCTGAGGTACCACACTTGTTTCTCTTACAAGTACCGAAATTGTTATTAGTGATGCTCTTGTTGACACACTTCCTACTCCAGATGCCTCCCTTGTTGAAGCCTTGCCTCTGAACAATCAATTTTCTACCACCATTTCTAAAGGTATCTATACTTTCATCTATCTTTGTACCTTCCAACATCCATGAGACCTTTTCTGGTCTTGATTGGTGGCAAGTAATGGTTGAAGAGATGACTGCTTTATATAATAATAATACTTGAGACCTAGTGTCATTACCTCCCAATCAATCAACTGTTGGATGTTATTGGATTTATACAGTTAAAACTGGTCCTAATGGTAAAGTTGATCACCTAAAATCTCTATTAGCTGTCAAGGGTTACACTCAGGTTTATGGTTTGAATTATAGTGATACATTCTAGTAGCCAAGATGTCCTCTATATGGTTAATCTTATCTATGGCCACCATTCATCACTGGTCTTTGTTTCAGTTAGATATTAAAAGTACTTTCCTACGTAGTGAGCTTTAGGAAGAGATTTATATGGAGCAACCACATAGTTTTGTTGCTTAGGGGAAGCCTAGTTTGGTTTGTAAATTCTGTCACTCATTGTATGGCCTGGAACAGTTCTCACATGCTTGGTTCGGATGTTTTAGCATTGCTATTCAGGAGTTTGATATGATTCGCCGGAAGTCGGATTGTTCTGTATTTTATAGGCATACAACATAGGGGATATGTATCTATCTTGTGGTTTATGTTGATGATATTGTTATATTTGGTAATGATCATGAGAGTATTAATCAACTAAAGAAGCATCTATTTGATCTTTTTTAGACCAAAGACTTGAGACCACTTAGATATTTTCTTGGGATAAAAGTTGCTCAACTTAAATTTGGTATAGTTATCTCTTAAAGAAAGTTTGCAGATTTTGGAAGAACATGAATATTGGGTTGTAAACCTATTGACTCTCCTATAGACTTGTATTTGGACAGGGGAGCCACTTGCAGATCCTGGGAGATATTAGAGGTTAGTAGGTAAACTCAACTACTTTACTATCACAATACCAAATATCTCATTCTTAGTCAATGTAGTCAATTAGTTCTTATAATCGCCATGTGGTTCTCATTAGGATGTAGCTATTAGAATCCTGAGATATATTAAGGCGATACTAGGCAAAGGTTTATTGTATGAAGACAGAGTCATACACGAATTATTGGATACTCTAATGCAGATTAGACAGGATCCCTATCTAATAGATCGTCAACTTCAAGATATTATGTCCTTGTTGGTGGCAATTTGGTTTTATGAAAAAGTAAGAAACAAGATGTTGTTGCTAGGTCAAGTGCAGAGGTTGAATATCGGGCAATGACCTTGGTAACTTGTGAACTAATTTGGTTGAGGGAAATGATCTAAGAGTTGAAATTTACAAAAGTGCTACTGATGAAGTTACTCTACGATAATTAGACAATTTTTCACATAGTTTCCAATCCAGTGTTTTATTAGAGGGCTAAACATATAGAGATCGATTGTCATTTTATTCATAAAAAAATTATATCCAATTGTATAACCACTAGTCATGTTAGTTTACTGACTAGCTAGTAGATATTCTCACTAAACTCTCAGAGGTCCTTGTATTGATTTTATTTGTAATAAGTTTAGTACATATGATTTATATACTCCAGCTTGAGGAGGAGTATTGAGTTGTGTATTTGATAGTTTAGGAATATGATCAATGTAATCAGGAAAGTAGATTATATTATTTCCTAATTTAGAATTATGCAATTGTGTGTGTGTGTGTACTTGTATCCTGTTAATATAAAATATACAAAAATTATTCAATCATCTTCATACTCATGAATGCAATGGTGTTTTCTCACTTCCTGTCGGCACGGGTTTAATCTTTTACATTCTTTATTTCATATTTCTCATGCTTCAGATTTAGTTTTGATACAGCTTCTTCTCGTAATGGTATACAGATCATGAGATTTTATATTAATGAGTTATATTAGAAAATAAAGTTTCCTGTGTCAGTTATGCCCATTATTTGGTTCTGCAGTAGCCAATTTTGTTCGGAAATTCGATCACAGCTGGAGAATGACTTTATGAAATCTCTTCAAGCTGAGGTAAGGAGCACCAGTTGTGTTCTCATGATTCTTTTGTCTCTAAGGACTGCCTTTATTGTCCTTTATTTGAAACTACCATTATCTGTTCACCTTTTCTCAGGTCAGCGAAGATGGTGAAGCTGGGGCCATTAGACCGTTACCTTGGTACCCTGAAAACCTTGCGTGGCAATCAAATTTTTCTCGCATGCAGTTGAGGAAGAACCAAACCCTTGAGAGGTAAATAATTTATAATGTAATAAGAGTTTGGAACAGGAGCGCCTTTGTTGTTCATTATTTCAAACTCTTATTTTTGGCAATCAAATTTTTAGTAACTTTTAGGTTAATAGTATTGTAGTATCATCTTAAAGTGTTAAAAGAGGAGGAATATGGTCCTTTCGAGTGGAATGCTGTCTAGTGATTTTGGCTGTCACTGGGCCACTGTTGTTATGCTGTTATTTGCTGGTTGTCCCAGTTGTAAATTGCTGGCAATTCTGTACTTCAATAACTAATGTGCCAAATCACTGCTAATTGTAATATCTGTTTTCTGTGCATGTGCAGGGATTCCTATGCTCATTTACATATAAGCTTGCATCTGCATGTGTTGTGAATTTTTGATATATTTATGATTCGGAATTATAAAATTATGGATGATGTTGGGTGTCGTAGAAAGGATTCCCGAGAGTGGTTGTTTTCTATTTACGCATCAATTACCATGAAGGGGATATAATGTAAAATGTGCTATACTAAGTAATTCAGGTGAATTTAAAAAATGCATTTTTGGTTAAAAAGCTCCAATTTTTCGTAATGAAACAAAAATATGTGATTTGCAAGATTTTATTGGGTGGTTGGTAATGAAGTGACCACAGGTCAGTCAGAATTTCATTGTAATTTGGTAGAAGGGAGGAGGATAAAACAAAGAAAAAATTTATATCATGACCACATAATATTGCAGAATTGTAAGCTAGGAATCCAGCACTTTAGACAATAACTGAAATCAAATTAGTTTTCTTATATTTTATTTTCAATTATTGATTCTGATTAAACTAATTTCAGGTTCCATGAGTTCTTAAAGCTAGAAAATGAAATTGGAAACATTACCAGACAAGAGGCTGTTAGCATGGTGAGCAGGCTTTTACTTATATTTTCATGATGATGCCATTATAATTGAGAATCTTTTCATTGTTGGACACATGCAGTTCACTTTTATTACTGCTCACTTTGGTGTAGGTACCTCCCCTCTTCTTGGATGTACAACCAGATCATTTTATACTTGATAGTAAGCAATTTTTTTTGCATTAAAATTTTCTCATACTGTTTACTTTTCTTGTTCTAGTAAAGGTAGTACTACATCTGTTAAACAATTTAAGCTATTATTTCTTTTTTCTTCAAAATATTATAAGCTTATCAGGTGTTGTACCCTCTCATATCTCATTTTTCTGTTTTTCATAGTTTTCAATTGAACTTAACATAAAGTTTCCTTTTTATACCAGAGGGATCCTTTTTTCTGTTTTCAATTAATTGCAGTAAGGAAAATAGTTTTTAGATGTATGACAGAGTTAACAAAGAAAGCAGTGGGATCCTTTTTCTGTTTTAGATTAATAAATCCAAAATAAAATTGAATGCAAACATAGTGTCCTGACTGCTTTCTTTTATTCTATGCAGTGTGTGCAGCGCCAGGTTCAAAAACATTCCAATTGCTAGAGATTATTCATCAATCCACAAAACCAGGATCACTACCTGATGGAATGGTATATCTAATTATTTAGGCCCTTATTATCATCTTATTTCCATTTTTTCTGTTTTCTTGTATTGGGAATCATGGAGATTATGTTGGTTGCTCTTTGTTATATTGTCATGAAAATACAAATGTCTTGTTGAATTCATTATAAGGCTTCGAGGCAAAGGATAAAGAAAAACATCTTTTTTTGTTGTTCTCTATGATTTTTAAGACACAATAAATCACTTCAGCTTTATAACGAAGTAATAAATGACTGATGGATAGTCTCATGTAAAAACTTTAGAAGGTTCAATTGCACTTATAATATGTTGGGTTTAAATTAATAATGGAATTGAATTAATAATTGAAGGTTAGGATAATATTTAAATAATGGAATTAGGATGATAATGAAATTGAATTAGTAGTTGAAGATTAGGATAATATATGAATAATGAAAGATTAGGATAATAATTGAATAAATTTTAGGGAATTATGGATTTTGATAAGAACCTGGTTGGTATACTGCTGAATGCGAATGAATTTCTGGCTTAGCTACCAGATCTGGTTCCTTTGTTGCTGGGTGCAGATGGTTTTTTTTTTTTTTCTGGTTTGGTTGCGGCAGAATGCTTTTACTCCCGGAAACTGCCAGCCTACTGTAGCCACTTCTTTGGGAAAATTTGACAGAATCTCTCCTATTTTTATGGCTATTCCCTCAGCCAACACAAACAAAAATACAATGAATTCTCTATGCCACACTGTTTAACTTCAGCCAAACAACACAGCAAAGAACAACCAATAATGAATAGAAGAGAAAGAAAGAAGAAAACAATCACTCATTGTTTTAACTTCAGCCATGACTAATACATTGGTCAGATTAAAACTTTTCAGCCAAAAACACAGAAAACCCAGTAATACAATGTTAAAATGTGGGTTGGCTTAAACCTAGCCTAAACCCTTACAAAAAGTATTTCAGAAAATAATAGAAAATTGATAACAAGGAAGGCTCTCCCCAGCTCTCTCTTTCTCTCCCTTTTTATGTTGTATTGTCTAACAGAATTTCCTCTTCTCTCCTATCTCTAGCTGCCACTTGTCCTTCCTTTGATGCACTCCTTTTTTTTGCTAAGGACCACTCTCTATTCTCTTCATGAGCTGGGCTATCAAAAGCATTTCACTTTTTTTCATAAAATTGTTATCAGAGAATGATACTAAATGCATTCACTTTCTGAAAAATTCAAAATGCCAATTCATTTTTTAAAACGAAAACAAAACACTGAACTCTATCTTAGGTTCCAGTAATTTCTCTATCTATTTTCTTTTGGTTTCTTCCATCTGCTTTATCTTTCTAATTTCACAATCATATTTTTCTTGATATTTCATCTAGTTTTTTTTCACTCTTTTTCTGTATGTTGAATTAATTTATCTTCTCTCTTAATTAGGTTGTTGCAAATGATCTGGATGTCCAAAGATGTAACCTACTCATCCACCAAACAAAACGAATGTGCACTGCCAACCTGATTGTCACAAATCATGAAGCCCAACACTTTCCTGGCTGTCGCTCAAGATCTAATGTTTCTGATAAAGGAATTAAAGTGGAGTCGAACATCAGTCAGCTTCTGTTTGACCGTGTTTTATGTGATGTTCCTTGCAGTGGGGATGGTACACTGCGCAAGGCTCCAGATATCTGGAGGAAATGGTTATATTTTTCTCTTTTCCCGTCACACATTTGAAATTTTGTTTTTTTGTTTTCATACATTACAGCTAAATGGAATTAGTTTTTGTATTGCAGGAATGTAGGATTGGGCAGTGGGCTCCATAGCCTACAAGTTCAGATAGCCATGCGAGGTCTGTTGTATAGAAAGCCTGTTATTCACCTTTCTTTATAGTCTTATGACCTATCTTGTACAGAGAACCAGTTAACCCAAATGCAGTTAATTAAGAAAAATTAGAATCCACTAGGTTCTGTTTAATGAGCACCTGAATTGAAGAGAATATAATGATAAGTAGTCTGTCACTAGATTCTCCACCTTGTATTAAGAATGCCATATTAGATTAATTATTGTTATATGTAAAGATTCATGAGCTAAGCCATTGTTCTATTATCATAGTTAGTGGGATTTTAATTAGAGATACTGGGTTCCCTACCTTTATTATTAAAAGAATTCCTTTCTTTTATCAGAGCCTGCTAAGACTTATAGAAGTGGTTTTGATTGTTGCAGGTATTTCTTTGCTTAAAGTTGGTGGAAGAATGGTTTACTCGACCTGCTCCATGAATCCAGTTGAGAATGAGGCGGTGGTTTCTGAGGTAATGCATTGCTTTCAAGATAATAGACATATTAGAAGATAGCAAATCTTTAGTACCAAACAACATGCGCTTGAGTTGTTATTATAATAGTGATGAAGTAAAATGTAGTTATTTATTATTTATTTTTATTCAATAGTGTGTGCTAGGTCTCTGGTTCGCATTATTGTCATTGCAGTTTGTTAGATATGTATATATCATGCGTATGTATTTAATATGTGAGTGTCAGGTGAATAATATGGCCCTTGTGTTTTGTTTTCTTAAGATTTTGCACAAATGTGGAGAATCTGTCGAACTTGTTGATGTCTCAACCGAGCTTCCTCAGCTTATTCGGCGGCCAGGTCTTAGAAGCTGGAAGGTGGGTTATTGTTTCCCCAAATTCTATGCTCAGTCCTTTTTCTGTCTTATATTTGTTATTCCATTGCTATGCAAACATAAAATTCTGATTGTTGTCTTGCTGGTATGTGTTTCAAGAATAATTTTCTTTTCTGTTGTCATAAATTATGAAGTGGAGCATTTACATTCCTGCTCCATTCATTGTTATGCAGATGCAATATTTCAGATAGTATCGCTTCATGTCTTGGTGTTGTTGAACTACTATTTTAAAATCAATATCTATTTTCCTTGGCTGACAATTCTGAAGTTGAAAAATTTGCATACCTCTTTGCCATCAGAGGGCACTCAAAAAGCCTTTTGGGTACTCTGTAGTGCTTTTATGTTTATTAGATTGTCAACTCTAACATGATGCTGAAAGTAATATTTGTAGGTTTACTGGAAGGACATGATTCTAATGTCTAAGATTTAGCATGAGTTTTCCGTAATTGTCCAAACTAGTCATCTATGAGAAAAAAATTTCCTTTTGGCCCTAATATGTGGGAGTCCCATGGTAGCAGCCTAGAAGGGATAACAAGTTATCTTCTGTTGTTTGTGTACAGATACGTGACAAGGGTGTTTGGTTAGCTTCCTACAAGGATGTCCCCAAATATCGCAGAACAGGGATTCTTCCCAGCATGTTTCCTTCTGGCAGGAGTGATGTGAACACAACTGACAATAGCCTTAATCATGAGAATGGCACTAATGTAAATTCTGAAGATGCACTTCAGCCGATGGATAATGTTGTGGCTTCAGTTGATGATTTGGAAGTGGAAGTTTCTGATCTTCCATTAGAGCGTTGCATGAGGCTAGTACCTCATGATCAGAACTCTGGAGCCTTTTTTATTGCAGTCCTCCAGAAAGTTTCCCCATTGCCAGGTGATAATGGGAGGTCATATTATTTTTTAGATGATCTGTTAGGCCATAATTATGGTAGTAGTATGGTTCTCTGCATTTCATGTGGATTCTTGATTCCCTTCCACATTTTTCCTGATTCCCTTCCACTTCCGGATTAACTTCAATATTGCTATCTGTAATTTGTTATTATTTTATATGCATTTTTTGAATTTTTTTATTCCTGCAGCAGTTCAGGAGAAACCTCTCTCCCCACAAGGGAATTTAGTCCCTAAAAGAGATGATGGGCAACATATAACATTATTAGATCATATACCTGAAGATAAAAATGGCAAAGTTGAGGTAGCAGATGATACAAATGAGAAGTGTCCAGAAGAAGGCTCTTCAGAAAATAATTTAATTGATAATGAAGATGGGGTTACTTTGGAACTTGATTTTTCCAATGTATGTGAAATGCATGACACAGAGGAAACTGAAGTGCATGTTGATAAGGGAACTGATTCTGGAAGACCTGGGGCGAAGAGGAAGTTACAGGTGCAAGGAAAATGGAAAGGTGTTGACCCCGTTGTTTTCTTCAAAGATGAAAATATTATCAGTAGCATAAAAACATTCTATGGGATTGATGAATCCTTTATGCTCTATGGCCATCTTATCACGAGAAATAGTGATGCTAAACATGTGAAGAGAATTTACTACGTTTCAAAGTCAGTGAAGGATATTCTTGAACTAAATTTCCTAGTTGGGCAGCAACTTAAGATAACTTCAGTTGGCCTGAAAATGTTTGTAAGTATATCCATACATTAATATCTTCTTATTTTTTCATATCTATCTTTTGTATTCTTGTGATCAAATTTCAAGTAGACATGATCATATTTTCTTTCTCCATGCTCCCTTCCTCCTGTTCAGCTTGTTTATGCCTTATACTATGTATATTGATAACTTTTGAAGTCAGCTAACAAAATTGGCTATTGCCTTAGTAGTGTTTTTAATTAAATCAATGAACAAAAATGGAACATTTGCATTACTTATGACAACAATTTTGAGTATTTATTGTTACTAATTTTTTGTTTTATCAGGAGCGTCAAACATCCAGAGAAGGAAACACTGCACCATGTTCATTTAGGATATCATCTGAAGGGTTGCCAGTAATTCTTCCATACATTACCAAGCAGATCCTATATGCGTGTGCAACTGATTTCAAGCATCTATTGCAATATAAAACTATAAAGTTTTCAGATTTTGTTGATGCCGAATTTGGTGAGAAGGCATCAAACCTAATGATGGGGTGCTGTATAATAGTACTGAGAAAAGGTATGTAACATCATATCCTGTCTGTTAAGCTGCTACGTGCAATGTATGATAAGTTTACTCAATTATCAAATCTTCTGCAGAGGGCAATGCTTCACCAGTTCCTGTCCAAGTCAATGAATCAACAATAGCCATAGGATGCTGGAAAGGCAGGGGCAGTTTGAGCGTGATGGTTACAGCAGTTGACTGCCAGGAACTGCTAGAAAGGCTTTTAATGCGTATTGAGACTCATAAGGATAATTCAATGCCGGAAAACAATGTTGAGACGGCTGAAGCACAGGATCTGGATAATAATGGAAATATGGAGGGGACTGAGTCCACGGAAGTAGCTATAAACGCTTAAAAGAAATAACAATATAAAGTTACCAGGATTCCTGCATTGTACCTTAAAAGCTTATTTTGGTCTTTGCCTTCGCAAACCTTCTTGTCTTTTGTCTTTAAAATTTTACCCCTATTGTATTTTTTATTGTGTATTTTTTTGCCTTTGTGGCATTTTTGAGATTAGGAATTCGTTGCTGCTACTATTCAATTTTGCACGGCCAAAGCAGCATGAGAATTGAGCGTGTATGAACCTTCATTAGGAAGCTGTTTTTTCGATTCACCTATCAGTACTCTGTTATCTATTAACTTCATTAATCAAGTCCTAAAAGTATGCTTGTTTAACAAGAGAATACAAATGCAGAAAATCATAGAAACAGATACAAGAAATTGTGCTATGTTGGAAAATGGTTTTGTAAGAAACAGAGACTAAACAACCAACAACCACATTTAAAGCAAATTGTTAGGTACTCCTCACCCTTTTCACTGTTTTATGGCCTTCAGAAACATTGAATTTTAATCTTCTGCTCGTCAAGCATGACTAAACCAACGTTGAAAATAAAAATATACAACACAAATAAATCACACCTCCCAAAAATTGACACTAGCTACATGGAACACATTATTTCACATTTTGAAATCAATATCCAATCTCATCATGTTCTACAGCACATGTTGCTCTTAGCCGGGATTTCCTGTGCAGGTCCTGGAATAAGGATCTTCTTGCCAGCAAGGTTTGTAGGGTTGCCATTGCCTTGGCCTTCTTCTGCTGTCAGATTCTTCTTGTTCACAATATTGAAAATCTCCGTCAACACCGTCATGAAGGCAGTCTCAACATTAGTTGCTTGCAATGCTGATGTCTCTAAGAAAAACAGTCCTTCCTTCTCTGCGAATTCTTTGGCATCCTCTGTGGGAACAGCTCGCTGGTCCTCAAGATCACTCTTGTTTCCTATCAGAATGATGACAATATTCTTATCGGCATGGCTTCTCAGCTCTTCCAGCCAACGAGGTATGTGGTCAAAGCTCTGGCGTCTTGTTATGTCATAAACCAGCATTGCCCCAACAGCACCTCTGTAATATGCACTTGTAACAGCTCTGTACCTGCTCATTACATCAAAAAGCAGAAGGAAAAATAATCACTTTCTGGAGAGTTTCAGTAAAATTTAAATCCAATATCTAGGGTATACCACGACAAAGTTTTGATTATATCACAGTATATCTTACAAATTAGGTTTAAATCATAAATCCATTTCGTTTAAGCTAAATCAAGTTCACTAACTAACTTCTCCATGGCAGCAATTACAAATGATAAAATAATAAAATACAAATTGTAACGAACTCACCAGAAACTAGCTTAAAATAAATTACAAGCTACTAGCTCCAAAATTAATGAAAAACCTTTAGTTTTGAAAATGAAAATTAAAATAAACTTTCTTCAAATTCATAAAAAACTTTTGCTGAAGTTTGATAACGTTTGTCAAACATTTTTCCTACATGAAAGTTATCAGTGAAAAAACCTCAGTCGAAGTCGGTGATGTTTCCGATCAATAGATAAGTTTATTAATCATTACAAAGAAGATACATTCTAAACCGCTCATTAAAGAGACAACTAGAGGTTGCAAAACACTATGAATTTCATCTAATGTACTTGATCATGTAAGAAAATCATAACCTACACAGTAGTTTCAATAATGGGATCCATTTTTAAGAAGTCCTAGGTTTAGATCACAGTACCCAAATGATAATATGCAATAAACAGAGACTTGAATTCCCCGAATCTCACACCAGTCACATAAGAAGCCATCAAGATTCTGCAGTACGTACAAATTTATCATGACAGTACAGAGCACTGAAGCATACTTTGCCACTTTATGAGATGCCAAAGCCAAAATCGTAAGATATAGCTTCATATATCTTATATTATCGGCTATATTCAATGTTTCAATTCTGAACACTGGTCGATATGGTAATAAAAGAAAAAGGAAAAAAAAAAAAAGCAATGCTACACATATTAACTCAGAAGACAAACGATATTGGCTTTACTATTTTATTGTGACAACATTCACCCTGATAACCTGCATCAGCTTCTTTAATTTCAAAATTTCCATTCATGGCCTCTCAAATCAGTTTGCATACCACGTATGTGCAGTATTATCAGAAATATATATATACACACATGGCATAGATCAACAGGAATACAATCAACTAATACACCTTCCATCATCTTGACATAACTATTTCGAAACATAGCATGTAAAAAAAAAAAAAGGCAGTTAGATCAAAATCTAGAGCAAAATCCATAAATCTAACACATCAAAACATAACCAGGCTGAAAAAGGAGAAAAAAAGCTTAAAATTGAATTGGTTTGAAAAATGAACCGTTCTTGGCCAGCGGTGTCCCAGATCTGAGCCTTAACGCTCTTATGTTCAATAACTAAAGTCCGAGTTTGAAACTCAACTCCAATAGTGGCTTTAGAGTCCAAACTGAACTCATTTCTTGCAAACCTAGCAAGCATCTGAGACTTGCCAACGGCGGAGTCTCCAATTAATACAACCTTGAACACATAGTCTATCTTTTGATTGGGATCTCCATAGCCTCCAGTAGCCATGTGTTTGCTTAAGCTTCGAAATCAAAGAACGAGAAAGAGAGTGAGCGTGTGGTAACGAAGAAGAAGAAGAAAAGGGAGAATTTTTGAAGGTGGATTGAGTTGAGTTGGGTGAAAGAAAGTGGGTTCCAGAGTTTATATTATAACCTCTCGGTAATTGCCGTATGTCTCGGACGAGATTGGAGTTGTCTGAGTAGTCGTTTCTTCTTGCCATTGGTAAACGACTGTCGTTTTTTTTATCTTTAAACATTTTGAGGTAGTGGGTGACACTTTTTAAAAATGCTCCAGCACCAGCTGTTGTAGTTATGGAGGAAGATATCATTAAAGAGATGTCTTAACGTATATTTATTGTAAAATAAAATGCCTCTAAATAATATAAAAGTAGCTCATAATCAAGCCAGAAATTTAAAAGCACAAACAAAATGGACAAAATTAAGGGCAAATTATCAAAAGATATTAGATGTCCCTGAACAAATATTTAAAGGGAAAACATTAAAATAGTTTTCAGAAGATTTCCAACACAGTTAAATCATCTATGGGAACTTCTGGATAGTGTTTCAACAATTTCATGTCACCAAAAATGCTTAAGCTTTTATCCTTGATATGTTGTTTGGGCCTTGCAAAGTCCAAAAGGCATACAAAAGTACCCCAAGGGATGTGAAAATTGTCTTTTGGGGGTGTTCTAAAACTACAGCTATTTATATGATAAAGGCCCATTGAAAAAGAATATTAGAATGTCCAACTACCTAAAATTTGGTTGAGAAAAGCTAATGGAAAGTGACATGTTCTAGTGGCAACATTTCATTATCTATAATTAGTACACATTCACAAACTAGATAAAACTTGATGCCTTTTTTTGTCTTCTGAGGCCCATCTAATTTCACTTTCATGCCTCTGTGGTACCTCAATCAAATTATCTTCTTGTTTGCTTGTGAGAGTGGAGGAGGGAATAAGTTTGGCTATCTCTGAGAAATGCATAATTCATCTCTATGGATTGGGATTTTAATTTGAGCTTAAGTGATCTTCTTGCTTATCTTTATTCAATTGTCCAACTTCTTCCAACCTTTATTCTCAATTGCTTTTGAAGAAGTAAGAAAACAAAATATGTTAGAGACATCATGATCCAATTCCATACTTGAATTTCACATGAGTTAGCTTCTTTACTTTCATCTTACTTGCCTACACAAATTGAAAACATGAAGCTCATCACTCCATTCATGTAATTGATTAAAGCATATAGTTTTGTTAAAATTAGATAGCCTAATATAACAAACATTATCTTACATACTTGAACAAATTGTGTTTCCAGGAGACAACATAAATTTGTTAATTCGAACCAACACCTCTTCCACCACCCTCTTGGCACTTTAATTGATCTATCACGAAGCAAAAAGTGTTACATAAGTTGGGTTTTTGATTAATTGAATATAAAAATAAATTCATACTAGTTTTAAGACCAAGTAACACTACAATAGAAATAGTTTTTTACCGAAGGTTATTTTAATGTTTAGTGGTGTTTTAAAATAATGTTAATATACAGTTGTTTGCATAAACGTTGTTGAAACTTACGTCGGTATAATTTTTGTTGGCATTTTATTAAATTTTGATAAATGTTAATATAAATACCTTTAAAAGACAAGGTCTTTATTGGTGTTTATAATCGTCAATGAAAAATTGTTACCGTTGAAATTGTATTTTTTATCTTAATTCCCACTAAAAAATATATCTTTCTTGGTGTTTATTTAATTTTTTTACCGATGTTTATTGGCTTTACCGACATTTCTTCATTCTTCTATCGGTATTTTTTAAAATTTTTATCGGCATTTTTAGATGTTGGTAAAAATTAGTTCTTGCCGAAGTTCACGCTAAATGTGCATTTTTTTACTTATGTTTATTTCTACTTCTACTGGCATTTTCTACACCTTAAGTGGCACTTTTTCAGTTTTTATTGACTTTTTTTTTCAAGGTTTTGATTGGCCATTTTTGCATGTTATAATACTGCTGCAGGTGTTAAAAAAAAGCTACAAAAAATCAAATAAACTCTGCTATAAATATATATAAACGTTTCTAAAGTGTAGTTTAATTGTTTTATTTATCTAAATTAATTATTTCCCATAATTGATTATTTCATTTCCTATAAACCTTTCAATCATTATACACTGAGTTATATACTGAGCTAATATGTGTTCAATATAATTCAACTAAGTCAGTTGATACTCTAAACAATAAAGGGAGAAATTTCTACTTAAAAATCAACAACGTACAAAAATATGAAAACTTGTAATTCAACAATATTCAAAAGGACTAATATATTGTAATAACAATGTTCAAAAGGACTAACATATTGCAAATAACTCAACAATGTACAAAAGTATCAAAACTTATAATGAACCATAGAAAAGATTGCTTAAAATTCGTCATTTCTGGATCATTATGAAGGTGACATGAAGAAAATTTCTAGCTCTAAAAAAAAAAAAAAAAGGATGTAAGAAGAATGGATCATTAATCAAATAGCAGATAAATCACAGATGAAATGAGTGCTTTCTCATTTATCAGCCAACATCAACAGCCAATCCAATTTCTTTGTTACTCAAAACTCATATTGAGTTCAACAAGCATAATAATTTGTCATTACCAACATTTATTCCAATTCAACCAATAATAATCAAGCAACATCAACAATCCATACATTTTATATGTTACTCAAACTCAGACCTAGTATAACAAATACAATAATCAACCAACATCAACATTCAATCCTATTCTTATGTGATAAATGTCCATTCACAAAAATTTGCAGGCATCAAGCATCCCTAACACACAATCAACATGTAAGCTCATTTTCTTAGAAAGGTAGGGGACGGAAGAGTTTTACACAACTCATACAAATACTTGGAAAATAACAAACATGCAAGGATGAGAAATAAGCCTAAATGAAGCATCCTAAATGAAGCATCCACCTGCTTAATTTAATCACCACCAATCGTTTCTTGCTAGAATATTTGATAAAGATAAAATGAATTTGAAGAACCCATAAAGTCCAAAGGAAATTCAAAAGAAAAGCTTACAAGTTTTAATGAAAATTTTCTTCAAATTCAAAAGTTTGTTACATGAGAGAGATTGATACTTATATATGTGTCTTACATACAAAATGAAATTACTAAAATGCCTTTAATTAGAAAAAAAAAAGGATAGAAGAAATAAACCAACATAGAAAGGGGTTGGCCTCCATCAAGCATGCTAATGGCTTGATGTTTATATTCATATCATCCTTCCCAAGTTGGTGAGGATTTGCCTTTAAATCTAAGTCATCTTTTAGGTAAGGACTGAAATCTCTATATTGAAAGTGGTTGAAACAACCCTATACTCACTTGGAAGCTCTATCTTATAAGCATTATCATTCACCATCTCAAGGATTTCAGAAGGACTATCAGCCCTTGGTGCTAGTTTGCTCTTCCTCTTACTAAGAAATATTTCTTTTCTCAAGTGTACCCAAACCAACTCTTTAGGTTTAAAGAGTTTTGATTTCCTATTCTTATTGGCCTTTTGTTTTACATACTCATTGACTTTCTTAATTTGTACCCTCACAACCTCATGTAATTGTTTCATTTGTTTGAGTTGTTATTTAACATCCACACTTGGTTTAAGGTCAAATGGCAAGGAGGTGAGATCAATAGGAGTTAAGAGATTCACACAATACATAACTTCAAAAGAAGAATATCATGTACTGATGTTAGGACTTCTATTGTTACTAAACTTAGCATGTGTCAATTTAAAGTCCCAATCCTTTATATGCTTGCTAACTAAACTACTTAATATATTTTTAAAATTCTTATTAGTTACTTCAGTTTGGCTATTGGTTTAGGGGTGGTAAAAGGTGCTAACTTTTCTCAACGGTTTCTCTAATAGCGACTCAAGAATTTGGTGTCCTTAGCTGACACAATGGTCTTAGGAATACCATGTAATCTCATAATCTTATTAAAGAACAATTGTGCAACATGCAATGTTTCATCAACCTTGATGCATGGAATAAAATGGGCCATTTTCGAGAATCTATCCATAACTACCATGATTCAGTTTTTGCTCTTTTGAGTCTTAAGAAGGGTTACTACAAAGTCCATACTAAGATTTTTTCAAGATGACTCAAGTATAGGTAAAGGTAGATAAGGGTCATAATTGAATTGGCTTTTGGATCTTTAGTAAGTTCCATGCCTAGCCATAAGGGTTTACACATCCCTTAATATTTTGCACTAATAGAAATGCTTCTTAAGAACTTTTAAAGTTTTAGTAACTCTAAAATGTCCAGTCAATCCTCTCTCATAGTCTTCTTTCAAAAGTAATTCCCTAAAACTACACTTGGAAACACATAATTTACTCCCCTTGAATAAATACCCATCATACAAAACATGATCCTTATAGCCACTCTTCTCATATTCAAGCGTACAATTTTTCATCTCTAAATCCTCCTCATAACATAATTTCATCAATTCACATCCCAATATCTTAAAATAAAAAAAAGTGAGCAAGGTACACCTTTTAAAAGAGTATCGACTACCATATTGCTTGCTCTTTGTTTATAGTTAGACAAAAAGGAGAAAGATTGTAGGAATTCCAAGCATTTAGCATGTCAAGGTTGTAGCTTATGTTGGCCATTTATGAATTTCAAAGCCTGATGGTTAGAATGGAGCACAAATTTTTTTAGTCTAAGGTAATAACTTCAATGGTCTAAAATCCTCAGAATACCATAAAAATCCTTATCATAAGTGCTATATTTTCTCCTAGACTCATTAAGCATCTCACTAAAATAAGTAATAGGCCTTTTATTTTAAGTCAAGACAGCAGTAATGTCTAACTTACTAGCATCACACTCTAACTCAAATACTTGAGAAAAGTTTAGAAGGGCAAAGATGAAAGTTTCACACAACTTCCTTTTTATCAACTCAAAGGTTTTATTGGCAGCTTTATTATACTAAAAACAACATTTCTATATACATATAGTTATAAAAGCCATCAAAGAGCTAAAATTAGATACAAATCTCATACAAAGGATGTTAACCTATGAAACTCTTAATCTCTATAATGTTTAAGGGAGTTGGCCAACTTTGGATAGCTTTAACCTTAAATAGATCTATTGGATTCCTTTTTTGACACAATATAGCCTAAAAAAAACTACTTTTTTCATAAAAAAACCCATACTTTTCCATCTTAACAAATAATTTTTGCTCCTTTAACACTTCAAACACTTGTCTAAGATGGTTTACATGATTTTCTGAACTTTTACTATACATAAGAATTTCATCAAGATATACCATAATAAATTTGTGAATGAAGTGTTTAAGTACCTCATTCATTAGACTCATGAGGGTACTTAGTGCATTGGATAGTCCAAAGGGCATAACAAACCACTTATACAACCTTTCTTTAGATTTGAAAAAGCTATCTTCCATTCATCCTCTTCTTTCATTCTAATTTAGCGGTATTTACTCCTCAAATTGATCTTTCAAAAGACGTTTGCACCATGGAGTTCATCTAGTATATCATCCAATCAGGGTATAGGATATCTATACGTGATTATGATTTGATTAATACCCTTACTATCAATACACATTATATAAGTTTTATCCTTCTTATGTATAAGAAGAATCGACATCAAACAATGACTTACGTTTTCCCTCACACACCCTATAGCAATCAATGCTTCAACTTTTCGTTATAACTCCATAGATTCTTGAGGGTTACATCTATAGGTGAGTTTATTTGGTAAGAGGGTATCGGGTTCTAAGTTAATTTGGTACTCAATTCCCTTCTACGGTAGTAGTCCATATGGTAGTTCATTGGGAAAGACATCTTGAAACTTATTTATCAAAGGCTCAAAGTATGGGTGTGTGATTGTAGGACCCGCCGCCACGAGTACCCCTACTACTGAATAATACTGTTTTCACTAATTATTGAACTGAAAATAAGGTACCTGCAACGGAAATCCTACGAAAAATAAGATCCTGCTGCTAAATACAATGAGCCCAAACTGGCTTTTCATACATATAAACATATTTATACAACTGTTCTGTACATCTGGTTACATTTACAATATAGTACAAGACCTCACAGGTCCAAAACTAAAAATAAATTACATGTTGGAAAGTGTGTGTGGGGTCCCCCTTCGCCAGCCTCAGTCCACCCGTTCCTCACCAGTAGTAACAAAATCTGAAAAGGAAGGAAGAAGGAAATGGATGAGTGATAAAGATCACCCAGTAAGCATTCCTTACTTCCCTCGACCCAAGCAAGCAACAAACAAGGGCATACATACCTGGCCTCGGCCCTATACATGCATCTAATCGCTTGTTGGTACTGAAACTGATTGCTGGATTAACTGTTCTTATTATTAATCACAATCTAAAATGTATGACATGTCATGATAACTGAAAACTGAATATGCATGCATGCGAATCTCTATATTTACTGGTAGGTACCTGCTGTGCTGATCAAACTAATGAACACAGGGATTCGGCATCCTGGCCAAGTGGGCTGAACATTCTAGCTACAGGCTAGAAAGCTGAGAACTGTGCTGAACAGTCTGATTGGTGTCAAAAAACTGGGTCCCACAGATGCCCCCTCAAGTTCACCCAAACTATAACCCATACCTTGGGTTCTGAATGCTAAAAACTACTGAATTCAGATCCCTGGATCCTTTTTCAGACTACATGTTATGCTATGAATACATATGCTGCATTTCTTATCTGAATTCTGGTTTATCTGGTGATTATTAGCCTTTGGATGGATTACCAAACCTTTAATCATCAATTTCATAAAATTCTGGAAAAATCTGGCTGACACACGATCGTGCAAGGAAGACACACGGTCCTGCATGCGTACACACGGCCGTGCTGGGCAAAGGCACACGGGCATGTGCCCCAGCACACGGGACCATGCACCGGTCGTGTGGCTGGGCGTGTGCGATTCTGGAATTTTCTGGCCATTACACGTAAATAAAGGACACACGACCGTGTCCCTCAGGACACACGACCGTGTCCTCTACTCCCAGGCCGTGCACACTTCGTGCACACGGTCGTGTCCTTGCAGAAACAAGGGCACACAGGCGTGCTCTTACGGGCACACGGTCGTGCGTCCAGTTCTGCACAGACATGGCTCACCTGGAACGAGCAGGAAACCATCCAAATCTCATCCAATCTGAAATTAACTGAAATCAAGCATTCAAAGCACTTCCATATACACATATTCGTTATCAATTTTATCTTTCATCCAATATCATGCATTTCACCATGCAAATCTGAGATTTCTCTCACTAACACACACATAACTGGACAAGCATGCATTTTGGATGGAAAAATATCAAACAAATCATCATACCATCATCATAGCATCATACAAACATACACACATGTCATAATATATTGGAAACGCCGACAAACGTTTCCAAGCATCTCAAACAAGCTGGAAACACAAAAAGAGAGTAAGAAACGCTTACCTCTCGACATAGCTGCTGGAGAACTCGACTCAAGCTAATCTCTCTGGTCTCTAGCTGGATTGAGAGCCGCTGGAAGCTGGACTTCACGCCTAGGGTTGGGAACTGCTGAAATGGAGAAGGAAAAGCTGAAATGGGTGAGAAAATGTAATAACTCTCGCCTCTCTCTCTTTTTTCTACCCACCTGCACGAGCGTGCAGGCATGATGCACGGGAGTACACCAAGGAAAAATGGAGGAAATCCATTTTCCGTGCTTCGCATGATTGAAACCTCCCTAAAGAAATCATACGAAGGCCACACAGCTCTGGAAAACTACTAACTCACCCCTGAACTCTTCTAGACTCCTAAACTATTCCTGAATTCTGTTTCTAACCCCAAAACTCTACCTCTAAGGGCTTTTCTAACTTGTGATGCTACATTCCTCCCCCCTTATAAAAATTCTGACCCCGAAATTTACTTGAATAACTCTGGGAACCTATCCCTGATCTCAGACTCTATCTACCAAGTGGCTTCTTCCACTTGCTAGCTGCGTCACAAAACCTTGACCAGTGGAATTTCTTTATTTCTAAGGACCTTGACTCTGTAATCGAGAATCTGAACAGGTAACTCTTAGTAACTCAAGTCTTCTGCCAACTCAACCTCTGAAAACTGAAGCACATACGACGGATCTCCCACATATTTTCTCAACTGTGACACATAGAAGACATTATGGATTTTGTCCATGCTGGCTGGCAGTGCTAATTTGTAGGCAACTGTCCCTACCCTCTCAAGAATCTCATAGGGACCAATGAATCTGGGCGCCAACTTTCCTTTCTTACCGAATCTGAGGACTTGCCTATAGGGAGTAATCCTCAGAAATACCTTATCGCCCACTGAGAACTCTATCTCTCTGCGCCGTAGATCAGCATAATTCTTCTGACGATCCTGGGCCTGTTTGATTCTCTGCCTGATGATCTTGACTTGCTTAATCATCCTCTGAGTCGTCTCTGGTCCCACTGCTGCCTCCAAGGAATCTCTCTCCCCAATCTCATCTCAATGGAGAGGAGATCTATACTTTCGACCATACAACACCTCGAATAGAGCCATTTGAATCGTCGTCTGATAACTGTTGTTGTAAGTGAACTCCATTAGAGGGATCAACTCTGCCCAATCGGTCTGAAAGTCTAAACAACACGCTCTCAGTATGTCCTCCAATACCTTATTCACCCTCTCAGTCTGGCCATCTATCTGAGGGTGATATGCTGAGCTAAACTGTAGCTGGTTCCCAATGCTCTCTGCAGAGATCTCCAGAAGGTTGACAGGAATCTGGAGTCCCTGTCTGAAACTATTGTCCTGGGAATGCCATGGAGTCTCACCACCTCTCTGATGTAGAGTCTGGCTAACTGCTCTGTAGACATACTCGGTCTGATTGACAAGAAATGAGCTGATTTGCTGAGCCGATCAACTATCACCCATATACTGTCAAATCCCCTCTAGACTTTGAGAAGACCCAAGATGAAGTCCATGGAGATGTCATCCCATTTCCACTCAGGAATACTCAAGGGGTGAAGTAATCCTAAGGGTCTCCGGTGCTCTACCTTCACTTGCTGACATACCAGGCATCTGGAGACGAAGTCTGCTATGTCTTTCTTCATCCCTGACCACCAGAAACTTCTCTTGAGGTCTCTGTACATTTTCGTGCTGCCTAGGTGCGCTGAATACACCACACTGTGCACCTCTGACAAAATCCTCTGTCTCAACTCTGAACTCTGGGGCACACAGACTCTATATCTGAACCTCAAGATCCCATCACTGAACTCAAAGTCGGGCACTGCTCTCTCTGACATCTTCTGAAGCATACTTTGAGTTCACTCATCCGACATCTACCCCTCTCTGATCTCATCGTAAAACGAAGATCTGATATCCAACCGGGAGAAACCCGCAGACATAATCTCAATCTGCTCTCTGACCATCTCATACTGCAGCTCTTTCTGAACTGATAGGCTGGGTAGAGCCACTCGTCTACTCAAGGCGTTAGCCACTACATTAGCTCTACACGGATGATATCTGATGTCGCAATCGTAGTCCTTCACCAGCTCCAACCATCTCCTCTGTCTCATGTTGAGCTCCTTCTGGGTAAAGAAATATTTCAGACTTTTATGGTCTGAATATATGCTACATCTGATTCCATACAAATAATGCCTCTAGATCTTTAGGGTGAATACGACCGTTGCAAGCTCTAGGTCGTGGGTAGGATATCTCAACTCGTGATCTCGCAATTGCCTTGAGGCAGAGACAATCACCCTACCATTCTGTATCAGAACCGCCCCGATCCCCTGATGAGATGTATCCGTATAGATATCAAACTCTACCCCCTCCTGGGGTAGTGCCAAAACTGTAGCACTAGTCAACCTCTGCTTGAGCTCCAGAAACCGCTCTCGCACTCCTTTGACCACATAAATGGAGTCTCTTTCCTAGTCAAGGCAGTGAGAGACCTTACTAGGCTGGAGAATCCCTCAATGAACCTTCGGTAATAGCCTGCTAGTCTAAGGAAGCTCCTGATCTCTTTCACAGTCTTTGGTCTTGGCCAACTCAGAATCGTCTCTACTTTGCTAGAGTCCACTGAAATACCCTCTGCTGACACCACATGGCCTAGGAATGCCACTCTGTCGAGCCAAAACTAACACTTGGAGAACTTGGCAAAAAGATGCTGGTCTCTCAGCCTTTGAAGCACGAATCTCAGATGCTCCTCGTGCTCTGCCACACTTCTGGAATAAACCAGAATGTCATCGATGAATACCACTACGAACCGATCCAGACAGTCATGAAAGACCCGGTTCATCAAGTCCATGAAGATGGCTGGGGCATTGGTCAACCCAAATAGCATGACCACGAACTCGTAATGCCCATAACGAGTCTTGAAGGCAGTCTTGGGGACATCTCTCTCTGCTACTCTGACCTGATAATAGCCAAATCTCAGATCGATCTTGGAGAACACCGCTGCGCCTCTCAACTGATCAAAGAGGTCGTCGATCCTCGGTAGGGGATACTTATTCTTCAGCGTTACCCTATTCAGCTCCCTGTAGTCGATGCACATCCGCATTGACCCATCATTCTTTTTCACAAACAAGATCGGAGCTCCCCACGGTGAATAGCTCGGTATGATAAATTTCTTATCAACCAGCTCCTGCAACTGTTTCTTCAAATCCTAGAGCTCAGCTGGAGCCATCCGGTACGGAGCCTCAGAGATTGGAGCCGTACCAAGGAGAAGCTCGACACTGAACTCCAACTCCCTGTCTGGAGGTAGCCCTGACAACTTATCTGGAAAGACGTCTCTGAACTCTCTGACAACGGGCACCTCATCGATACTTGGCCCCACTGAACTACTGCACACCACATTGGCCAAGTACCCTACACAACCCTGCCTCATCAATTTGCTCGCCTGGATGTAAGAAATCATCAAACTATCTACTTTGCCCTCACCAAACACGAAGCAATCTGGGCCTATGTGGAATCTAACCTTCTTTCTTCTACAGTCTATCTCTGCATCATATTTCCCCAGGAAATCCATCCCCAAGATCATATCGAAATCTGCTAACTCCAGCAGAATCAGATCAATACTTATAGGCCTACCCATCACCTCTATCATCTGACCCCAGAGGACTCTATTACTCACCACATAACCCCCATCTGGCATCTCAACTAGGATACTCCTATCGGCCACACTAGGGTCAACCCCTAATCTCTCTACCACTCCCCTGAAAATAAAGCTGTGTGTGGCCCCGCAATCAACCAATATAAATAAAAGAGTACCGAGATAAAGAATCTGACCAGTGACTGCATGGGGTAGAACATCTGCCTACTTTTGGCGGACAGTGTACACTCTGGCTCTGCCGCCACCACCTCCCGAAGTACCAGCATCTCCCTCAAGTGCTCTAACTCCAGGTCTGGAAAAGTCTGCTCCACCCCTCTCTACTCCAACTCTGCCTCTGGGTGGACCTCCTCTGCCTTTGTACTGACCACCGCCACCTCTGCTGGGCCCAACATCAGCTCCACCTCTGGCTGGGCACTCTACCATCATGTGCCCTGGCTGACGGCACAAGTAACACACAATCTGGCCAGCAAGGCACTCGCCAGAATGACGTCTGCCACATCAGGAACACTGTGGCAGGGAAAACTATGGTGCAATCCTCTGTCTCTAAACACCCCGAGCTGATCTCTTGGCCGACATTGGCCTCTTGCCCTTATCTCTGTCATCTATCCTCTCTGATGCTCTGCTCATGGTACCCATCCTCTGATGACTAGCCTCTGATCTGAGGGCTTTTCCCAAAGCATCACTGAACCACAGGGGAGGCTCTGCTCCAGTCAAGACATCCTTGGCTATTACAGGATGTAAGCCGTGGATGAATTTCTGCACTCGCCCCAACTCAATCCCTGCCAAACTAGGGACAAATCTCGCCAGTGCATTGAACCTTGTGGCATACTCCTTCACTGAACTGGGTCTCTGAACCAAATCAATGAACTCCTGGGCCTTTGCATACATCGTCTCGGTGCCCCAATACTCGATATCAAATAGTCGTCTGAACTCTGCCCAAGTCATCTGCTACTCACTAACGGTAGCCTTAGCTAGGCTCCACCAAACCTTGGCGTCACGTTTGAGATGAAACACCACAAATCTGACCTTTTCTCTCTCTAATAACGTGAAGAGGCCCATGACACTCTCCACAGACTCTATCCATTCTTCTGCCACTGTTGGATCTTTGGACCCACTGAATTTTACTGGCTGATACGACCATGGCAGATGATAAATGAGATGCAGTCTCTCTGAAGAACCAGTGCCAGCTGTATCTGTACTCATGGCCTGGCTGTATTCTGTAAACCCAGATAGATACTGATACCCCCCTCCGACAGGCTGAGGCTGAAACTGATAACCCTCTTTGATTGATTGGGGCTGAGAATAATACCGTGGCTGAGGCTGAGACTGTGGCCGAGAAGGTCTTCTCCTTGAAGACTGATAAGCTTCATGCTGAGGGGGATTAACTCTGGCTGGCTCTTGTACATTACCCACACCAGTCTGCTACAAACTCTCTCTGACAACTTTCCCGATCATTTCTCTGAGCTGATCTGGCCTGATGGACACATGGGAGGTACCCTGAGATCGCCTCCTACCACTCACACTCATGGGTTGAACAGGAGGACTACTACTGCTGGCCTCATCTATGTATCTAGGTACATACTTTTCTCTATCTAAGGCATCACAACCAAACAGGGTTAGAAACACAAGCATAATAAAAGCTAAAAAGAAATACCTGACTGTGCTGTGAGGAGGGTCTGGACGATGGCTGCGAAAGAGGGCAAACGAACACCACACACTTACAACTCAAATCTCTACTAAAATGGCACAGAGAAACGCTCTGATACCAACAATGTAGGACCCGCCGCCACGAGTACCGTTGCTACTGAATAATACTATTTTCACTATTTATTGAACTGGAAATCGGGTACCCGCGACGGGAATCCTACGAAAAATAAGATCCTGCTGCTGCTAAATACAGTGCATGTGGAAACTGAAACTGAAATTGAAACTGAAATATACAATGAGCCCAAACTAGCTTTTCATACATATAAACATATTTATACAACTGTTCTGTACATCTGGTTATATTTACAATATAGTACAAGACCTCACAGGTCCAAAACTGAAAATAAATTACATGCTGGAAAGTATGTGTGGGGTCCCCCCTCACCAGCCTCAGTCCACCCGCTCCTCGCCAACAGTAACAGAACCTGAAAAGGAAGGAAGAAGAAAATGGATGAGTGATAAAGATCACCCAGTAAGCATTCCTTACTTCCCTCGACCCAAGCAAGCAACAAATAAGGGCATACATACCTGGCCTCGGCCCTATACATGCATCTAATCGCTTGTTGGTGCTGAAACTGATTACTGGATTAACTGTTCTTATTATTAATCACAATCTGAAATATATGACATGTCATGATAACTGAAAACTGAATATGCATGCATGCGAATCTCTATATGTACTGGTAGGTACCTGCTGTGCTGATCAGGCTGATGAACACAGGGATTCGGCATCCTGGTCAAGTGGGCTGAACATTCTAGCTACATGCTAGAAAGCTGAGAATTGTGCTGAGTAGTCTGACTGGTGTCAGAAAGATGGGTCCCATAAATGCCCCCTCGAGTTCACCCAAGTTATAACCCATACCTTGGGTTTTGAATGCTGAAAACTACTGAATTCGAATCCCTGGATCCTCTTTCAGATTACATGTTATGCTATGAATGCATATGCTGCATTTCTTATCTGAATTCTGGTTTATCTGGTGATTATTAGCCCTTGGATGGATTACCAAACCTTTAATCATCAATTTCATAAAATTCTGGGAAAATCTGACTGACACACGACTGTGCAAGGAAGACGCACGGTCGTGCATGCACACATACGGCCGTGCTGGGTAAAGGCACACGGGCATGTGCCCCAGCACACGGGACCGTGCGTCGGTTGTGTGGCTAGACGTGTGCGATTCTAGAATTTCCTGGCCACTGCACGTAAATGAAGGACACACGACCGTGTCCTTCAGGACACACGGTCGTGTCCTCTACTCCCAAGCCATGTGCACTTCGTGCTCACGACCGTGTCCTTGCAGAAACAAGGGCACATGGGCGTGCTCTTGCGGGCACACGGTCATGCGTCCAGTTCTGTACAGACATGGCTCACCTGGAACGAGCAGGAAACCATCCAAATCTCATCCAATCTGAAATTAACTGAAATCAAGCATTCAAAGCACTTCCATATACACATATTCGTCATCAATTTTATCCTTCATCCAATATCATGCATTTCACCATGCAAATCTGAGATTTCTCTCACTAACACACACATAACTGGACAAGCGTGCATTTTGGATGGAGAAATCATCAAACAAATCATCATACCATCATCATAGCGTCATACAAACATACACACATGTCATAATATACTGGAAACGCCGGCAAATGTTTCCAAGCATCTCAAACAAGCTGGGAACGCAAAGAGAGAGTAAGAAACGCTTACCTCTCGACATAGCTGCTGGAGAACTCGACTCAAGCTAATCTCTCTGGTCTCTAGATGGATTGGGAGCTGCTGGAAGCTGGACTTCACGCCTAGGGCTGGGAACTGCTGAAATGGAGAAGGAAAAGCTAAAATGGGTGAGAAAATGTAATAACTCTCACCTCTCTCTCTTTTCTACCCACCTGCACAAGCGTGCAGGCATGATGCACGGGAGTGCACCAAGGAAAAATAGAGGAATCTATTTCCCGTGCTTCGCATAATTGAAACCTCCCTAAAGGAATCATACGAAGGCCACATAGCTCTGAAAAACTACTAACTCACCCCTGAACTCTTCTAGACTCCCAAACTATTCCTGAATTCTGTTTCTAACCCCAAAACTCTACCCTTAAGAGCTTTTCTAACCTGGGATGCTACTGTGATGGTTTCATTAAGTGGTATATTTTTCTTATTCACTAATAAGGCAAAGATGGTTTTATGTCTTGAAAGGCTTTTTCTAGTTGATTGGAATTGAGGAAAATGCTTTTGTGAGAGTTTTTTGGCTTAGGTAGTGTTTGAGGGATTATTTGTCTAGATGATAATAGGGTAAGGGTTATGGTTTTCCTATTGAATTTACAAGAATATGTATTAAGCCTCCTATTGTGCTTCACCTCCTTATAAAATTGTCATAGCCTCATAAATAGCAAGTTACAAGCATCCATAGGGATAACATCACAAACCACTTTATCCATATATCTCTTGCCAATAAAAAAGGGAAATGTAACTTGTTTGGTGACTTGTAAGGTATCTCTATTAGTTAACCATTAAAGCTTGTAGGGTCTAGCATGGTTAAGGGTTGGTAAAATCAATTTCTCCATAACGGTGGTGTAAGAAACATTTGTATAACTTTCACTATCTACTATCATCGAACAAAATTCTTTCTTGATGGTACACCTAGTTTGAAACAAGTTTTTCCTTTGGTCATCTTATACATTGGCTTGGGCATGCAATAATCTCTTAAGAACTAACAATTCCTCTTGATTAAGATCAACTTGCTCTTCTCCCTTACTCTCAACCGTAACTTCTTCCTTAATCTTTCTATCTTAAAAAGCTTTCTCTATAGCTACAATCTCCATCAAAGTCATAACCCTATTGTTAGGATAATTGGCTTGAAAATGACCATAGTTATGACACTTAAAACATTTCTTATTCCTCAGTGCATTTTTACTAGCTTCATCTTACACCTTAGGATTTTTCTTGCTAGGCTTAATAATTTTCAATTTACCAAAATCTTTAGGTAAGACATAAATTTTAGTATATGATGGGAACCTTTTATGATAGTCACTCTTTTTGAAAACCTTTTTAGGGGTAGTGAATTTTAAGGCCTTAAGTTGTCTTTCCACCCTGATGGCTAAGTTACATATATCATGAAAGGAATGGTAGGTTCATAACTGTACTTTATGAGCTATTTCTCTATTCGAACCTCGTAAAAGCTTGACTGTATTATGTTCCTTCTCCTTTGATATATCACTTCTTATCTTTAAAATTTCAAATTCTCTCATATAATCCTCCACCTTCTTGTCCCGTTGCTTCAAATTATAGAGTTTGAAGCAAAACTCCATTTTATGAATTTTAAGGAAAATCTTTTCTTCATCATCCTTTTTAACTTATCCCATGTTCTAAACCTTCTTTTTCTTTCTCTTTCTCTCTCCTTCTTCATATTTTCTCACCATAATGAGGCATGATCCTTAAACTTTAATATGGCTATTTTACACTTCTTCTCATCATCATACCTCTTATAGTTAGAAACTCTTTCAATATTATAAAGCCAATTAATGAAGACATGTGGATTCAAGCACCATTAAATTTAAGGATGTTTAACTTTAATATACGGTCATCATTATCTTCATTCCTTTTTTCTTTCTTATGAAATTTGGGTTCATCATTAGAATCATTAGACAAGGATCCTCGTTCATCATATAGAGGTGTATAGATGATGATCTTTGTCTATAATGAGTGGTTCTATCATAGATGTCTCTTGTGGTTTGGGTTTTATAGTAGATGATGGAAAAGTCATCTCTTGGAGGTAGAGGGGTTCTAGCTTGGTTTTGGTTATTATAATCTTGGTTTTGTATTACTTTAACCAAGTCTTAGGACATGTCATGCATCATTCTACTAAGGGTCTTAAATTTCTCATTCAATTCCACTTTCAAATCTTGTATTTGACCTTTTAAACTCATATTACTAATTGTTTAAAGGGGCGAAAGAGATTAAGAACTTTTCTTACTAGCCATTAGGTGAATCGCTTTAGCTTATATTGGGTTAAAAAAGTGTTTGAAATAGATATAAAGTGAAAATAATGTTCTATAAACAACATTTTCTAGCTATAAATAGTGAATTCAAGACAGTGAATAGTATTTCTAAAAGTTATCAATAGATAAGACAAGTGTTTGAGCTAATTGGGTTAGGCTAGTGAGAATTTAGGTTGGTGTTAGGCTTTATGTAATAAATGGTAGTAGAGTAAATGTGATAAGGGTTATAATGGGTATTAAGAGTAAAAGTGGATTAAGGATAAATTAAGGTGATTAAGGCTAATGGTTAGAGTAAAAAGGATTAAAGTGGTGATTAGTGGTAATATATAGAGTGGTGGAAGTGAAGTGAACTTGGTATAGACAATGGGGATACTGGTTTTGTGTACAATAAATGTTTGGTGGCTAAATGTGTCAGTTTACAAGGCACAAGGTGTTATATTGGTGAAGGTAAGGATAAAAACAATTAAGGAGACAAGGCCAAGAAAATTGAACCAATTTCTCTCTTTCACAGTTATTTTCTTTCTTTGGTCAACGCAAGAAAATTTCTAGCTCTTACCCTCTACTTTAACACTAAGTGACTTCAAGGCAAATTCGTGTTTTCAATGCCTCCAAGTGAACTTCCACAATATAATTTTACCACATTACGACCTAATACTCTGATACTAAAATAATCAATGTCCATTCACCAAAATATATAAGTATTAAGTATCCCGAACACACAACCAACATGTAAGCTCAACTTCTTAGAAAGGTAAGGGATGGAAAAGTTTTGCACAACCCATACAATCACTTACTTGGAAAATAATGGAACATGCAAGGATGAAAAACAAGCTTAAAGAAAGCATCTACCAATTTAGTTCAATCACCACTAGTATTTCTTTGCTTGAAGATTGGATAAAGATAAGATGAATTCCAAGAACCTATAAAGTCTAAGGGAAATTCAAGAGAAAAGCTTACAAGTTTTAGTGAAAATTTTCTTCAAATTCAAAAGTATGTTACATGAGAAAGATATGACACTTATATATGTGTCTTGCATGCAAAAGAAAATGACTAAAATACCTTTAATACAAATTAGAAGGAAAAAGGTATAAGAAATAAACCAACATAAAAAAAAAATACAAAAATCAAGTACTATGCACAACATGAACACAGGTTAGGCAAGGGAATTAGTGAATACATGGGCATACGTGCATACATGTACTCAGGCAAAACATAGGCATTATAGTGTCATGCCACGGCACGCACTAATGCACGTAAGATAAAGCACAAACACCATGGCATGACACTACGACACATGCAAAAAGGCATACAACTCTTTCAGGCTCTGTGACATGGTGCCACGACAAGTGACAGAGAGGTTTTATGTTGTTCCTTGATCATTTTTACTCTTTTGAAGCTTATTTCACTACAAGTTGCAACTACCTTGGTTAGAGGGTATTTTTAAGTGTTTGATGATTCGAAAGAAGGTGTCGATAGTTGACAAAAACATAGAGTACCCAAGCAAATCAAAAAAGTTATCCCAAAATTATCACTAGAAGTTAAGATGGGGTTAGCCTCTATCACATATGCTAATGGCTTAGGGGTCTGAATTTATATCATTATGTTACTCAAATTCACATCTGATATAACAAACACTATTCAAACTCCATGTAGTTTGTAAAACCCCAAATACTAAATGGCAAATAACCTAGAGAGGGGGGGGGGGTGAATAGGTTAATTAAAAATTTATCAAGTTCGAAATCTTTTTCCTATTCTACCAACTTAAATATGCAAATGTATAAAAACATTTAAACACAATTAAATATACGACTAAGCAAATATAAATAAAGAGAGTAAAGAGAAAGAAATGCTCAGCCGATTTTAGAGTGGTTTGGAGCTTCTCTACGCCTCCTACGTCCACTACTCCAAGCAACCCCGCTTGAAGATTTCCTTCCACTAACTTTAACCCAAAGTTATAATAGTTTTTTCAACAAGGGATTTCGCCCTTCACACTAATTTTGATACAAGGGATTACGCCCTTAACTTAGTTTTAACAAGGAGTACGCCCCACACTAGTTTCACGGGATTACACCCAAGGGTTTGTAGAATTTTTACAATAATTTGCCTCACAAGGCTAATACAACAATTAAGCTCAAGGTTTCTCTCTAAAGGATTACAAATATGTTTTTGAGAGAGATTTGGAGAAGAGTTTAGAGACTGAAAGAATGGAAGTTGTAGTGCTAATTCTCTAACCCTTCAATCTTCAAATCAGCTCCAATTTATAGGAAATGGAAGATTCTAGTCGTTACTACTGATTTGAGAGTCGTTGGAGAGTTTCTGGAAAACTGTATGGGCGTGTCACTTTTCTTACACGATCGTGCTTCCCTTTTTCTGTATTTCCAACGGTCATTTTTGTGCTAGCACGGGCGTGCGTATCTATAACACACAGACGTGTGTCATTTTCCTTCCATCTGCTTTCAAATTCCAGAAGCTAGCACGGGTACACGCACGATCAGCACATGGGAACCGCACAGCTGAATTTTTACCTTGCACACGGGCGTGTGTTTTTATTACACGGTTGTGTGTTATTAATGCTCTTTATTTGTCTTTATTTGGCACGACAGTAAGACACGGGCGTGTAGAAATTTTCTTCATGGCACATGGGAGTGTGCCTCATGCGCATGGTCATGCGCCCCATACACACGAGTGTGTGCCTCAAAACACACGGGTGTGTGCCTTATGCACATGGCCGTGTGCCTCATGTGCATGGTCATATGCCTTATACACCTGGTCATGTGCCTTCTTTAAGCACATCTGAAGTGTAATAAAGATAACACGATTGTACTGTCTGATTACGCACGATCATGTATTAGATAATTTCTACAAAAAATAAACCCTTTGATCCTATTTGTCATATTCGATATATGCATGGATCGGTTAGATATTTTAACATATGTTTTGCATCAATTCAAAATCCACAAGGGTCCAACAATCTCCCTCTTTTTGATTTAATGACAAAACTTATGTTAAAATGCATTTAAGCACAAAATATAAAGTTTTATAAAAAATATTCAATAAGCACAAAAGAATATGAAGATATATCATTTTAACATACCTAACATGTCTCCCCCTTTTCGTTATAAATCAAAAAGGTATGTTAAAAGAAAATTTTCAATGTAGCACAAAAAAAAATTTCTGCCCCTTTGAAAAAAATATTTTTATCAAATTATGCACGCATATTAATTTTCTCCCCTTATCAAATAGATTTTACTCCCCCTCTTTCAAAGAATATGAAACCATTTGTTGATCGAAATTATAAATACCCCATTGATACCAACTGATAAAAAAAAATTATAAATACTCCCCCTCACAAGAACATACATTTTCAATTAAAGAGCATTCAAATTTTATTTCTCCCCCTTTTTGAAAAGATATATGCATTAAACTCACCATTATTATCTAAAAGAGTTTGATCATTAAAGCATATAGGGAAGATATTTGCAAAAAATTAAAAGATTGTGAAACTGAAGCATTTTCTACAATTTGTGTCATGCACGGTCGTGTTGATGCTTCACACGGGCGTGTATGTCTGATTTCGTGACATGCACAGTCGTGTATCATTTTAAGCACGGGACCGTGACTGGGCAAATGTATCATGCACGGTCATGCAATTCACATGCACGGTCATATATAACCTATAAAACCCAGAAAATCTGCAGAAAACTACAGTTTGACACAAGGGGCTTTTTCAAATCGTTTTCAAATCTTTTCAAAATGATTTTCATTTAATTTAGAGCATTGAAAACACACTAAAAACATATTTCAAACATGTCTAAACACAATTTAAACATAATTGACACATTTGAAACATTTTTGCAAATTTTTGGAGAATAATGGGGAATTTAAAACATTTGAGGTACAATTTGATCAAAACACATCAAATATATTATTTTTGCATGTTTTGACCATAGGGGACTTTTACTGTACGAATTCATGTCATTTGCACTCAACACAAGCAAACTTGATCCAATTTGATATGAATTCCAACATTGCACATGTTATATCCTAAGCATATATACATATCATTCTTGCATCAATTCAACTCAACCAATCATACAAGGCAAGTAAAAATATGCATATCAATTCAACACAGTTATAACATGGCAAAATTATTCTCATCATTATCCAAGTATTAAAATTTATCAAGTTAGAAATACTTACTTGGAATAATGAGCTTTCAAGAACCTTGCACAATCATTTTTGATCTTCATTGCTTCCATTGGCTCAAGGCTTCTATCAATGGCTTCCATAAAATATGCCCTTTCTCTCAACCAGAAAAATTTTTCAAAAAAAAAAAAAAATTTGAACCGCCCCTCTCTTAACAAAAAAGTTTTGGAAATAGATTTGCCACAAAAATTTTAAAAATGGATCTCGAACTCTAAAAATCGTTAGATTTTCGAAAACTAGAGTCCAAGCTCTGATACCAATTGTAAAACCCCAAATACTAAATGGTAAATAACCTAGAGGGGGGGTGAATAGGTTAATTAAAAATTTATCAAGTTCGAAAACTTTTTCCTATTCTACCAACTTAAATATGCAAATATATAAAAACATTTAAACACAATTAAATATACGACTAAGCAAATATAAATAAAGAGAGTAAAGAGAAAGAAATACTCAGTCGATTTTAGAATGGTTCGGAGCTTCTCCACGCCTCCTACATCCACTACTCCAAGCAACCCCGCTTGAAGATTTCCTTCCACTAACTTTAACCCAAAGTTACAATAGTTTTTTCAACCAGGGATTTCGCCCTTCACACTAATTTTGATACAAGAGATTGTGTCCTTAACTTAGTTTTAACAGGGATTACGCCCCACACTAGTTTCATGGGATTGCGCCCAAGGGTTTGTAGAATTTTTACAATAATTTGCCTCACAAGGCTAATACAACAATTAAGCTCAAGGTTTCTCTCTAAAGGTTTACAAATATGTTTTTGAGAGAAATTTGGAGAAGAGTTTAGAGAATGAAAGAATGGAAGTTGTAGTGTTAATTCTCTAACCCTTCAATCTTCAAATCAGCTCCAATTTATAGAAAATGGAAGATTCTAGCTGTTACTACTGATTTGAGAGCCGTTGGAGAGTTTCTGGAAAACTGTACGGGCGTGTCACTTTTCTTACACGGTCATGCTTCCCTTTTTCTGTATTTCCAACGGTTATTTTTGTGCTAGCACGGGCGTGCGTATCTGTAACACACGGGTGTATGTCATTTTCCTTCCATCTGCTTTCAGATTCCAAAAGCTAGCACGAGTACACGCACGATCAGCACACGGGAATTGCACGGTTGAATTTTTTCCTTGCACACGGGCGTGTGTTTTTATTACACGGTCGTATGTTATTAATGATCTTTATTTGTCTTTATTTGGCACGACAGCAAGACACGGGCGTGTAGAAATTTTCTTCATGGCACATGGGAGTGTGCCTCATGCGCATGGTCATGCACCCCATGCACACGGGTGTGTGCCTTAAAACACACGGGTGTGCGCCTCAAAACACACGGGTGTGTGCCTTATGCACATGGCCGTGTGCCTCATGTGCATGGTCATGTACCTCATGCACATGGTCATGTGCATTCTTTAAGCACATCTGAAGTGCAATAAAGATTAAACGATTGTATTGTCTGATTACTCACGATCATGTATTAGATAATTTCTGTAAAAAATAAACCCTTTGATCCTATTTGTCATATTCGATATCTGCATGGATCGGTTAGATATTTTAACATATGTTTTGCATCAATTCAAAATCCACAAGGGTCCAACATAGTCATTTTATCATAAAAGTTACACACAAAAATTGAATAATACATTAAAGAAGTAAAGAAATATGAACCAAACATAATACAAGTATTTAAAATAATTTTATATTTTATCATATACAAATTTACTCATTTTCATCTGAAGATTAATGACCACTACATAGACGGGGTATTTGTCACAAACAAAGGAAAAACAGGTATATTAATTGTCATTTAATTATTTCATTTAGATGAAAATATTATATGAAAATATCTTATACACATTATCTCTCCACTAATTGGCTAATTATCTTTAGCCAATGGTATGCCCATAGATGACATAATTAAAGATAACTAAGATTTAATTGTGGTTACATCATTATTATAGTGTTCCTCTATTCTTTTCAGTTGATCTTTCAATTGTTATACTCTTTAAGTAATATAGCTATCCAACCTTGAAGGTCCTCTTAAGTGATGAGAAAATGATAACAATGCCTTAAATCTAGTAGGAGTGGGACTTACCCTAACCCATGCACCCGACCATGTCCTTTTGGTCCTATCACTTGTACAAACGCCATTGTAAAAATGTCAATAAAACCCTTCCTACTATAGTGTGAGGCTTATATTCTTTTTATATTCTTCAACAATGCATGAAATCACAAGACAATCAAGATCTTCATATCTCAAGCCATGCATTATTGCTTTGAAGAATAACAATCATTTGACTAAGAAGAATTTTTTTTTTCCACATTTTAGATTTCTTTTATTGTGTACTAGTCTTTCAAAATTTCACATAGATGGTACTTATTTTATAGTATTTAACAAAGGAATATTTACTTGTTTGAAAATTTTAAAAATCTTTGGATTGAGTTCGTTTTCCTAAAACTAGTTAATGCACATGAAAATAGAAGTACATGATAAGATTTGGCTTTTTCTTTTCTACTATAGTTTCAACTTTAAGATTTTAGTTTACATGAATTGAATAAAACCATTCAATCTTAGTCCATAGGATTTATGTCTAAGTTATAAAATACTGAATAAAAACTTTAATTTAGGGTTTATAAAAATACCTTAATTGGTTTGAATTTATGAAACTAAAATTGTGATGTTGTCCAAAATTACTTGTAATAAAGTGGTTGGTTTTTTTGCCTCTAAAACCTCACTATGTGATATCTTTCAATGAGTAAAACTATATTGTATTGTTTCAAGAAACGACCCTAACCAATATATAGTAGGTTAGTATATTCTCTTTTAACGACCCAATCAACTTAAGATCCACACTGATGCTTTCTACCCAAGTTATAACTTTCTAGTATATTAAACTTATCTTTGTGAATTACTTAAGCTAATATGTAAACTAACATTGACTATTCAATTACACAACTTTAATCATGTGATCTCAAAATGTGTTACGTCTTTTTTAGTCCTTTGTATACTTTCTCTTTAACTTGTATGTGTAGACATCTAATTTTGAACCAATTGAATTTTTTCCAATGATGATAGTGATGTGTTTCTATACTATACTTTCTTTCTTGACAAGTTGAGGCTCGAGGCCTATGAATAGTAAAAGATTGCGTGTATCTATTTAGACCTGAATATTTGAGTTTATAAAATACCCACTAGACTCTTTCTTCTTTGGACAATAGCCTTGGGCCTTGTTTTGACATGTTTTGACTTTACCAAATAGAAAAGAAATCATTTAAGAAGTAAAAGACATTATTTAGGAAAAGAAATCGTTTAAGAAAGGAAAACTATTGAAAAGAGAAAAATATTATTTAGAAAGAGAAATCATTTAAGAAGGGGAAATTATTATTAAGAGAAAAATATTATTTAGAAAGAGAAATCACTTAAAAAGGGGAAATTATTATTAAGAGAAAAATATTATTCAAGAAAAAAAAATCATTTATAAAGGAAATAAATCCTCCAAATCATTCATAAAGAAAAATTATCTAAAAAAATTATTCATAAAGGTAATATATATTAGAGAAAACTATTCCGAAAGGAACTACTATTTTGGTCAAGAGGAAACCCTATATAAAGGGTGATATTTCTTTAGATAAAGGGAGGAATTTAGAGACAATTGGAGAGAATTATTTTATAAGAGAGACAAAATTATTTAGTGAGAGTTTTGAAAAATTATTAAGAGAAATATTGTTCATTACATATAAAAACCACAAATTGAAACCATTACTTGAGTGTTATTTAAGAAAATGCCTAAACAAAGAGAAACAATAATCTATTCCAAGGATCTCAAGGCCTTGGTTCATTAAGAGAGGAATTCTGAAGGAGCCATAAGACAAGTATATATTCCTAAGGAGAATGCCTATTAATAGTTTCTTCTATAGTTTGATCTATCTAATTTGCCTATTAATTGTTTCTTCTATAGTTTGATCTACCTAATTTGTGTTTTGTGTTTTTGTTTTTTGATTGAATTTGTTCTTTGGGCTATTTTAGAAGTGTCTAATGGTAATTCTAAAATACCCAGAATCCTAATTATTGAATGTTGAATTATTCACATTCCTATTATTGTTAGGTTTATGACTTGACATTAATCTAGATCTTTGAGATTATATTTGCCTTTAAGATCTTAATATATATTGATTATATTTTTTGTTGATCACATTTATTATTGGGATTACATAGGTTTTTAAGATTATGTTCTTTGTTAAGATTATAGATGTTGTTGAATGGAACTATGTTTATTGGTTGAGGCTATATTGATGTCATGACATACCATATGATTTAAAGTCTCATATATCATTATACATGGTTTTTCGATTGATTAAAAATACAATAAACCTTAAGAGTCACATTAATATTGTCTACCAAAATCATAACTTTTTAATGTATTGGACTTCTATTGTTTATCACTTAAACCTATATATAAACTGATATTAGACTATTAAATTATCTGATTTTAATCATGTGATCTTAAATAGTATTGTGTCTTTATCAGTCCTTTATTTCATTTCTCTTTAACTTGTATGTGTCAAAAGAAAAAAGAAAAATCTCTTTGCTTCCAATAAAGGTTGTATGTTTCAATCTCACTCAAGATATCATAAATCATACACATATAACTGTTATACTAAAGAGAAACCATAGTTTTAAGGCTTATGTTATACCATAAGCATATATACGCACATATGTTCATATAAACAAAAAAAATTAAAACATACAATCATGATAAAAATTTATCAATTAAATTATTATAGAAAAACTATCATTAAGATAACAAGTTAAAATACTCCTACTAACCATAGATATTAGAAGACCCCAAACACACTTATGTATTCAACATGACTTTATAAGATATAAGTCTTATTTCTTTGGTTAGAGATTAACTTGCATCAACTTTAAATTTTTATATTTTTACCTTAATGTTGCTATTTTTATAAGGTTTCTGATTGTAACATATTTTATTTGTATAAGTCTCAATCTATTGGTGATTTTCTATCTAATTGCATTATTATTATAGTAGAATCAACACCAAATAACCTAAAGAAAATATATAATCTTTCAACCACAAAACTTGAGAATGTCCAAGGTTGAAGATGTAACTAATGACTACTTAACACTTCTTTAGAAAATGACCTTTTTGATGAGTAAAACACTATATCCAAAATATATTTTGATCACCTTTCATCTACCAAAATCTTGATCTATTGTAGGTATATCAATTCCTATTAAAACCCTAAACTAATAGTCAAAACTTGGATTTAAGGGATATTGATTGAGAACCTTAAATGCAAAAGTTTTATATTAGGCTCGTGCACTATTGTGCATTTAATGCCATTAAAATAGACAATTTACATGAATTCCCTTTTAATCTCATTCTTTAGTTAATACTTGATGCTAAACTTAATACTTTTCACAATAGATATATCATTATCTTGCAATTCTGCATATTAAACCTTTTAAACATACATTCCAAATATGCATTTTTAGATAAATTAACAAGTTTATGAATCTTGTCATAGTATATCTCGATATCAAGAACAAATGGTGTATCTCTAGGATCCTTCTCTTAAAAAATTTTTAGATAGAAATGGCTTGATCTTAGAAAATAAATTGAAATCACTGCTATCAACATAGAGAACCATGCCAAGAAGATAAATATACCCTTTTTGATCTTCATATACCTATATTAATCCAAATATGTTCTTTATGAAAGAATATCAATTACACTTTATCAAATTTAAGTTACTACTATCAAGATGTTTGCTTCAAACTACAGATAAACTTTATATACCAAAAGCTTTTTTCCTTATGTTTTAGGTAAAAATGATTACATAATATAGACATCCTTACTAATATTTTCATTCAAAAATGTAGTTTTGGTATTTATTTAGTGAAACTTGAATTTAAATGAGCCAATGTCATCATAATTATGAATGAGTACTTGAAGAATCTTTCATCTATGTATTTTCTTTAAGTGGAGCACTTTACAATCTATCTTGCCTTTTACCTTTTATTTTACCATTAAAGTCTCTTTTAGTCTTGTAATTTCATACCCCACTTGTGAGTTTGTAGCTATTCGGTAGTTTAATAAGATTTGATACCTAACTATGTTGCCAGCCTTAGACTTTGTCTTTCTTTCATAGCATTGAACCATGTCACTTGTCTTTCACCAAATCTTTTCATTGGAGTTTCTTTAACTGCATCATTGTAGTTGGCTTATCTATTATAAGATCAATTATAAATTCTTTAATGAGAAAAACTTTACATGATTTGAGTTTTTGTACGATTTTGTAACCTTATTGACTGTTATTATTAATCTAGCCATGACACTAACCTTATAAGGAAAAGAAAACTTAGAGATATCAACTTTATATTTCTTTAATGGTAAAGGGATATTACCCTCCACGGTGTCAAGATTCAAGTACTTTGCTTTATTAGAGTCAATTACCTTAATAATTTAGTTGGGACAATAATGTTATAACTTTTAGAATGCTCTATATGACCATAACATAAAAATGATTCATTTTTGAATCTAGTTCCTTTTAATGGGATTATAAATCCTTACTAAAGTGAAACATCGCTTAACTTATGCAAACTTTTCATGCTCATAACTGATAATAATTCTTTAACATAGATTTACAAGTTGTTCCATTCAAATTATGTCATCTTAACCATTTTATCTTATAAATATTTAGTCATATTTGCTTTACCTAATGAAAACTTAACTAAATTTATTGCGAACTTTATACCTATAATCATGTCTTAAAGGCTATGACTGAGTTTTTCAATTATGTTATTCTATTACGCATCCTAAAATCTTGAATTTTGCTCAAAATCTACTCTATGCCTATATTTATAACTTCAATATCTATATAAATTTTAACCTAAATATGGATTTTCTATTACTTGGCATTCATCTAGTGACCAACTTTATATTCCAAAGAATTTTAATCCTTATTTAAGTTATAAGACTAACATTTTTTGTCGTTGTTATTTCTTTCATAATTAGAGATTAATTTGGCAACTAAATTAACGATAAAAGATTTCTCTCTTTTGGCTTCACTTATTCAATAACACTTTTAGAAATTAGATTAATAATACTTTATATTTAATTCTAAACCATAAATACAGTCTCGATTTAACTAAAATCTAATAGAAATCTTTTGGTTTTGTAACTTATACTAAATATTCATTTATTTTTACTCATTTGAATTGTCATACTTTATCCAAACAACTTCAAATTTGTCAGATTTCATATACTTTTAACCAAGTTTGATAACAAAATCCTTAACAATTATGGTTTAAGGTAAACCTCGATCGAGGTAGTCAATAAAAAATCTCTTTAGGGTAAGCTACCTTAACTTGTTGAATTTCTTGTACTTATTATATAAATTTTTTTTATTTAATTGAACTTTTAACTTTAGGCTTAAGTGGTTTATTAACTCGTTGGGCCAAATCCATATCCATAATCAGCAATGTAAACTGAATATCTTACATCCAACTTCAAAGTTAGAGCCAGTCAAGACTTTTACTGTGACATTATTATTATTGTTCATAATAATAGAACCTATAAAATATAAGATGCAATAAAGTAATATCATTAGCAATAACTAGCTTCAAAACCTTATAAGTTATTTTTCACGTTGATTCCTAGTGTATCATTGTAAACTCTTTTTTAGGCAGAGAAAATAACATGCTATTAGGACCCCCAAACATAAGGTTTCAAATAAGGAGAATATATAACTTTTAGAATGTCTATCTCTTTTAGGTAGATAAACCCTTAGGCTGTTGCTCTCTTTCCCAATAATAGGAAAAACATATTGTTAGGGTAAGTGCCTTATAGCCATATAATATGTTGTAATTGATCTATAATATTGATTATTAATAAAAGGTATCTTCTATTATGTGATGTTTGATTTATATAATATGTCCTTAGTATGATAGAATCAAAACAAGGAAATCAATTTATTGATTGTACTTTCTCTATGCTTTCATTGATGGTCGTACTAGAACCATCTATAATCCTAACATCATTATGACCTAAGGCATGAGTGATGATGATAAAATTATCATAATGCTAAACATCTTACTGAAAGGTTGTAACAATTTGCATATTTTGAAGCATGATTAGTAGTCATGTTTACTAGACAAACCTATAAACAAGATTCTATAGAGATGGTGACTTTTGTGTGTATGGAAACATCTTCTTAACTTGATAAGTAAATGTGGTCTTTTGAATTAAAGTTGTCAGATCGCCTTGTGTTAGGAATGATATAGTTCGACATCATCAAACGTACCGTCATAACTAGGGTATTATAAATTTGAGCAATTGACTATATCAAAATTAGTACGAAGGCTATAGTGGATCAACAAAGGATTCATCACTCTTGAGTGTCTTTATGAAAAATGTCTATAACTAATAAATCTATGAGCATAATGGGATTCAATTGTTACCTAATCCAATATTTTGGTTCAGACATATATCTGATTATATGAGGGCTTTTTGAAAGAAACACAAATTTATGTCTTATCTTTGAGAGACACAACCTAATGAAAGGAACAAATTATACATTAATTATTAGTTGTATAAACTTAGAGATGTTTGCTAACACTCTATTAATCAGATGAATGTGATACCTTATTAAAGTTCATTCATATTTTATGTTCAAATTTGATCTGAATCTAAACACTACTTATTTATTAAATGTAGCATCCCAGGTTAGAAAAGCCATTAGGGGTAGAGTTTAGGGGTTAGAAATGAGATTCAGAACTAGGATAGGAGTCTAGAAGAGTTCAGGGGTGAGTTAGTAAGTTTTCCTGAGCTATGTGGTCTTCGTATGATTTCTTTAAGGAGGTTTTAATCATGCGAAGCGCGGGAAATGAATTTCCTCTATTTCCCTTGGTGTACTCCCGTGCACTTCACCTTGTACGCCCGTGCATGTGGGTGGTTGTGAGAGAGACGGGAGATTTATTAGTTTTCTCACCCAGTTTTCCCATTTTCAGCTTAAGTTTCCTTTTCATTTCAACAGCTTCCAGCCCTAGACAAGAGATTCAGCATCCAGCAGCCCCAAATCCAGTAAGAGAGTAAATAGCTTTGAGTTTTCCAGCTGCCATGTCAAGAGGTAAATGTTCTCTCACTTCCTTCTTACTTTCCCAGCATGCTTGTGATGATTGTGAGTGCTTGGAAACGTTTGCCGGTGTATCCAGCCTGTCAGGTCATGAATGTATGTTGATATATGTTGAATAATGCTTTATATGATGATTTCCACCCAGAATGCATGTTTGCTTTGTTTATGTATGTGTTGTGAGAGAAAGGTTGAGTTTCCATGGTAGATTCAGTAGTAATTGATGGATGATGAAATTGATGCTTGATATGTGCATATTGAAGTGCCTTGAATGCATGTTTGGGTTTAATTTCAGTTTGGATGAGAAATGGCTTGGATTCCTGCGGTTCCAGGTGAGCCATGTCTATGCAGAACAGGACGCACGGTCGTGTGCCTGCAAGAGCACGCCCGTGTGCCCTTGTTCTACAAGGACACAACCGTGTGCATGAAGTGCGCACGACCTGGAAGTAGAGGACACGACCGTGTGTTCTGAAGAGCACGACCGTATGCCCGAATTGTAAAAGAAATGTGCCCAGATTCCAGAAGCTTGCACGGTTGGCTGCACGGCCTGCGTATGGTCTCGTGCGTATGGGCACACGCCTGTGTGCCCTTGGCCTACATAGCCGTGTGTCTCTCATGCACGACCGTGTGCCTTGCCACCCGCTCGTGCGTCAGCTTGATTTTTTTCCAGAAATTGTAGAAATGATTTATAAAGGTTTGGTAATCCATCCAGAAGGCTAATAATTATCAGATAAGCCAGAATTTAGATAAGAAATGATGCATATGCATATCATAGCATAGCATGTAGCCTGAAAGAGGATCTAGGGATCCGAATTCAGTAGTTTTCAGCATTCAGAACCTAATGTATGGGTTATAGTTTGGGTGAACTCGAGGGGGCATCTGTAGGACCCAACTTTCTGACACCAGTCAGACTGCTCAGCATAGTATTCAACTTTCTAGCCTATAGCTAGAATGTTCAGCCCACATGGCCAGGATGTCGAATCCCTGTGTTCATCAGCCTGATCAGCACAACAGGTACCGTTGGGTACATATAGATTATTCAGATGCATGCATCATCAGTTATTTTCAGTTGCCAGTTAACATGACATGACATTTACATCGTGCCACGCATTAATATGATATCCAATAACCAGTTAACCAGGTATGTGTGTTCTGTTTATTGCTTGCTTGGGTTGAGGGAAGTAAGGAATGCTTACTGGGTGATCTTTATCACTCATCTTTTTCCTTTTTCCTTCTTTTTCAGGTTTTGTTGCTGCTGACGAGGAGTGGGTGGACTGAGGCTTGCGAGAGAGGACCCCATACACACTTTTCAACATGTATTTTGTTTCAGCTTTGGACCTGATGGGTCTTGTATGTAAATGTGTATACTCAGATGTACAGAACCATGTAAATAACAGTTATATATATATGAAAAAGGTCAGTTTGGGCCCATTGTATATATGTATTTCAGTTTGTTTTCAGCTTCTGTATGCGAATGTAATTTAGCAGCAGGATTTATTTTCGTAGGATTCCCATCGCGGGTACCTGATTTCCAGTTAAATAAATAAAAGAATAGTTTTACTCAGCAGCAGGGGTACTCGTGGTGGCGGGTCCTACATTAAATAGTTTGTGGGACATATATAATATGAGTTGATTGAGCTTTAAAGGTATTGGATTGATTGTCTTGGTAAGTATTAAACTTGGGCCTTATTGTGGACTTGTCGGATTTATTTAAATTAGGCTGAAAGTTAAAATAGGGTTTTAACTTTAGCATATAATCGTGCATTTTTTAGGCATATGGTTATCTATTTTGATAGGTGGATGATGTTAGGTTTCTTAAGTTCATCAGAAGGGTGACCATTGATAGGATGCTTTCAAACATACCTATGTTTAGAAGCTCTTTCAGTTCTTTACATGGCATTTGGTTTACTTATCCTTAATTTGTAAACTTATAACACTCAAGCAAGTCTATACAAAGTAAGAATGGAGAAGGTTAAGCATACTTTCAAGGTACTAGCATATACTTACATGGGCATGTATGATTATATGCACGAGGAGTGAGTATTTAAAAATTATAAAAAATCTGAAATGAAAACGTTGTATGGTTTATTATAAATTTAAGTGTATAGGATCATCCATTAAAATATACATCCATGAGACCTTCATGCATGGTCTTATGTGGCACATACATAGTTTACATCAATTTTTGGATAACATATAACATTTTCATGTTACACATAATTTATGCAACATATCGCACATCATAATCACTTAAGTAACAATATACATGATCATGTATTAGACCAATACGCTTATGCATTAGTAGATTATTTGAATTTCAAAGTAGGTTTAACTTAGTCAACCTTAATCTATCTAAATGTTTAGAATTTCTTTACTTAGTAGGATGCACGACTATGAGCCTAACATATGCACGGTCGTGCATCAAAGAAAAATTCTACTTTTAACTTAATCCAAACAGATTTGAGAAGTCTCGTGTGACAATGTCTAACAACATAAACTCTAAGACAATAATCTATTGCCTTCAAAGCTTAACCAATTCCTATTGTGTGTAACCTATGAGCTTCCAACTAATTTGACAGTATCTAGATTCAAATTAAATTTAAACATAAATCATGAGTGACTTTTAACAAAACATAATGACCACAAAAATAATAGAGTGTTAGTTAACATCTTTGAGCTTGTTAAACTTGATAGTTAACTTATAATTCAATCACATTGTGTCTCTCGAGGTTGAGACTTAAAATTGTGTTTATTTTAGTAACTCTTCATTCTATAGAAATATGTCCAAACCAACATTAAATTTGTCAACGATTGAATTCAATTATGACCATAGACTAACTAGTTATGTACATTGACACAGAAACACTATTTTTGTGCTTAGGAGTGATAAATCTTTTGTTGATCTACTATAACCTTTGTATTAATCATGATTTACCAGTTGCTCACCTTCATAACACCCTATTTATGGTGGTATGTTTAATGACATTAAATGACAACACTTATAACACAAGACATTCTAATGACCTCAAGTCGAAAGACTATGTATATCTATCAAGTTAAGACGATTCATCTATAGACATTAGAAAAACCATCTATATGGGATCTTCTTTAACACGTTTGTCCAATGAGCATGATTACCAAATCGTGGTCTTATGTATAGAACTAGATTGCGAGTAACAGAGCTCAATATATGCAAACTAATACCACCTTTCGATGGGATCACATAACATTATAATAATCCTTAAACTATCACTTCTGCCCATGGTTTATAGTGATATTAGGATTATAAACAATTTTAGTACAAACACTAATAAGTTTATAGGGAAAACACAATTGATCATTTAAATCTCTCATCTCAACTCTACCATACTAAAAGGACATTATACGTATCAAATAATATATAATTGAAATTCCTCATTTGATTAATAATCATAATGTATTTATAAATTACAATAAATACATCAAGTAAATACATAAAACATATAACAGACACATGGCTATAGGGTTTCTATCTTAACAATCTTCTACTTACACTATAATTAATCATTGATATCGCTAATGTCATATGTGGCTATATGTCTATCATGCTTCTATTATGATAAAAGCTTGGTTAATAGATCAACCAGGTTTTAATTTGTGTCAACTCTCTCAATCTACATATATCCTCATTGAATGATATTTTACACCAAGTAGAATCTTCTGATAATGTATTTGGATTCCTAATGAAACTATGGTTCATCTACGTGTTCTATGGCTTTGTTATTGTTGCAATAGAGACCAATAAGATCAATAATGCTAAGTACCATGCCAAGTTTAGAATAAACTTAATCCTATTTGCCTCTTTATTTTCCTTAGCCAGGGTAATATACTCAAATTCGATTATAGAATTAGTTATAGTACTTTTCTTGGAGCTCTTCAACCTTACTATACCACTATTCGAACAAAACAAAAATCTCAACTAGAATGCTTTTACAGTTGGAGATTGTGTCTTAGACAATAGATTTCGATATTGTCTAAGACATAATTCCCATCAATAATGCCAAAAACTTGATGCATATGGTTAGAACCAACTTTTCAGCAAGTGTACGAGTTTTAAGTAATAAAGTAAATGTATTCAGGGTTATCATATCCATGAGATTATGTAAGCAAGTACTGAAATAAACACTACCCCTATCACTATTTAAATGATCATATATAATGAGAAAATTAATAAAACTAAACTAATTTATGCTTAAATTAAATAAAACTAAAGCTACAATTGCAATGAAATCAAATAGATGAGAACAATGAGAGAAAATGCTAAGACTTTGGGTTTACTAATCCACTTCAATACAATTCTTTTCTATGACTGAATAAATTATTTAATTCATAGAATAATGAAATTTCTTAAATTAATCAAAACTCTTTTTCAAGCAATATCAATTCCACTTCACCATTTAATAACCTACTATATCTCTATATGAATTTAATTAGACAAAAATGCATTATCGCTCTATGGAATCAATTAGCTTTCAACACAAATTAATTATACCTAGATTCTAGAATTTGGATTTGAGGTCCTTATAAAAGTTATGACTTTGGATATGTAGATGAATTTGGCTTTTGAATCACAAAAATTTAGACCTTGAAATTTCAATTTATGACTATTTTAGTCCTTAGTGGTAAGACAGAGAATCCTACCAAGAATAGGTGTTTCAGACCTAACTTTGTAATAATAATTGGAGACATAAACAAACTCAAATTTTTTCAGAACACCTTTCTGAAATGCCTAAGATGCCCACTATAACTTTGCTATTTAAAAAATCTTGATCTTTAACTAAATGAAAATCCTAAAACAAACACCGAAGGTCAAAAACATAAACTTATGGAATTTATTATATTTTAGCACTTAATTCACTAGCATCTTCTTTTAGTTTTGTAGCGACCCCCGCCCTAGGTTACTATGCACTGCGGAAATACTGTACATATAATAATAAAATATACCTGAGACGGGGATCCCTACAGAAAAAGTAAGCTGCTACTGCTGTCTGAAAAATTTCTTAATAAAAAAAGAAACTATAAATATAATTCAGTATTCAAATATACTGAAATGTAAGCGTGAAAACCCAGGCTGCTCATGTATAAAAATATACTGACATACAGTGTACTAGAGTATAATACACACACACATATATATATATACATGAGAAACTAAAGCATGCGAGCCAACATGTTATCTGCTGCACCAAGCCACATCCCCAAAAACTCGTAGTTGTCTCGCTCCAGCTCAGTCTCGAAATACTGACCTGCAAAAGGAAACAGGGAAAGGAATGAGTGACAAAGTCACTCAGCAAGCGTTTCCAAACACAACACTCGCAGGTCCAAACAATCACTGACTACGTGACTCGCCACATAGAAAATTCTACCAGACAGTTTTCTTATTCTGATTCTCTTGATATACCGAAGTATATCCATTACTGCTTAATTCTTTACTGAATTATGTTTTGTTTCTGTTCTGTTACTGATCTGTTTCTCATATGTTCCTCATGAGATGTCGTACATGACAATGAAATGTATATGCTGATGTCATGTATGCTGAAAACTGTAAAAACTTGCCCTCAGGCTTGTTTTTTTTTCTGAAAAACTGTCTTTTCTAAAAACTCTTTCTGATAATAAAACTGTGATCCGAAGATCCTGAATATATACGTATAGTATATCTGAAATCTATATCAGAAAGTATTAAAAATCTCTGAAATATCTGAAAATATCTGCTGTGCTGGCCAGACTGATGAATACAGGGATTCGGCACCCTAGCCGTGTGAGTTCAAAGTCCTAATGAATCTACTGATGCACAACCAGCACTCTCTCTAACGAGCTTGGTCAGTGACCATGTCCTCTCTAGCGGACGCTGGTTTTCCTCTCTAGCGGGTGTGCAAACTCACAGGTGCCCTCTCGTATCCACCCCTATCTGATATATGAAAAATCATATATGTATATCTGAAAATCATGTTGTTGGATCCTTGGATCCAGTCTAAAAGTATCTGATATGGCATGCCATGCTAAATGCTGATAATCATGCATGAAATGCTGATTTCTGATGTCATTTATGAATTCTGTGTGCTTAGAATTGGCTTAGAGTGGCTTAATTCTCTTTAATTCCATTTTCTGCTAATTTCTGAAGTGCACGGGCGTGTGTTCTAATGTGCACGGGCGTGTGGCAAAGCACACGGGACCGTGTGCTGGCCGTGTCCCTGGGCGTGCATGGTTCTGGAATATTTTCATGAAAACTGGGCAAGGCACACGGGCGTGTGAGACAACACACGGGCGTGCAACAAGGGGCACACAGACGTGTATTACACTGTACGGGCGTGTGGCTGCCTTCTTCTTCTTCTCGTGTTCAGCATACACGGGCGTGTGGAATTTAGGGAAAGCACACGGGCGTGTGTCTGGGTTTTCAGACGCGCACGGTCAGTATGCACGACCGTGTCCCATGCAGAATGAGGACGTACGGGCGTGCCTCAAGGATGCACGGTCGTGTGCTTGACCCAGAAACTGTAGAATACGTCTGGAAATCCAGAAATTCCCACACAAACACTTCCACACTCCAAAATCAACACACATACAAGCTCAAAACTGCTACTAGCATGCCCATAAACATCATATCATCATCTCAAACACGCCAATCATCATACATGAAGCATATATCAACTGAAAACAGTATATACGCATGTAAATCATGGAAACCACTCAATCATCCAATCATGCATCAAATCAAGCTCAAGCATGTTGGAAATAACTCAAATAAGCACACATCAAGTTCACATAAGCTGGAAACAGCCAAACAGGCTCTGACCTCAGCGAAAGAGGTAAGGAAGACACTTACCTCACGCCATGGAAGCTCTATCTCTCTCTCTGGAAGATTCTGGATCTCTAATCTGAAGCTGAGCTACTAGGGGATCTCTCTCTGGAACTCTAGGGTTCACTGGAGTTGAGGAAGAAGAAAAGAAAAGCTGGAAATAAGCTGGGAGCTGAAATCTGTGCAACTGGAAAGAAATAAACATATACACGGTTAAAAGGGCAGACACACGGTCGTGTGTCCTAGGCACACGGTCGTGTGTAGTGGAAAATAGCCATTTCCACCCCCACATGCACATAAACTACAACTAAGCCCCAAAGGACTTCTAAAATGACTCTTCTATTCCCTGAAACTCTCTAAAATAACAATATCACCCCTTGGGTCACTACAAGTTTCAGCTTGGATCTTTGTTTGGCTTCTCCTAAATATCTTCAATCTTGCTTCTCATCAATTTAACTCTTTTCTTATGTGATTTTAGATATAAGACCCTATTTCTTTAGATTGGTGGCAGATCAGGGTAATAGTTTAGAGAAGGCTAAAAAGGTTCTCAGGGCTCTCGAAGATCTATCAACATTGAAGATGTGAGAGAGATAATCAAAGATGTGATGAGAGAAGAGTTGTAATAGCCTATGAGAAGGGAACAATGGAACTAGTTAGGGATGGTTACCTAGAACCAGTTAGATGTAGTTTTCAGATACTAAGGTAGAGATAGAGTTCAAAGACAAAATCAATGAATGTTAGAGATACAGAGATATTACCCCTATTTTCAATCTACCAATAGCACACGCCCGTATGCTTATTCCTAATTTCACATGCCCATGTAAGCAAGATATGAGAGTATTATATAACAGTTACATGCTCGTACAAGTGTACAACATGGCATTGTGTCTTAATGCACATCCGTGTGTTTATACTATATGCTTGTGTGGCCAGTCAAATTCTTATGCAAGAATCCCAAAAGTTAGCACGACCGAGCGCTACTAACACATGAGCCCGTGTGTCTTCCCACAAGCCCATGCACCTTAAGAAAAGCATAAAACAATCCTAAAGCCTAGTTAAACCACTCCAAACCATTTTTAAGCTTACAAAACTCAATAATAATAAGATAAAACAATATATCATACATGATTAGCAGTATTGAGCATGACATGTCATATCATAGTTTTCAGAAATAGATCCAATGATCTAATAGAATGTTTTAAGAGTATAAATATACGATGTTTCAAACATCAGTTAGAGATGAATACAAGGGGGTGTTTGTGATTTTACGCACTCGTTAGAGATGAAAACCAATTTTCGTTAGAGAGGACATGATTATTGACCAAACTTGTTAGAGAAAGTACTGGTTGTACATGAATAGATTTCAGTAAGATTGAACTCACACAACTAATGTACCGAATCCCTGTATTTATCAGTCTAGCTAACACAATAGTTATTTTTCAGATATAGTATTTTTTTATTTAGTTTTCAACATATATTATATGTATATATTCAAGATCTTCGGATCATAACTTTTACCTTAGATAGAGTTTTTAGAAAACCATGCCCAAGGGCAAGTTTTATGATTATTCAGCATACACATGATATCAACATACGTATTTTATATCATGTATAGCATTTCATAAAAAAACAGAGCAAATAAAGGCAAAGAACATTACAAAAAACAGATGCATTTCTAGAAATAAATAAATAAGAAAACAGTATAACAGAAAATAGCATGACAAGTCATAAGGGTCAGATAGAACTTGAGACATACTTATGTTAGAGATAGAAAACACTTGTTGAGTGATTTTATCACTCACCCCTCTTTTCTTATTTCCTCTTTGTAGGTTCTGTATTTATCAGTCTAGTTAACACAATAGTTATTTTTCAGATATAGTATTTTTTTATTTAGTTTTCAACATGTATTATATGTATATATTCAAGATCTTCGGATCATAACTTTTACCTTAGATAGAGTTTTTAGAAAACCATGCCCAAGGGTAAGTTTTATAACTATTCAGCATACACATGATATCAACATACGCATTTCATATCATGTATAACATTTCATAAGAAACAGAGCAAATAAAGGGAAAGAACATTACAAAAAACAGATGCATTTCTAGAAATAAATAAATAAGAAAACAGTATAACAGAAAATAGCATGACAAGTCATAAGGGTCAGATAGAACTTGAGACATACTTATGTTAGAGATTGAAAACACTTGCTGAGTGATTTTATCACTCACCCCCCTTTTCTTATTTCCTCTTTGTAGGTTAGTAATCGTTGGGCTAGGCTGGAGTGAGAAAGTTGTTAAATTTTGGGGATAAGGTTTGGCAACAAATAACATGGTCATGGCTCACATGTTTTTGTATAGTTTGATCATGTATATATGTGTATTATACTATTAGTATACATTTTATGAGTAACAAGTTTTTAAAATGAGAAACTTGGGAATTTACATGCATCATTAGCTTCTTCTCCTTGTTATTAATAGTAAATTTTATTTATAGCTTCCGTATACAAAATTTTAAATTCAGCAGCAGCTTTTACTGTGGAGATTCTTGCTGTAGGCAATAGTATAGTTATATTATTATTATTAATAGTAGTCTACAATGGCCTATGCTAGGGGTCGACACATCTCCCAAACGTATTATCATCAAGTAAGGTAGACACATAACTGTATGCTTGCATATGCATGATTGAGTAATCCCATTTCAATGGTAACATACCTGTGCATGGTTGTCGTGTATACTTAAACGAGTTTAAACTCACTTCCATACTAGTGGAGAGCATGCCCGTATGCTCGCTCCCAATTTCACACACTCGTGTAAATGCAATACGGGGGTGTTATGAAAGCTATTGCATTCCCTGTATGTAGGGACATAACCACATGTTTGACACACACGACCGTGTGTCTTGAAACACACACCCAAGTAGTGGGTAGAATTTCAATATAACCATTCTAGAAGCTAGCATAACTAATAACACGCCCTATGTACGATCCCATGAATTCTTATACATGACCGTGTGTCACCTTGCACATACACGTGTATTGAGAGAAATTAGCAAAAATAGCCAAATAAGAGCAGAAACTAGAAAATAAAGAGAAAGAAAAAGTAAAAGTAAAAGATAAAATATTTTTCCATAATCACACCTTCATTCTTACCTAAGTAATAAAAAATTAGCAGTAGCTTAGAATAGCGTAATCTAGTGATAGATTATGATCCAAAAATAGAAATAACGATCTACAATAGAAATTGAAACAAGAAAACAGTAACAAAAGGCTAGTAGTTATACATTAGAGCACAAAACAATCTACATAAAACTTATTAATAATCTTAATAACTTACAGAAACAATTTCAGCTTTTTAGTGTTTTGGATCTTCAGATCTCATCAACAGTCTTTTTTAGTACATGTTTTTGGTAAACAGGCCCAAGGACAAATAGCATGATTTTAGCATACCATGATACATATTACATGACATGAAATAGTACTCAGATAATAAAAGAAGAAACAACTAAAAAAAGGAATAAAAGAAAGATAAAATTGCTCAATATAAATCAGAAGCAAAAACATTAAATACTTTAGCTAAGCCTAAAAAAACTCAAAAGTACTCTAGGTTTCATAAACTAATAAAGAAAGAAAACAAAGTAATAAATATCATAAAAAGAACCCGACGAAGTTTAGCAGTCAGACAAGCCAAATCAAAAGAAGTTATTAGGCTATCAAGAACTTGGTTAAGTTCTTTAGCTAGTAGCTAGCTAGTGATAGCTCAGTTTAGAGCCTACCAAAAGGTAAAGATATGAGACGTTTACTGAGTGACTTGTTACTCATCCCCCTCAGTTTTCTTTTTTGTAGATTAGTGTTTTAGAGAGTTGAGCTTAGAGCACAAGATGGCTAGAGAGTGAGATATGGCTCAAGCAGGTTTTCACCCAAGTTTTTAGTTATATATATATATGTGTGTATGTATATATATATAGAGAGAGAGTGTGTGAGAGAGAGAGAGTTTTTAGTAGATAACATGTTGGTGGCTTACATGCTTTGTGTTGTTTATGCATAGAGGATGTACAATATTATTTATGTTTCAGATATTAATTAATAATAACAAAATATAAGTTTTATTTTAGTATACTGTACAATGGGTCTTAGTCTCCCATCACATGTTTTATTTAAGTTTTTGCATACAATGTTTTCAGATAAGCAGTCAGAGTAAGACATACTACTATATATTAGAGATATACTTCAGTTATGAAAAAAAAAAAAGTAAATATAAGTAATATATAGTAGGGAGCTCTTACATGTCGGGCCCTTGAGTTGAGGGAACCAACTAATCAACCTATGTCTTATTTATTTAATCTTAAGGCTTTAAGTATACGACTCTTTTTTTTCATTAATTCAAGTAATATACATTGTTTTAGCCTTTAGTTACATGATTCTACAAAGTTTGCAAGTAACCCTCATTCTAAATTATATATAGTAAAATAGAAAAACCTCGAGTTATATTCGAGAGGAGGAAGGTCAGAGAAGAAATTATATTCAAAAGAAATAAGAAAAGATAGGACATGTGGGTCCAATTTAAAATTTACAACATATAATCCCAAAATATATATATATATATATATAGGCGAGTCCTACTTGTATATTGGATACCATGCATACATATAGCCAAACATATATACACATAGTTAAAATTAATAAATTAATTTTAATTAATTAGCTAAGTGTCAAATTACATTTTAGTCCTTATAATTTCACAAAATTACAAAGATCATATCACTCATAGGCGTGTAACACCAACTTACATGATGAAACACCTTATACTCCTAGAATTCATCAAAATTCTAGAAACCTTCATGAGTATACATACGACCAACACATAATCATACACATGACAAATTTTGGTTTATGTGTAGGTGTGTATAAATAACACACAGTCATGTACAAACGCATGTAATGAATACATAGAGCTATGACCCTATGTATTATGTCATGCATGCCTATGCATTTGTAGAATGCGTGACCGTTTTTAATGATGTGTTGGTTTTAACCCTAGTTTCCTAGCAAATGTACTAGGCTCAAGTAATAAAGGAAAAATATTTTAGGTTGTCGTATTTACAAGATTATGTGAGCAAGTATCAAAGCAACGTTACTCTTAACTTTATCTAAACAAATGAATTTGAATTGAAAGTATATCTATAACTAAAATAAGAACAAAAACTAAAGTAGTGAATAACTAAACATAGTCAATTCAACGAGGTGAAAAATATGCGAGAAATTACTAAGACTTCGAGTTCACAATCTACTTTAAGGTAAGATCTTTATGTAATTGAAGATGTTATGTTATTCATATGACAACAAAACTCCTTAATTTAATTAATATTTTTTCTCAAGTAATCTGAATCATATTTCATAATCTAATAACTTAGATCTTTATATAAGTTTAATTAGATGAAAATGTATTGACGCTCTATAGAATCCACTAACTTTCAACACAAGTCTATTATACTTATGACTATTGCAGGTATCAATTCATATATTTTTATATTCAATTGATCTATAGTTTTAATTCTCATAACTTTTATACCATATCACCTATCAAACTCAATCACATAATAGAAATTTTATTAAAAGTTGATCAAGTTTTTTACAAACATTAAGTTCATAACACAAACTCATTATGAAATAACATGCTTTTCATTTAGAAACACTACAAATTCATGAATTAGCTAACCTTAATCTTAGCAAAGAAAATTTAGTTTATCATATAACAAGAAAAATCACACAAATTCAATAAAAGAGACATTGAATTTAAAGATAAATCTAGATAGAATCCTTGAATTTTTATTGAACTCTCATTGAAATTTTCTCAAAATTACAATCCTTGATGTTAAATTCAATTGAGTTTTGAAACAATATGAACAATAGCTCAAAAGAACGTAAAAAATCTCTCTAAAAAAGCCCTAAGGTGACCCCCCTCCTTTAGGTAAGTAGACAATATATATATAGTTTAGGGTTAGGAACAAAGTGCACAAAGAGCAAAATCCTTCTTAAATGGCATCACGCTACAATGAGCTTTTACCTGCTTCACAAAAAACTTGTGCTAGGCAAGTTACAGCCTAGTGATCTATATGTACGCTTTGTGGCCAAGCACTATAACATGTTGCTTTTGTCTGAATTAAGTACTCTTTCCTTCTTCTTGTGCTACCATATGCACACCTCACATTGTGGCCTAACGTTGTAGCACTAGGGTCAATTGGTGATCTTTGCTTTCATACCTCATTTCTTCAATTCAATCATGACTTTTGTCTTAGACAAACTCTTTTAGCATCATTTTAGCTCAAAATCATGCAATAATACTATAAAACTCAACAAACACCACATTATCTCAAATTTATTCAAATCGGGGGTGAAATTATAAAATTCCACTTTAATAATATTAAATTACACATAAATTGTGCATTTGCCTGACACTCATTAGGTGACATTTTCTAGAATTTTCAACAATAGTAATTGTCAAAAAAATCACCCAAATTTGGTAGGTTGATGCTAAAATGACCTGAAATTGTCATTATACACCAATAGTCATTCTGACAAACTCTCACTACTTGCATTAACATGTTATAAAAGCAATTTCACATGACAACACAAAATCGAGCCATTAACTAGACACTTGCACTTTCAACCAATATAATTCATCTCATAAAATTATCAAAAACTAAAACTCAATAAAAAGACACATTTATGTTGCATTAATAGTATTTGACATGTTATCTCAATTCAATCAAAACAATAACATACATATTAACAATTTATAGGTATTATAATTATCTTATATGTGTATAAACAATTACTTTGATACCATTGTTGGCTTTTCCAAGTTCATCGAAGGGTCAACCATGCAATGAAATTTCAAGTTTTAACAAACGAAACTTATGAACAAAAACTTGCAAGAAGAAGAGATTGGAATGAGTGACAAGTAAACTCAACAAGCAAAATTTTTAACCTTAACTTACTTAACCCTTAACCTTACCACCATCTTATTAATGTCTTGTCTTCTTAACCGTAGTTCTTAATTTCTCTCTTAAATCTTGGCCTTAAGTCCATATCTTAAATTCTTAAAGCTCATCATAATTTCGTTTCTTAATTAACTTATTTTCTTATTATTTTGATCATACATGTTATGAAATGACATGCTAAAATTATTATAAGAAGGGTCTGAAGGCAGCCGATTGCGGTACTGAAAAAGTTTCCAGATCATGGAGGTATTTTGTTCAGTATTCTAATATATTTGAGTTTCGTTTAATGCATGCAAAAGGCGGCTGATGCCATGCACTTGATTTATTTGTCTTAATTTATATGTCTTTTCATAAATTTGTTTGCTCTTCTGGTTGTCAGAAACTCTATCCATGAAGGGGTTGACATTGAATTGCATGGAGCGCAAGTCTGAAGCATATGAGCTTGTTCGTATAGGAGTGAAGGCCGCGATCTTTGTTTACTGTAACATTAAGTGTTCTTGCTTTTGCCAAAATGGTTGCTTTCAATGTATTGACATTAACATGTGTCTTAATGGAGAATGATATCAAGAGTCATGTTTGCTGGTGTGTATGGTCTCTTGTATCGGTCTGTTAGAGAATATAGGGAAGGTATTCAAATGCTATAGGAATGCTTTGAGAATGGATCCAGACAATATTGAAATACTGCGGGTCCTGTCCCTCTTGCAGGTGATGAGCTTTTTGCCGTATTGAATCTTCTCAAAGGCATGTCTTTACATTGCTGTTTTACGGGTTCTGCTGATGTTTGGCAATTAGAGTAGCAACATGGGTTTTGTTTCCTCAAATGTTGTGGTCAAACTTAGCATTGACTTTATTATAAGACAACCGTCTTAAGTCTAATAACCTTTTGTGTCCTCATCAAGTAACAAGCTTCGTCATGTCCTACAATTTTCCTAATTTTCCTCCTGTCTTAAACATGTTATACCTAAAAAGTTATAAAATTTTATAATTGATATTATTGTAATTTTATAAACCTATTATTAATAATATATCATATTAAACTCATATATATATATATATTTCTTATTCAAATTTCATGATTTCTTTTAGGCCAAAAAAGTTAATCATGTCGAAGTTTTCTTATATAACAAAATTTCACTCTTTAATTTTAAAAAAGTTAGACATTCATCTATAAAATATTTTTCATGTTTACACTTTTATAAAATAACAAAAATACTATTAATAAAAAATTACTATAAAAACATAAATAATATTAAATATCAAAATAATAATAAATAATGTTAAAATTAAAAAATATTAAAATGATAAACTAATAATCAAAATATTTAAAACTTAATTAAAATATATACAAAATTAAAAAAATTGACTTTTGCCCACGATAAAATTTTTTTAGCTTTCTAATGTTTTTAATATTTTTATTAAATTTTAAATATTTTTATTATTTATTATTTTATTTTATTTTTATAAAATTTATTTTAATATTTTGTAATTCTTTTTATTTTAAAATACAAAAATGTTTTTGTGACCATTCACACTTAATAGTTAATCATTAAATTTAATTATTGATTTTAATCGATGAATGAATATTTAATTTATAAAAATCAATGAATAAAACATATTTGGAATAAAATTTTTTATTTTTATATTTTCATACATTTTTATACATTTTATTATAATTTTAGTTTTATTTTATATTAAATTTTATTTTAATATTAATATTATTTAATTTTTAATAGAGGATATTTTAAGTATTTATTATAAAATATTTTAAAAAATGACTGTTTGATTTTTTAACATTTTGGGTGGCACTTATTATTTAAGAATCTTGGGTGAGAATTAGTTCGTTTCGCCGTTTTATCAATTGTCATACCATAATCATATCATTTGGCAGGCCAAAGCACTATTTTCACCCATAGTTTGAGGCAAACACAAGTGCCACCCCCAAGATTTTAAAAACCCAGTCTCTCATCTTGGAAACATTTTTTTATAACTTTTATACTAAAATGACTAGAATACTTTTTTAAAAATTAAAAATTTATAATAAAATTAAAATAATTTTTAAATATAAAAATTTTAAAAAATATTTAAAAATTTAAAAATTTAAAAAAACATTAGCCAGCCACCATCGTTGGTGCCAACGGCGGTGGCTGTCATTAACAAAGTCAGGTGACCGTTTCCAAACACTTGGTTTCCTGGTGGGAGACTGACATTTTCCAACTGTTTTTTACTGATTTTTCTAGTAGAGATAGTTAGATTTGACCACATCAGCCTAAATTAGAGACGACTACCAAATAGGGAGGTCAAATCTAAACTCCCTTGAAACTAGGTGGCCGAAAACGACCACCTGACTTTGTTAGCGATGATTACTGCCATCGGCACCTGAGGTGGTGGCTGGGTGGTTTTTTTAATATTTTAAATTTTATTATTTTATAAAATTTTTATCTTAAAATGATAAAATTACTCTTAAATAGTTATTATTTATTATTATATTTAATATTAAATTTGATCAAAATGTGAAAAACTAAATTTTTAAAACTTAGATGGTGGGATTTGTCCCCCCACCTCAAACTATGGGTGGGAACAAGGGGCCCATTTGGTATGGATAAAGTACTGGAGACTAGGGACGAGGCTATATTCAGGTAAATTAATTGGTTTGACTTGGTATAGACTTGAAGTTATAGTTATTTTCTGAAAACCCCAAAGGTGCTTATTTGATCAAGATCCCCCCACTAATCTCATGTTTTAGTCACATCAAACGACATCGTATTTTATAGGCTCTCTTTGTTCTATCGCCTCCTGTCTAGGGCAGATGGAGTAAAAAACCCTAGGTGGCCAGAACCAGAAGAAAAGAGAAGTGAAAAAAAATCGGACAGTGACAATGGATGAAGAAGAACACGAGGTTTACGGAGGCGAAATACCCGACATGGAAGGTGACATGGACGGTCATAACGCAGACGTCGACATGTCGGCTGCCGATGAGGACGCCGTCAAGGTAGTGATTTAAAACCCTCTACTTTCAGTTGAAACATTAGTATATGATAAATATAATATGGTTTGTTTGTGCAGGAACTAGACGAGATGAAGAAGCGGTTGAAGGAGATGGAGGAGGAAGCTGCAGCTCTTCGCGAGATGCAGGCCAAGGTTGAGAAAGAGATGGGTGCCGTTTCAGGTATTGGTTTCTTTTGCTTTTGATTTCTGGTCAGTTGAAGAAATTGTGGCTTTAGATTGTGATTAATTTTGTTCATCGGGTTTGGTTCGTGTAGATCCAAACTTTTATACATGATTTTTGGTAAAATTTTATCAAGGAACAGTAATTGTAATTAGGTTTTTTGTTTTTATGAATCAAGCACCGCTTAGTATAGTATGTTGTTGTGTTATCGTTTCAGTTTCTTGTTCATCTTGAGTTTTGGATACGTAGCACTTTCATTTCTGGAAATCGCAAATAGGACGATTAATGGTTGCCTGGGCTGTATTAGAGGAAAGCCGAGGCCTCCTATATTTACACGCTTCTATGCTTTTCTTTGTTCTTCCAATTGATAGTTTAAGGTTTTTAACTGCATTTAAATTGAATCCAGTTGCATTATTGGTAATTGGGGAACGCTTTGTTTGTTTTTGGTCTGTGTTTGAGTTCCATTCCAACCAAGACTCTTATTTACTCCCTTGCTTTATTGAGGAACTCAAGTCACAGGATTCTCTTTACACCAAGTTTCAATCCATATATACTACTATTTTTCTCTTAATTATCAATGTGTTTATTTTATCTTCCTCGCTTTTACGTTTTGTGCAGATCCTGCCAGTGCAGCTGCTAATCAAGCAAATAGGGAGGAAGCAGATGCACGATCAGTATTTGTTGGCAATGTAAGACATGATGCTTCTTCTTCTGATGCATAACCTATACTAGAAATAATATATGCCTAATGTTGTTTTATTATCTGCTCTTCTGGAGTTATTTGATGTGGTATTGTCTCCCAGGATTAATATTTTTGGCACTATTTATTTGATTTCTGTGGGGTATTTAATTTTTTGGAGTAACTGTGCTTTTTCTTGTAGAATTTGGTCTTATTGTAATGATTTGCTGTGGAGATGTCTTAAAAGAATTTTTAAGCTTATGGGTAAAACTTTCGTGATAATAAATATTTTTTATCACATCCCCAAGATCATAACTTAGTTGCCACTTATGAACCAAATGTGGCCGATAGTTGCTGGAACCTTTCCTACTTGATCGAGATTTCCAAGTAACTAGAGATTGTATATCTCCAATTCTTATTATTGTTGTCCTGTAGTTGCTGCCACCTTGAATTTTAGGGCCCTCTTGAAGCCTCCTTTCATTGATGAAGCTGTAGATCAGTACAGTGGCAGTAATTAAGTTCTAGGAAAGAAAAGTTGTTGCCGAAGGATTACGAAATTTTCTTGTGTGGCTATGCTAAAATATAAGGTTGATGAAACAATGTTCTATAAATTTAATTTTCAGATTATTGCTGGAACTAAGTAGTGCAGTATGAAAGGTTGATTTTGGTATAGAGTCAATTTCCTTTAGTATTTCCTATACTATACCTTTTTGGGACAAGACTGTGAATTGGCTAGGTATATATGAATTATAATGTTATGTATGTGGTCATTAAAATAATAATAATAATAATAATAATATTGTTCCTTTGACTTTCAGTAGCATTTATTTTGTAATCACCTTAAGTAATAGGGGAAGATGAAGTCTGTATAACTTTCTCATAGTTATTCTCAATAGGATGCACTTTCTGTATGATGTGAAAGTACCAATAAAACTTTTATAAGCTTACCCCCACATCTATTTTGTCACAAACCCTTTTAGTTAGGCTGTACTTACTGGTTCTTGTACACTGTCCATGGATTAGTATTTATAGAATTGCTAGTACATGGGTTCTTAAGCTACTGATGTCTATTATGCTTCATTTAGTATGTGTGAAATTTTCTTATGTACCACACTCTTCTTAATTGAGTCTTATGTGTAGAATATTTGTCTCCTGCTTAACCCTCTGCATAATTGATTCCTTTAGTTTTGAAATGCTGTTTCTGTTAACTTCTGTTTGTGTTTGGTTTGGATGTGGGCAGTTCTCAGCTTTAGTAGTATCATGGTTTGATACCATGTATTACTATGATCGTGGGGTTCTTATACTAATGCTGTGATAATTACATTATTTTGAGGGTGGGTCAAAGTTCTTGTTCTTATGTAGGCTTGTATTTGAAGGGAGCAAAGTGATCCCTACATGTATGAATTTAAAATGAAATAAGGGAAAAAGAATCAGAAAAGTAAAAAAGAAAACTAGCAAAAGAATAAAGTCTTGAAAAAAGAAAAAATTGAAAAATATTTAATAGAAAAAAGAAAGCTGAAAAAAATGTGAAGAAAAAGAAAACTCAAAAGAATGAATTGTTGAAGAAATGGAAACAAGGAAAATGATGAGGGAAATGTGACAAAAGTGGGTTAATAGTGTATGAAGTGATATTACGGTGAAAGAATCACCTGTAAAAGGCTTTTGAAACGATCGCTGGAGTGGATGGAACTAAATGCAAGTTAAGAGTTTCAACTTCTACCAGCCAGAGAACAAAACCTGGTTTCTTTGAAGTTGAAATGAAAAATGGGCTATGCAAACTTAGTCAAAAGGAGCTCTGCTGCTGGTGGTGGAGTTTTTCACTGGAGCCAATATGTGGTGAGAGGCATGCATTTATTCACTTCTTTTTCTTTTTCTTTTTGGCTTCCTTGTGGCCTTACCTCTTGCTTGCCACTTGTTTCCCAGAAGAATATTTGTATGCTGTTGACAGTACCTTTTGAAATATTAGTGCAACGGTTTATTTAAGACACACCTCAGCCAAGGAGATTTTTGACTAACATAGATATTTAAATTTCTCTGAAAATGAAATATAATTTTTGCATTTCTTTGAGTTGGCAATGGATCAGCTGCATAGCTCACCATTTATCTGGATTTTCTTATCACTTAGTATTGAAAGTTGCTTTAAAGTAACCTGGAAGAAAGAAATTCCATTAATAAAATTTAATCTGAGAGTTCATACACATTTCATTGGAAATCTCCGAAGTTTAAGGTGTGATACATGAATTGTTCTTCCAATGTGATACACTTGATCTTATGATGGTGTGAGTTTATTTTTTTACTAAAACTTTTCATTAATTGGTGGTCATTTTACTCCACAGCCTTTGATCGTAAGTTTTGATTGATTATCTCCTATTTATCCAAATTATTTTTTTGGATATTAGTTTGTAAGATTTCTCTCATTGGGATTTGACTTCTGTAATCCATTTCTACAATAGTTTGTTTGATAAGAACCTTTTCATTCATTGATGAAGAAATTATGTGGAAATAAGTATTCAGATCAAAATTATGTTGTTCCTATAATATCCACGATTGTTTGTGGACATTCACATGAATGTTATGTGGAAGATTATTGTACCTGATTCAGACCACTTATAAGTGAAAATGTGTCTGAAAATTCAAAAATAAGAAGATAAAATACATTCTTGAAGTTATGTGTTTTGGGAAGCTGAAATGCTGAGTCAATGTTGCTTGCCAGAGAATTTTCCAACCGCTTTTGAAGTGGCTTGCTTTATGGAGCCGAATTACTTCTGATTAGTGGATGCAAATTGGGAGAATGGTAAATATAGGAGTACAAAAATATAGAGGAGAGCATGTTGCCTGTAAATCAAATGAGATTTACTTGGTTGGGTATTTTCTTCATGTATGAAGATACAAGTGATTATCAATGTGGAAAGTGAATGGGATTTTGTATTACTTAGAGATCTGTTGTGTGATAACTTGTTTGCGTATTTTGCTCCTTTTTGAATTGATACTGTGATTAATTTTAAATATCTAAATTTGAGAGCTTTGATTGCTTTTGCCAACTGAAGTCAACTGCGTTTGTCGTGTAGGTTGATTATGCATGCACACCTGAAGAAGTGCAGCAACATTTCCAGTCGTGTGGTACAGTAAACAGGGTAACTATTCTGACAGACAAGTTCGGCCAACCAAAGGGTTTTGCCTACGTGGAATTTGTTGAAGTAGATGCTGTTCAAGAGGCTCTTCAACTGAATGAGTCTGAATTACATGGTCGCCAGCTGAAGGTAACTCAAGTTCTTCAAAGAAATGAAGTATATGAATTTTCATTTGTAAAATAATGAATCTAATTAATTACCAAAAAAATAAAATAAAATAAAACAATGAATCTAATTCTTAAATTGCAAACGCTTTTATGTTTGCTTTAAAGATTACTCGATGCAATTTCCAGGTGTTGCCTAAAAGGACCAATGTCCCTGGGATGAAGCAGTATCGTGGAAGGCGTTTCAATCCCTACATGGGATTCCGGGGTAGGAGGCCTTATGTTCCTCCATATGTCTACTCCCCGTATGGATATGGGTAATGTCTGAAGCAATGCTCAGTAGTCCTGTTTGGTTGACAGTAACATTGTACCTTTCCTTTTGACTCATTTACCTCACTTTCATCTCTGAATCCTATTTGCAGGAAGGTTCCTAGGTTCAGAAGGCCAATGCGGTATATGCCCTACTATCAGTAGAGATTGCTTGTGTTAAAAGAGGATTGATATTTTTATTTTATGGACGGTTGCATCCGGAAACTCCAATTCTATGTACTACCATTTAGACACTCATTGTTATTTGTCATGCATGGTCGACTTTTATCAACAAAAGTATTATTGAATTTCTAATCCAGGTTGGACAATGTATCTGTTCCAAGCATTCCTTGGTTTTCTAAGATCACGGAAATTAGTGAACTTAGCAACTAAGTACTTATTAAATATAATTAACGTGAAACTAATTAATTAATTTTAAGTTGTACCATTGTGAGAGATACTGTACGCACTGTTCAATATTATCCATCTCCTGATAATTTTTTTATGAATATGAATCAGACGCCGGTTTAATGCTAACTTAAGACGTTGTATAGGATTAAATTCATACCGTTTGAATGACGTCTGTGAATTATTTTAGATGTTACGCCTTTTGATGAGCGGAATAAGATCGTCAATTATTGTGATTTGGCCGAAGAACATGTTCACGCTTTAACTCTCTTTTGTAGATAAAATTTCTCAAAATTAAAATCTGTATGATTTGTCAAAATTAATTATTAAATAAATGATATTAAATTTTAATGATTAAAATAATATATATACATTAAATAATAATAAAATTAATTAAAAAAATATTTAAAAAATTTAAAAATTTAAAAAACAGTTACTGTTATTAATAGTGTCATTGATGGTGATGCTCGTCAAAAATTGAATCAGATGATAAAAAATAATTACTTGATTTACGAAACGACTAACATTTAATGAAAGCGACAAATTTGACTGTCTCTTTTTTTAAGGAAGTGATAATAACTAAAAATGGTTGATATTGACCTTAACAATTGTTTCTAACTATTGTTGGTGGTAGAAATGATCAAATTTGACCGCCTTTAACAAAAAAAGAAATAGTTAAATCTGATTACTCTATAAATCAATTGGGTGGATGATCATCTAGTTTAATTTTCAATGCATTAACGACAGTGATTGCTCCTTTTAATTTTGTTATATATTTATAGTTTTTAATTTTTTTAATATTTAAATATTATTTTTTATTTTTAATATAACTTTTTTTTTTTAAAGATATTTTGATTATTTGATAAAAAATTAACAAATTTAAATGAAAATAGTCAATAAATGGGTATTTAAACTATAAAAAATTGGGATGTAAAATTTTGTTTTGAATGAAACTAGCTGAGAGTAGGTTCTTTGGCCTTGTGAATTCTATTTCAATAATTCAGTCATAATAATTGACCGTCCTCATCATCAACCACATGGCACAAAACATTAATTTGAAGGGCAATTATTCTGTGTGCGAAGATGCATTTTTAAGATTTATAATTTTCATTTACAAGTTTGATGTCATAAATTGAAAATTTTACACTAATTTATTAACACAATGTTGTACTGTAACAAAATAATATAATATTATACAGAGATGTCAAACAGGATGGGTTGACCCATGGCACGAGATTGAAAAGACTTAATCTACAATAATTTGGTATAAAAAATTTTGTGTCAAGTTAGGTACACAAGTTTAATAGATCAGGTTATAGATCTTAAAGGTTAGGTTTGAGACCTAATCCAACTTGTTATGTTTTTTTAATTTTAAAAACATATAAATTACATGTATGTATATAATATAACATATAAATAAACTAGCCCATCAAAGAGTCACATGGATAGAATCTTAATGGTTTTGGCTATGCATTAAGCCTTAAAATTTTTTTGAATTGATCTGACCTTAAAATTTGTAAGTTTATGGTTCTTAACTCAGCCCAACTCAACCCAACTTGATCCATTGGCGTCTCTAGTCTCATAATCAAACAAAGATGTCACTAGTTGAAAAATGTTTTAAATATTAATTCGTTTAAGTCAAATTTTTGTGATGGGCTTTGTTTTATAGAAGTCTACAATCGACAATATCTTTCACAAAGAAATAACTTTTTTAAGATTCGATAAGGGATGTAGGTAGAGATTCTAGTTTGAAATAGTAAGAATACCTGTGCTTAGCAACAAAAGACTTTAAAATTTTTTATAAGGATTTTTCTGTTCTCTTTTATAACAAGGAAAAATTATCTTCACCATTCTAATTAGATATTTCTAATATTGTAAATATTCTCTTTTAGTACAACAAGAATACGAATAATTTCATAAAATCATCTTTGAATTAGAGATCCCTTAGTTATTATAATTTTAGTTTAATTTTTCCACATTACTTCAATAAATGTAAAGGACCTACCATGGACAAAAGCATACACATACACTCATTGAAGTACAAATATACACACAAACATGGTTAGATACTTTACTTATTATATTCATCCTTCTAAAGATGTATAACAACAAATAGCCTAGTGACTAACCATAGGACCAACAATTAAGGAGCAATTTCTGTTCACTAAATTGTTAGGGTTGATACTCTAGAGAGAATCATCCTAGAGATGCTAGTTCATTGATGAATCATATACACCAAGACCAAGTGGTAATCTCTTTACCATAAGCACTTTTGGCTTGGATGAATACCATTTGGATGGTTAAATCTAGTTGAAGAATCGTAACCATAAGCATAGACGGTGATAGTAGAGATGAAACTATCATAGTGTTAAATGACTTCATCAAAAGGTGGCAATAGTTTACAGGTATTGAGACTGTTGGTTGTAGCCTAGTGTAACATATGGGTATATGTTGATACAAGACATTACTTGCCAAAAAGATTTCATATAGATGGTAACCTCGTGTCTAAAGAATATATCCTCTTTAGTATACGAGGGTACATATGATCATTAGACTTAAGGATTATCAGAAAATTCTGAGCAAGGAATGGTGTATTTTGACACCATTTAATGTATTATCATAACAAAGGTGATATAATAGTGGTAATTGGCTACATCAAGAGTTATACATAGGCTAAGGTGTCCCAACATAGGATTCTTTATTTTCAGTAACAAAAGGCCTTATCTATAAAGGGCATATACTAACATTTGTTAACAATTAAGTTTATGATAATAGCATGATCAGGTTGGTACTTAATCTAGTTATCGCTTGGTTGATTATCGATTGATCTAAATAACAAGAAAAAATTAAGGCTGACACTAGATCTATGCCTTAAACTCAAGAGATAAAACATGATAAAGAGATTTGTATTGTATGAGTAGTTGAATATTGATAAACTATGAATTAACATTGACATTTTAACAAACAGGTGCCATGATACATTGTTAGCCTCTCATGGACTCTGTATGATGGGATGCCAAGCTTAGTAGGAATGATTTGGCATGAGACTGTATATTGTCAGGTCATTAAAAAGCTTGTAAGTAACATAATAAGGGTTAAATGGTTTGAGCAGTAAATGGACTTAAGATGGATTAAGTCTATAATTGGATTAATGATCTTATGTCTTATGCAGTGTTTGGATTTGACATGTATTGATATCCAAATTTATCTGGTCTTAAGAAAAGAGATTGTTTGATAAGTATGATAAAAACTAATAAGATAAACGGTTTAAAAAGAACTAATTTTAGGACTTGTTAAATCTATATATATTAGGTTAAGAGTGGACAAGACTTTCATCCTGAATACATTTGTGTATTGGTTTAGGATATAAGGTTGTCTTTGTAACATCTCAAGGTTAGTTTGGTCTTTTAGGCTTTCTAATCTGTGGTTAGGATGAGAATTTTATGAATTCTAGGGTTGTGAGAAAGTTTTGGGGTGAAATAGAGCATTTTGTAGAGTTTGGTGGCTTGCGCATAGATCCGATTGGGAGGATTTACATGCGAGCACGGGAAAATGACATTTTTGTAATTTTCCCGAGATGCACGATCATGCATGAAAGGTGCACGCCCATGCGTGCACATAGTTTCAGTCGCCTTGGCTTTAAGTCACGTTTATCCGTTTCCAAACTCATTTTCACCCAAAGTTTTTCTTTCAATTTCAGAGGAGATCAACCCTAGGAGGGAAGAGCAGCTTCCAGGACTATCCAATCCATCTTGAGCCTTCGATTTTCTTGAGAAAGAAGCATGTCAAGAGGTAGGTGCTTTTTACCTCTTTCCCTTGAGTTTTTGTTATGTTTGATTCATGCTTGATGCGTGTAAGTTGATTCCAGCCTGCTTGTGATGTTCTCCTTGTGTGCTGATGATGATTTGAGATGATTATGATGATGATTGATGCTTATATGCATGTTATGTGTGAGAATATATGTTTATATATATATATATATATATATATATATATATATATATATATATGTTTATGCCATGGGTTGAATGATGAGCAGGAGATTTGAAGTTGTTGAAAGAGATATTATGTTTATATGAAGTGTTTTACATGTGGGAAATGTTTAATTTGAGTTTGAGATGAGATTTGGCTGGAATCGAATTGATTTCAAGCGGTCATGGAAGTGCAGAGCAGGACGTACACCCGTGCACCCGTTGTGTATGCCCGTACGTAATACCTTTTCTGCATGGTCACGGCCATGTTCACGTAGTCATACATGACCTAATTTGAAGGGTCACGTCCGTGCATTGTTAATAAACGCCCATGCACCAAGAGAAAATGAGAAAAATGCATGAAATCCAGAACCAAGCATGACCCCATACACGACTTGCTCACGGTCCCGTGCACGTTCACGCACGCCTGTACACTAGATACGTACGTCTGTACGTCAGGCAGAAAAGAGAAAAATAAGCTTATAATGAGAAATGTGTACAGTAAACCCTATCCAAGTGATAGAAAACAGTAAAATGAGCTCAAATAAGAATACATGATGCATCATACATACAGCATAGTATGACATGCCATACAGTGTTTTTAGAAATGGATCCAAGGATCCGAATTCATGTTTTCAGTTGAAAAGTATAGATTCTAGGGGTGAATACGCGGGGGCACTTGTGAGTTTCCGCACCCGTTGCACCAAGAGCTATATGTTCAATACTAGCCTTATGTATTAGCACATGCTGGGTTGCTCAGCTAGTAGATTATAGGTTTTCTGGTCCGAGGATCAGATGCAGAATAGCGCGAGGCACTCAATTCAGTTCAGTACAGGCCCAAGCCTAAGGCAGCGTGTGACCAATACAGTTTATAGCACGTGTTTGCATAGGAAACTCACATGGCCAGAGTGTCGAATCCTTGTATTCATTAGTCTGTACAACACAGTTTTCAGTATATCATGGTACTCCAGGGTACACAGTTTTCAACATAGCTTTCAAATAAAGCTTTCATGAGATTTTCAGTTATGGGATCCCAGGATCCAACAACATAGTTTTCAATGAACAGTTTTCAGAAAACTATTTTCAGTATACAGGCCCAGGCCTAGTTATGATTTCAGCATGTTTTCATAGCATGCCATTATTATATGACACATCAGCATATCATTCAAAGAATGATAAGACAGTAAGAAACAGTGTGTAAAGACACGAACAACAAAATATTAGAACAGTAAAAGCCACGTAGTGGCACGTGAATTTCAGAAAGCTAGTAACAGAATAGAATGGTAAAGATAATGTTTTTCAGTAACAGAGATTAGTAAGTCAAGTTCAACCGTTCGGATTACTCTTCACTCTAGGTTGTTTACGTATACTCATATACATATTTTACGATCTGACATGAGGTACTATCCGGTCAGTGAAGATAGAATGCCAAATTAAGTATGTTCTGTATGAGATGAGGTGACAATCCTTCGAGAAGGATTGGTTTAGGGTCAGAGATAGGAAGTGCTTACTGAGTGAATGTATCACTCACTCCCTACTTTCCTTTCTTTTGTAGGTAAGTGTTGGGGGCTGGGATGAGGAGTTGGCTACCGTCTGGGATCCAGTTGCTTTTATTTTGTAGCATGCTTCGATTTGCATGCTTGTTCAGTTTCTCTTTGTATGTAACTGCACATGTTTTATTACACACGTTCCGCGAATATTTTAATATAAATTCAGTTTTTATTTGGGAATGTATATGTTTATGTATACATTATTACCACAGGTTTTTCTGCTGCAGTGTTTCAGATCAGCTTAGGCATTTCGGTTGGGTATTATTGACCTTATTTTCTTTATTTATTATTATATTATTTAAAGTAGTGAGCAGTAATACCCATCTAGGGTGTCCTATAGTCTTAGTCATTTACTGAGTTTGATGGAATCAACTTGAGACAAGATTAAGATGAGTGAATTTAACTTATGCATGGGTACACATCCAATTAGATCATTCATATGCCTTACCTATTATGTATCAAAAGCATAGATCTCGATAGACAGACACATGGTCATGTGTCCTTGGACATAAGATCATACTTGTGCCTAAAGTGAAGACACACGATTATGCTTCTTATTGATGCGTTAAAGTTTAAACCCTAACTTCCTACCAAGTGTACTAGTTCAAAGTAATACAGGAAGTATTCAGGATGTCGTATCTACAGGATCGCGTAAGCAAGTACCAAGATGAAACTACTCCTAACTTTATCTAAACTATCAAATACAAGTCAAAAATAAATCTAAAAATAAAACAAAAACTGAAATCAAATAATTAACAAGTACGTCTTGATAAATTGAATGACAATATGCGAAATGATGCTAAGATTTCGGGTTCACTAATTCACTACAATGTAGGTTTTTCGTATGCGTATATATCTTATGTTATTCATGTGACAACGAAATTCCCTAAATTGATCAACATTCTTTCTCAAGTAATATTAATCCTATTTAAAAATCTAATAACCTAAAAATCTCTATATAGGTTTAATTAAATGAAAATGCATTAATTTCTATGGAATCCACTAGCTTTCAGCACAAGCCTATTGTGTTTATAACTATTGCATGTATTATCAAATATATCTCCATATCCGATTAATCCATGGTTCGTATTCTCAATGTTTTTATACAATATCACCTCTCGGTCTCAATCACATAACATAAATCCTATCAAAATTGGCCAAGTTTTCAATAGACATTAAGTTCATAATGTAAACTCACATGAAATAATATATTCTTAAATTATAATCAAACAACATTACACATTCATGAATTAGCTAGCCCTAATCTTAGCAAAAACTATTTAGTTCATCATTAAACACATATAAGCAATGAGATTCAAACAAAGCATAAGAATAATGGAGAAATAAGAACAAAACTATATGAAGTGTTAAAAAATTTTCTCACTATTGTAATCCGAAAAGCTTTTGATTAAATCTTCAAAACAAAATATTGAATATCTGAAAAGTATTTGAAAAATCTCTCAATAACTCTCCTAGGACGACTCTTCCCTTCTCTAAAATTAAAGTAATATATATATATATATATATATATATATATATATATATATATATATATAATATATATATACTTAGGGTTAGGGAAGAATTTCACTCCTAGTGAAATTTTGCAAAAATTTGCCCATGCAGTGACCTCATGCTGTAGCATGATGATTCTGCTTACTGTTGTTGTGCCATGCCACAACATGGAGCTTCTATCTTGTTTCTATTGAGCATGCTATAGCATGATGCTGTGGCATGCAGATTCTGGAATTTTCATGCACTTCCTACAGTCTCCTATGTTGCGGCATGATGCCGCGGCATGTAGATTCTAGAATCAGAAATTTTGTTCTACATCAACATTGTAGCCCTGGATGTCTAGTTTCATTTGGTTTTTGAATTACCTCATTTTGACTTTGGAATATCAAGTTATGACCATGTTAGTGCTCAATGGTCAGACCCAGAATTTCACCGAGAATACCTGAATTTGCGGCAACGGTTGAGGGTGCAAACAAACTCGGATTTTTTCGCATAATAGCTTTTTAAAAAGCTTGAGATGTCCACTAAAACTTTGGTGAAGACTATGTTTTCATTACAAAGCTCAACCATATTGAAAATCCTTATTTTTTTTCTGTGGCATACATTGCTCTCCTTCCCCGTTTATGCTCTAGTCGCTCATTTTCTTTGAACTAAAGTTGAACCTCCAGCTAGTCCTTCATAAGTGTCTTTTTGGCTTGATTTCCATTGAAATCAAATCAAAATCAATATTTCCTATAAAACCAAACATGAAATCCTGTAATCCTGAAATATGCACATAATAAGGGTAAAATGGTCAAATTACCCCTAAAACTCTATAAATTGACCACAAAATTATACATACAATTGAAACTTATCACTTATCCATACAGTCATGTATTCATGATGATCAAGGAAAAGTTTTTTCTTTTTCCTATTGGCTAAAAGAGCTGAGAAAGAGCAAAGAATTCTTTTTCCTTTCTTTTAGCCTTCTTCTTTTATGAGTGAAAGATTTGCCTTTGGGTTATTGCCCAATATCTCTCATATATTCCCTACCCAAATTTAGTACCATATAGCTAGCAACTTCTTATGGTACTTAGTCTCTATTCAGCACTTGCCTTATATGGATACTATCAATGAAACTATTTTATATAAATGGTATTTTTTAGGAGGTGGTTAAGAGATCTCATACCACATAAAGATTGGTGAAACCATCACATAGAAGGTGTACTTGAAACCTTGTATGGTTTCTATTTATGAATTATCTAACCATACAAGGTTGTATTCATGTATGTGTAATTATTATATATTTATGTATGGATTAAATATATATGGGTCAATATGTCATATTGGTGCATGAGAAAAATTTTAAAATAGCCCTTCCATTATACTTTGTACCCATGCAATACATCTTTCTAAGATCCTTTCCTTTTTCAAAATGATCCTAGGAATTATAACCCCTAAGAATCCTAACATGGGCTATTTGAACCCAATTATAGCATCAAAGCCAACATGAAATCAGAAATGCATATTGTGTTGTTGGATGAATAAGCATGTTATGTTTTATTTAGATTTCAATAGCATTGTAAATATAGATGTGATTGATTGGTCATTGGTACGATCAATTTAAGATCATCGAGAATATAAACATGTTGTTGAATATATTGATTTTTGAATTTTTGATTTTCATATGGTAAATTGCTTGTTTGCATGTTATGGTAAAGCATGATTAGGATTGAATCGGTTAGTGGTTGATTTTGTACTATTGTACAAACCCACTTTTATAAAATGTTGTTACATTAAATGGAAGTGTCATTAGAGTGTGGTACGGTCGTAAGATTGTATTGTCATACTTTGGTGATGAATTACCAGTAAACAGGCATTTTCCAAGATTTCTTAACTTTTAAAATTTTGGAAAATGACCAATGCATGCTTGTTTGTCCCTTGGATGTATACCCATGCATAGTCTGTTTATTCATAAGCCATGTTTGTGTCAAGTTACCTGCGTGCTCATACACGCCTTTTTGATTTAGGCGCACGATCATATATGTATGAAATTCATCGTATGCACGCAACGGTATAGTAGTCATACATTCTACCATGCATACTTTTGGTATTTTGACAAATTCCTTGCTTAGAGAACATAAACCTTATTTACTTGCCACTCTACATGACACATGATCGTGTTTTCCATCTCATGCTTTTTCCTACATATGATGGATACACGATTATGCATCTAGGTGCATACTCGTGCATGAAGGTTGATTTTGTGATTGGTTTCATTTTTGGGACCATATTGTAATTTTAATACCTTCAAGAGTTGTTGAGCAACCATTTTAGGAACTGTACTTCCTTGAGTTGCCATGTATTGGGATTAAAAAGCTTGGATACAAATGTCTTTCATAGATTGGCATTGGATTTGTGTAACTTGCCTTTATGTCTTGTATGAATCTCACCTTTGGTAGCTTTGGTCTTACATGAATCTCACCTTTACGAGCTTTGGTCTTGCATGGATGAACTAAATTTGGTCTTGCAATATTATGCATTTTCAATCTTTTGAAAGCTTGGATAGTTAGAAAATGCCTTGAATTGCTTAGATGACCACTTGAAAGAACTAAGATGGTAATTAATGAAATTTTCTCCAAACTTACAATTGACCATGGACTTGAAAACATATCAAATAGGGTCCCCTCAAGAATGTACCTAAATCGTTTACTCTTTTTAGACTTCTTCTTTGATACGTTGTAACTTGTTAGACTTTGTAAATTACTAATAGAATTCAATACGTCTAAATCTTTCCCAATTGGTTTCATTTCCAATAGTGTTTCCCTAAACCCTAAAATCAATCCTAAGTGATTTTTTCTCTCTTTAGGCTTTGTTTTGAATATTCTCATTGTATTCGAAAAATATTCTCCCTTAAGTGTTTCTAAAAATCCCCCCTTTTTTCAGAAAATCCTAACCCGTTATATACAATTAGGCAAATCCTAGGGATAAACCTACCTTTTAAAATCTATCTTTTTGTCTTCAAGATTATCCAAGTTATTAAGAAAAAGAAATAAATGTCTAAATTATTTGTTTATTAAAAATGGAAAGATAAATATATAATATATTCAAATTGATAGATAAATATCTAACTTATTAAAAGAGATACATATCTAATTTCTTTTAAAAAAGGATAAATATCTAATTTATTTTAAAAAAAGATAAAGATGAATTTAAAAATAGGTAAGTGATCTATATGTGGATGGCAGTAATTGTTTGCATTCATGCACAAGATGAAGACATTTATGTATAATACAAGAGCATTTATCTGTCATATGATCCATAGTTGGATGCTTGCAAGTCCACACACAGCACAAAGTCACACAGAGGTTGTTTGTATCCATGTATAGTTTGTTTGGGTCTACTTATAATGCGTAAAACACCCATACACAGTGTTAAAATGGCTTTAAACTACCCCAAACTTGGTGTTAAATCCATTTCCAAGGGAAATAGGCCTAATAGGCATTATAGGGGTCTTAAAGCTTGGGTTTAAGTACACTCTCTAAGTCTAATCCTCTATTTACAAATCTTTGAACCTTAGTTTGTTGATTCAAAAGTCCCATGTGAAAACCGATAGTCTATCATCAGAGAAAACCTTACTAAGTCAAAATATACAATTAGGCTAACAAATATTTTTTAGAACAACAATCTTTTGAATATATAATGTAAACAATTAGGCAAATTCTCGAATTCACTAGTAGAAACTTTAAGTGGATTTTCTTGAAAAAACTTAGAACCACTCTAAAATTAGTAGAGCATTTTTTATCTTTTAAGTCTTTATTTGCTTTATATTTGTGTTATAATTGATTTTTTTTGTATATGGTGCTTAATAGTTTATTAATTATGTTAAATGGATTCATTGATCATCTTTGATTGTTTAATACTTAATTTTTAAGTGAAAAGCTTTCAAGTTAGTAAAATTTTTTGAAAATCCTATTCAACAATAGGGGTTTACCAATTGATATCAAAGTTTGAGCTTTTATTTTATAAAAGCTAACGACTTTATGAATTCTAAGATCAAATTTTTAGTGGTTGGTTTATTTAGAAAAATTGTTTTTAAAGAAGCTCATGGTCTAGTTAAACCACCATTATTTGTGGATTGCATTATAACTAATGGAAGATACGAATAAAGTTCATGTTCAATCCATTAGTTATAAGCTTTGGAAAATAATCAAAAATGGTGATTTATTACCGTTAAATCTTATTACTAATGAACCAAAGCATGAAAGTGATTATAATGATGATGATGAGATGTTATTAAGTCTAAATGTTAAACTTTAAATGTCTTATTTTATGCTTTAGATTCCATTGAATTTAATTATGTCTCATCATGTGAAACAATAAATAAAGTTTGGACTATTCTTCAAACTACACACAAGGGAACTAATCAAGTAAAAGAGTCATAGATCAAACTTAATTTTTGTGAGTATGACCTTTTTTAGATGAAAAAGAATGAAAATATCACAGAGATATACAAAATGTTTTTCAAACCTCGTAAGCTAAAAGGTCTTGAAAAGAGGTTTAACACCATAAAGCTTGTGAAGAAAGTTCTTCAATCATTTCTAGAGTCACAGAGTGTAGCGACCCCCGCCCCAGGTCACTGTGCGCTGCAGAAATATCCTGTATATAATAAAAATATATACCTGAGACGGAATTCCCTACAGTAAAAGGGTTGTTGTTGCTACTGAAATAAAAATTTCTTTATAAAAAGAAACTGTAAATATAATTTACTATAATAGTAAATATACTGATATATAAGCATGAAAGCCCCAAACTACTCATGTATAAACATACTAGTCATACAGTGTACTAGAGTATAATACACACATATATACATGAGAAAAGTAAAAACATGCGAGCCAATATGTTGTCTACTGCTGGCGAGCCATATCCCCAAAATCTCATAGTTGTCTTGCTCCAGCTCAGCCGCTCTCTACTCACTGACCTGCAAAAAGAAACAGGGAAGAGGAGTGAGTGACAAAGTCACTCAGCAATCATTTTTAAACTCAAACACTTGCAGGTTCTAAACAGACTAACTACTTGACTCGTCACGTAGGAGATTCTGCTATATTGATTTCTTAAGTCTGATTCTCTTTATATACCGAAGCATATCAATTTTTCTGTATTATTCTTTACTATATTCTATTCTATTTCTATTCTGTTATTGTTATGTTCCTTATGAGATATTGTACATGACATAAAATGTATATGCTGAAAAGCTATAAAACTTGCCCTTAGGCCTGTTTTTTCTGAAAAACTTCTTTTCTGAAAACTCTTTCTGATAATAAAAGCTGTGATCTGAAGATCCTGAA
>JAJEJH010000496.1:177744-241762 GCA_026122585.1 Anacardium occidentale
AATCATCTGATATGACATGTCATGCTCAATATTGATAATCATGCATGATATGTTGTTTTATCATCTTATGACTGAGTTCAGTGTGCTTAGAATTAGCTTAGAGTGGCTTAGCTTTGCTTTTAAATTCTTTTTCTGCTTTTTTTAAGGTGCACGGGCGTGTGTTTCTGTGTACACCTGCGTGTGTCAAAGCACACGGGACCGTGTGCTTCTCGTGTCCTTAGGCGTGCTAGCTTTTGGAATTATTTATCAAACTTTGGCTGGTCACATGGGCGTGTGATACGAACACACGGGCGTGCATGACTGGGTGCACGGGCGTGCAACTGCCTCACAATGCTCCCGTGTCTTGCCTACACGGGTGTGTGGAATTGGGAATGGACACACGGGAGTGTGCACTCAGGTACACGAGCATGTGTCTGGATTTTCATATGCACACGGGTAACATATAAGGTCGTGTCTCATATAGAATTGAGGCCACACGAGCGTGCATCACGGATGCACGGGCGTGTGCTCAATCTAGATTCTACAGAAAGCGTCTGAAAATTCAAAAATTCCCACACCAAACACATCCACACTTCAAATCATCAAACATACACACTCGCTACTGCTGCTAGCATGCATAAATCATCATATCATAAATCAAGCATACAACACTTGTATATAAACATATACACATATAAACATGGAAATGGCCACTCAATCATCCAATCATTCATCATATCAAGTTCAAGCATGCTGATATCATCTTAAACAAGCACACAATGGTTCTCATAAGCTGAAAACAGTGAAACATGTTCTGAACACAGTGAAAGAGGTAAGGAAAACACTTATCTCGCGCCATAAAAGCTTGACCTCTCTCTCTGGAAGCTTCTGGATCTCTAATCTAAAACTGAGCTGTTAGGGGATCTCTCTCAACTAATCTAGGGTTCACTGGAGCTGAGGAAAGAAGAAGAAGAAATAGGAAAATAAGTTGGGAGCTGCGCGAACTGAGAAAATAAAACTTATTTATTTGGCTAAAGCAAGACACACGGTCATGTGTGTAGTGAAAATTTTCAATTTCCACCCGCCTTCACACATACACGAAATATTCTTCCCAGAATACCTATTTACAAGCCACAAAAGGCTTTTAAAGGACTCTTCTACCCCTGAACCCTCTCAAGGTCTTTCCTAACAAGGAAATCTCTCTTTACCCTTAGATTCAGAACCTAAAAAGATAGTTTTACCCTTGGGCCATTACACAGAGTATAAATGTCACAACAATTGAAAGATCAAAAGACTTAAGTAAAATAGGCATATATAAGCTTCTTGCTAAAGCAAAGAAAAATATTGCCCCAAAGGTAAAAGAAAGTTCATATGAAGATGAAAAATCTTTAATGAATAAGGAAGACATAAGCATTCTTGCTAAGAGATTTAGCAAGTTCCTTTCTAAGTCTAAAAGGAAAAAAAGAGAAGAAAGGTAAAAAAATTATATGCTATAAGTGTAAAAAGCCCAGATATACTTGCCAAAATTGTCCCCTCTTAAAGAAGAGAAAGGACAAGAAATTCAAAAAGAAAGTCCTCGCCACGAGAAAGGACAAGCAATTAAAAAAGAAAGTTCCCGCTACAAATTAGAGTGAAAGTGATGGTTTAACTTACAAGAGTGAAGAGGAAGAAGAAAAAGCAAATGTGTGTTTCATGACAAAAAGCAATTTGGAAGATAAGGTAAACAATTCTAACTCTACCTCATATGATGAATTACAACATGCTTTTGATGAATTAGTGCTTGAATTTAAGAATATTAGTTCTAGAAATAAAGTTTTAAAGAAAAATATCTCATGCATGAAACTAGAACTAGATACAATAATTAATAAGCCCGAAAAATCCAAAAAAGAATTAGAATTTATTCGTTATAAAGAAGATTCCCTAAATAAAGAGCTAGAATGCTTAAAAAAGGAAAATTATAATATAGTATCTAAAGTAACTAGCCTTAATAAGGTTCTTAAGAAGTTTAAAATTGGATCAAAGAAATTAAATGAATTATTAACTTCCCAAAAAAAAAAATACTTTAAATAGAGTAGGCCTAGGATACAATGCATGTGATCCATTTAAAAAAAATTATAAACCTTTTAAAATTAAAAAGTATTAGGTTTTCAAGGGGATAATTCAAACTAACTAAGTTGGACCCAAAAGAATTTGGATACTAAAAATGGGTTAAGTTATTTATGTAAGTGTGCCTTGAAGCCAATGAGAAAAGATGAAAAGAAATAGCTTTACAAGGCTTGAAACAAAGTTGGTGCTCATCGATCCAAGTAAGTTTTTGTATATGTGTTTAATTGTATGCTATGTGGATGATGATCATGTCTGAATTATCATGTTATGAAAATGTGCTTGATTGAATGACCATTTATTATGGTTGAATGGTTGATTGATTCATTTAAGTATGTTTGATGTTTGATATAACATTTGTTTAACTCAAATTCAAGTCAAATCAATCTGTATTTATATTTGCAGTTAACCAACATATGAAATCATATATTCATTTGCTTAAAGAATTAAAATATTAAGATTTGTATCATAGAGTGTTTTTACTTAAGTTTTAAAATGTCTACCAAAAGATTTTACATGTTTTAAAAATTTTTGTGTAATGTACAAATGTACAATTTATGGTCACAACGATACATTGCATTTTTGGCTAACCGGTAATTGTCATGTGTTAGCCAAATTTTTGTAAAAATATCACAGTCATAGCTTTCATAGTGTTGATGTACAACTATGCATTATGGCTTGGAATTGGAATTTCATAACTGTGACATTACATGTCATACTTGTGACTTTTTGGGATTTCATGATAATAATTGGGTGTCACAACCGTGACTCTTAGTGCCTTTTTTAAAAACTCACTATCATACATACTAAAATATACACCTGTGCATGTAACAGTATATAAGAAAATGTAAATTTTCTTTTTTTCATTTCATGCAAGAACCCTAGCTTTTCCTTTCAATTTATGTGGCCTTATTCATAACTTTTGCTCAAATCTTTACTAAAATTCACATTTTTTAGTTTCAATTAACCATATTTCACTTCCCAAATCATTTCCAAACCTTAGTTTTCAAAATTTCTTCTCATTCATCAAGTTTTGAGCAATTTATGAAAGCCACCACGCTTAAAATCAAAATGACCATAAGAAGGACAAAAATTGTGCATGATAATCAATAGAAGAAAGCACTTGAAGCCATCATAAGTTGAGGTATTTATGTTGGACACTCTTTACATATTCAAATTTTGACCAATATTAGGTAAGATTTTGAAGTTGGTAGATTGATTAAAAATGTGAAATGGACTAAGCTATTTACAATGTATTTTGAGATGTTTGAGAATCTTGTTAAAGAATTATATAACTCTTTGAAAATTGAAAATGAAAATTGAAAAGGATGCTAAAGGAAACATAAAAGATTATGTGATATTGTTTGGGCTTCAAACTAATAAATATGTCGTAACTCCTGAAAAGCTTATTAAGTGGTTAGAGTGTGACTGTGATGGAATTTTAAACATACCTCTAGATTACAATTCAAAAGAAGCTTGGTTGAAATTAGGGGGAATGGGTAGTTTTAATGGTCACACATCAAAAAGTTGTCAATTTAGTAATCCAACTTTAAAAATAGTTCATAGGATGATAACATATACCTTGCATGCTCATTAACACACAAACGGGCATGTGAGCATCAAAGACATGGTTCTATTAGAGGTAACTATGAACGAGACTCAAGTAGACACTTCAAGATAGAAAGGGAAAAATAGACTTTTGCCAATTAATAACATTTATTGTCGTCCACCATGAACTTGAGCTAGATGCAAAAAAGCCTAAACATATCCATAAATTTACTAAAAACTAGTTGGTTAAATGTTAAAGCATTGTTTAAGATAGGCTTAATTCAAAAAGATGGTAGATTGAGCTAGAGATTCATTGATATGATTGTTGAGAATGATCCATCTATTAATCAATCAGTAGGCCCTTCGAATATGCCTCAGTCTAGCATGAGAAAGAGTAAAAGAGGAAGAGTGGAAACAGGTCATGAAGAGCAATCCCCCTCAGAGATACAAAAGTGCTTAAGTATTTACAATCCATTCAAGGGCAAATTGTAAATTTGAAAAGTCACATGAATAGTCACATGGATAAAGTGGAGCTTTGAGTGGATGAGTTGTCTTCAAGATTCCCCGTGATGCATACGAGAGATGTCACTCCTAGTATTACCTCCTCGGATCCCCAAAACGACTCCTAAATATTTTTCATGCCTTATATTTTTTGCAACTTATCATTCTTTTATTTTTAAGGCACATTTACTTTTGTTAACCTTATTCAATGTTTTAATGATGATTTCATGTTAATGTTAATTATTCTTGAAATATTGGTATAATTGATATGTGTGATGAAATGTTGATAATGATGAAGTGTTTTGATTAAGACCTAAGTAGTTGAAATGAAGTTTGATGAAGTTGGTTGTGGCTATGATGATATTTAGAGGTTTTTTTTTTTTTTTTTTTTTGTGTTTGAAAAAGGGATATACTAAGAAAACAAACGAAACTTTGCCAATTTTTTTTATTTATGACAAAAAAAAAAAAAAAAGGAAAAGGGTGATTGAAATGCAAATGATATGTTTAAAATGTTTAAATATAATATGCCTAAACAATTTTGGTAAATGCAAAATGATTTTGGTAAGTGAACATGTGTTGAACATGAAATTTTGTTATTAAAAGAAGGGGAACTAAATTGCCCAAAATGTAATGAACTTGTATTAAAAGGGAGAGTAAAATGTGCAAAAATAAATGGGAGTTCAAGTCAACTTGATAGACGGAGTTGAACATTTTGTTGATTTGATAAAATTGATTTTGAATGATTTTTTTTATTATATTTTAACATATTTTTGTCATCAATCAAGAAGGGGGTTGAACCCTAAGTGTTTTGATGATAACAAAAATCAGGTTAAAATATTTAATGTATCCTTAGCATAATTGGAATCATGACTAAATAGGACAAAATTAGTTTTATATCTTCCAAGTCAAATGTACGATCATGACTAAACCATGTATGCTCGTACATAGTTTATTTTGGTCTCATACATGGATTTTCACACTGTGATTACTCGTACTTAGCTTTGTGTTTTCTATAACTTATAAGTTTGTTCATGTACATTTGTACTCGTAAGGTGTATGTCTATGACATTTTAATTACAAACAAGTCACGAGTAAAGTGATCCCATGAATATGACCCACACATGAGTCAAGAGAAGTCAATGAAAAGTCAATAGTCAACTTTCATGTACAGCCTAACCTTTAAAGGGTCATGTCCTTGACGATGCATAAGAGTGTTAACATGATGCTCACCATGAGCCTATATGATCCACACCCAACTGTTGCTATGCATAGTCAAACAAAGAAAGTCAACATGATGCACACCGTAAGCCTATGTGATCCACACCCATGATCATGTAAAGAAGAGTCATGTCTTGCAATTCATGACAAGCTTTGCCTATGAAAAGTTAAAGCATTAAAGTCAAAGACGTATATACGATTGTAGAGGATACATGTACGCCTCGTGACTAGGCAAAATTTGAAGCATACATATTCTCATACAAGATATCGTACATGGCTTTATACCTAGTTTTGGAAGATTAAGAGTTCAGGTTGTTGTCCATGACTGTTAACATCACGCCTATACACTTGCTAGCGCCAACAAAATTCGACTATTAAAAAAGTAGATCGAGGCATTAAAAGTTGTGGTTACACCTGTGATATGGTATGTACACCCGTATATAAGAGTAAAACTCTAGTTTTACTAGTTGCAACGACTCTATTTCTTCTCCAACGAATTTCTTCTTTTTTCAGTAAATTCAAGACTATAAATTGGAGTATATTTGAAATAAGAAAGGGAAAGAGAAAATATGTAATTAACTCAATTTATAATTCTCTCTTATTCTCATTCATTTTCTTCCTCTATTCTCCTTGTATATGTTTGAGAAAATTTTGTCTGTATCACATTTGTTTATCTACTTTTGAGAAACATTTTATCTCTTGTAAATTTGTTTATGAAACACTTTGGATACAATCTCATATAACTAATGTAAAAAGTGAAATCTCAAGTCAACTATTATATAGTCGCAAACTTAGATAACTACTGTAAGTAATTGGGCACAATCTTGAATCAATTAGTGGAAACTTCAAAACTTATAACTAAAGCTTTAGATCACTCTAAAATTGATTGAACATTTTCTCTTTTTTAATTCTTTATTTGTTTTATATTTATATTATAATTAATTGATTTGTATAAAGTGTTTAGTTATTTATTAATTATGTTAAATTGATTCAATGATCATCTTTGATTACATTATAATTGATTTTTAAGTGAAAAACTTTAAAATTAGTAAAATTTTTCAAAAATCTTATTCATTCCCTTCTAGATTATTTTAGTCACGAGGATTTGACAATTCTTACTATGAAAATCAGAGTTTAATCGGATCCTCCATACTATTATCATAACCCTGATCACACAAGATTCGAAATTGCTTAATAGAAATCATGAATTAAAATGCAACGAAGATATTTGAAGGTTTCTTCTTGCACTGGTCATAGATTCCATTGCAAGAAGAACGTGTACAAAAACGAACTGAAAATTCCAAATTTGTGAAAGTAAGAAATGAAATTCAGCTTTGATATTCAGATAGGCACGTGATGGAATCGAAATTATCAGAGCTGAACTTCAACTATTAAACGACCAACTCCCTCTAACTCAACACGTGCCAACTAACGTCTGAGCCTTCTCATCAAGGATGAATAAGTCCTAATATTCTTAAATACAAGGCGTAAGCTATCGTTGAATAAAACCAAAGGGTGGATGTAATGATTCTCTGCTTTATTGGGTATCTGGCAATGACTTGAAAAACCCCATGGGCAGGCCGATAAATTATCTTCTTTTTCAGTTTAACATATACAGCACTTGTCTTCATGTATATATTTTGTTCCCAGCTAGATTTCACAGGAAAATCAAAAGAAAATAAACTGAAAATTCTACTACGTCCATGACATGATACTGGCTTTTTCTTTATTTCTTCAATTTCTCAAACAATTACTTGTTCATATTACATCAATATCCAAGTACACATACTGAATAAAATATAAAATTCAACAAGGTGGATTACCAATCCCTTAATTTTGCAGCTTTGAGTTGAAACACAATGCGAGATTTTTTCTTGTTGCTGATGAAACAATGAAAGGAGGGTAGCTGCAACACAAGGGTTTGGTAGGGACCCTTTTATTCACTACCAAAATAAGATAGATAGATTTTCAATCACCAGGGACATGAGGGTGAACATATTCAGAGTGATTTAAACTCCCATTGAAAGCAAACGTTGGGTTCCGATTCTTCTTTTTCTAAGGCGGTCAGCAATGATAAAGGACAGCTCAAGAGATTGAGATGCATTCAGCCTTGGGTCACAGTGTGTGTGATAGCGTGAGCTCAAATCATCGAAAGTCACCGTTCGAGATCCTCCAATGCACTCTGTCACGTTCTGCCCTGTCATCTCTAGATGAACACCACCCGGGTGGCTCCCTTCTTGTTCATGAACATCAAAGAAGGCGCGAACCTCAGCCTGCCAACAAACAAGTTAACCATCTCCATAACATTTTTAAGTCAAGGTTCAAGCAAACAAATGGAATTCGTTGGAAATTAATTTTACCAAGATCGCATCGAAGGGACGCGTTTTGAGCCCACATGGTGCCTTAATAGTGTTTCCGTGCATGGGATCACAAACCCAGGTCACAATTTGACCAGACCGGCGAACTGCCCTGATCAAATGGGGAAGCTTCACTCTCATGTTTTCAGCTCCCATTCTGCAAATGATTGTAATCCTTCCAGGCTTGTTGTTAGGATTTAGAATTTCAACGAGTTTTACTAGCTCATTTGGATCCATTTTGTTGCTAACCTGAAATTAAGTTTCAGTTCAAGTGATTAGAAATTATTCAATGGAATTAATACTACCAATTAATCCTGAGCAAATAGATCAAAGGGCACACTGAATTGCAAATACCTTAATACCAAGAGGGTTGGCAATTCCTCTGAGGAACTCAACGTGAGCGCCGTCTAGCTGTCGAGTGCGCTCCCCAACCCAGAGCATGTGAGCAGAACAGTCATAGTAGAGGCCAGAGGTGGAATCTTTTCTGGTGAGTGCTTGCTCATAAGGCAAAAGCAAGCATTCATGAGAGGTCCAAAAATCCGTTGATGTCATTATAGGATGATCGACTGTCAGCCCTGCTGCGGCCATGAATCCTAAGGCCTCATCAACGCGGTTAGCAAGCTCGTGGTACCTGTTGAGCAGCTTTATATTTTTAACTTAAACAACACAAATTCACATTCTAAGAGAAATCATGATCACAGTCCTATAAATTTTTTTGATGATCGAAGTAACATTTCTAAACAATCGTAAATTTATTAATCATAGACCCGTTCAAATTAGGAATAATTACCTGTCTCCTTGCTCACTGTTCTCAGCGAAATCAAGGTTCCACTGAGTAACTCTCTGCATTGCAGCATAACCTCCAGTTGCAAAAGATCTAAGAAGGTTGAGAGTGGCTGCAGCTTGGCAGTAAGCTCTAATCATCCTGTTAGGATCTGGAATTCTTGATTTCTCATCAAAAGCATCACCATTTATGTTGTCTCCCTTGTAACTTGGCAACTTCACTCCATTTTTCTCCTCAAATGGATCTGATCTTGGCTTTGCAAATTGACCCGCCATTCTTCCAACCTAAATTATCCATTCAATTTTTAATTATCTCGTTCAATTCTCACCCAAAATTTTGTTGAATAAAGTAATTAAGGCTGATTCAAACAACATTTTAATTAAAATTTATCTAACCTTAATCACTGGCACTTGCCCACCAAACATAAGCACAGCACCCATCTGTAACAAGATCCTGAAAGTGTCTCTAATATTATTTGCATGGAACTCCTTGAAACTCTCAGCACAGTCCCCACCCTGAAGCAAGAAAGCATTTCCCATGGCAGCTTCTCCAAGCTTCTCCTCCAAATTTCTCGCTTCCCCAGCAAAAACCAGGGGAGGGAAAGCTTCCAAAGTCTTCAAAACAGCCTCCAAATCCTCCTTATTCGGGTACTCCGGAAGCTGCAATGCCCTCTTGCTCTGCCAGCTATCAAGCGTCCATATCCCAGACCCCGGAACGGTAACCGGTGCTGATTCCACCACAGCAACATTGTTTTTGGTGGGTTCCGCCGCGTGGACGCCTGTGATTAGCTGCAAATTTCTAGGCTTGGAGTTGGGGGGAAGAAGAGAGAAAGAGGGTCGGTGGGAGATGGATGACACAGAGTGAGCATTGGCATAAAGAGACTTGGAAGAGAGAGTTGTCTGCGAAAGAGCCATTTGCTTAAACAAAGCAAAGTTTAGTTATTTGTTTAGTGTTGTTGTCTCTCTGTTTGCAGAGAGAGTAGGTGGAGGGAGATGGTGAGGCTCTATGGAGGAGGAAGGGAGCACATTTGGAGGGGTTTTATACTTGTTTTCAAAAAGAGAGAGTCGTAGGTGGTACTTGGGTTGGTGGAGTTGAACAGTCCATTGGAGGATATCAGGAAGTTAGTTAGGACTGGGAATGGTCATTTTGTACGCAAGTGATTTGTAAACCACAGGGGCAGAATTGTCAAATATTAAAGTTTTGGGTAATAATATGCCCATAAACCGTAGTATGTAATTAGTTAATTTTATAATAAGGAAAAAATTATACAATTATATCATAAATTTGTATGATTTTTTATGCACATAAATTTATTTTAAATTTTTATATCTATTTGTTTTAAATATATATGTTTCGGTTAGTTGCATTTGGTCTACCTTCTTAAATGGTACGGTGGGTGGCTTCTATAAAGCATTAAAGAGCTAGTCATGGGTTTAATTTTCTAGCTTATCATATTAAGATAGAATCATTCAATTTGTTCAATGGATAATTTGTATTTTTTTAATTATTATCAATCAAATATAATAATTATTTAAATATATCAATTTTACTAAACTTTAATTATTTAAATATATCAATTTTACTAAACTTGTTGATAAAGAACATAGTTTTGCTAGGTTTTATTAGTCTATTTTATCATTAATAATTTTACAAGTGACTTAAAATTTGCAATTTGAAGTGATAATTATGATATTTTTAGTATAAAAAAGTAAAAAAAAAAAAAAAAAAAAAAATGAAATGCCTTTTGAGCAAGGGGAGGACAAATCTTTGCATCCATGTCTCAATCTAAAAAAGTATAAAATTAGTATGATTAGGCCAACTGATTATTTCTCACACAAGATTTCATGAAATGATGATTCCTATATTTTAACTTTGAAAAATATAATTTTTTATCCATATATTAAAGTTAATAGTTTGGTATTATAATTAAAATATATTTATATTTTTTTTTTCAAACCTTATAATAGAACTGTAATTAAGTGTCATTTTGTCCTTAACTTCAAAATATTAGACTAACATCTGTGATGAACTGAGTTATAAATTGTATTGAAGAGATGTAAATGTTATTTAAAAAAAAAAAACTTAGCAAAGATAAATAAATATTATTTTTGCCTTATTTGAAAATTATCTGTTCACTCTCATATTTTTTTTTAAATATATTATAATTTTAATAGTTTGTAATATAATATTTATACTTTTTATTAATTGTGTTTTATTCAATTTCTTGGAAGTATAACTATTATTTTAAACTGTTTAGTAGCATTTCCAAAATTTTAAAATTTTCAAAATACTTTAATCTTTTTTTGAATTTTAAAAAACCTCTTAAAAAATTAAGTACTACTCCTAAAATTTTCAAAAACTATAGTCTGCCTCCAAACATAAAATTATACGTTTTTAACACTCATATTTATATATGAACTATAAAGTTGTTATTATTTTTAATTAAAATAAATATAAATTAGGGTAAATTTTTTTAATAAAATTTTAGAGGTAAAATATTATTTAACTTGAGGGTTTAGTTATCTTTTCAAAATTTTAATTAAAAATTAATAGATTTATTATTTAATCAAACTTTGAATAAAAAATAATTATTTAAACGAATAACTTAGGGGAATGAAACAATTATACATATTTTTTTATATATATTTTATGGTATATAATTGCTTTTAATTTCTTTCTTTGTCGTTGATTATAATATAGAGGGATGAGTAATATAAAGTTAAATAAAACTTTTAAAATTAAAATATCTAATCCTTTATTTTAACTTGAAAAATATTAAATTTAGTTTAATTCTCTTATAATATAAAATATTAATGGTAAATATTCTTCTAACGCATAGGAAACATACAAGAACATCATTTTTTTTTATACAAAATATATGTAATATAATTCATGAGTCATTGGATAAAAAAAAAAACTTAATGTAACATAATTTATATTCATTGGTCAAAAGATTTTAGCTGATTGAAATTTATTACAACTTATACAATTAATACACTCTAAAAACATCATAATAAAATTTAGCAATGGCAAGCTCTAGTGGAGAACGATGCCATGCAAACACTTTCAGATAATGAAAACTTTTATAAGATAAAACTTTTTTTTTTTTTTTTTCGGTTTATACCCCAGAAATAACAATTAAGGGACAAGCTATAAGGATATGAGAAGAACTCTATTTGATAGTTAAACTTTTGAGGCTTTTATGATATTCCCTTCACATTTTTTCTCATGTTTATAGGGGAATGGAAAAAGAAATTGTCTCCTACCAAATTAAATCATATAATTAATATAATTATCTTGCTCTTGTCTAATTAAAGTAATCGTTCTAGAATAATAAGTAAATTAGGGATATTTAGAATTTTAAAAATTATGACTTGTAAAATGATTTAGTGCAAAATAAAACAAGTTTTATATAATCACAATGTAATTTAACAACAATATAAAGTAAGGAGAGAGATAGAAATGTTTAGGATTTTTACATTGATTTGAAACTTTTTGTCCCAAACTTGCTACGTCTACTCTTTCAAGCAACTGATTTGAAATGTCCATTTGAATCTTTTTGAAAATATACTAGTTCAATGGAGATTGCACCTTTTACAATAATTGTACGAGACTTCCTCTACAAATGTTTAAAAGAATGATTTATAAGTGTTAAAAGTCTCTACAAAGAGTGATACATACATTAAGATTAAGAGTTCTCTAAAAAAAAAAAAAAAAGAATATGACCTTTAGAGAGATAGTAGAGTGATGTGAAATGTGTCATATAACCTTTTTGAATTGTGTTCTCTAATCTTTATCACTTCAAATGCGTTTTTTTATATAGATTTGTAGTTGTTGGAAATAGAAATGAGTTGTCAGACATAAATTATATCTACTATTAGCTAGAAAAACTAAGTCTACAATAATCTTGCTTGGACACACAGACATGTGCCTTCTTTAAGTACACAATTGTGTGCTTTTCATTTATGACCTTGAATAGACTTCTGACTGTCAACTTATCTAGCCATATTAGGCCACACATAGGTGTGCGTCACATATATATAGTCGTGTGTCTTCAAAATATGAAAGTTGCTTGAAGGATCAAATGCTAGGGTAGGAGCATGCATGGATACTAGCACAGTAACATACATGCCTTAATTTTTGTCTATGCATCGATATGTGTCTTTGATACACAGTCATGCGCCAAAAGGTTGACCATTGCAGTTCTTGACTGCACACAAGTACTTAGCACAAGACCTTTGACGGTGTGTTTTCAATTTGGTCTTGACACATGGTCATGTCAGTTTGATGCACATGGTCGTGTATTTGAAGTTGACCTTTGTTGAACTTAGCTTGACCATGCATGGATGATGCTACACAGGAGCCTTTGCTTGTGTTCTTATTTAAGTCCAAATGCATAATTGTACAAGATTAAAGAACTCAATCATGCATGAGAAGTTTTGAATTTAACTTTGTTGACTTTCTCTTTGACTACACATGGTTAAATAGTACAAAATGGGTTTGCTCATGTATGACCCCATATCTCACGCATGGTCATTGTTATAAGCGTAAGGTTACGTATAAAAAAATTTAAAATTGTTCAAATTACAGAACCTGGCTCGAGGTCATGACTTAACATATACAACTGCAAAATGTGCTATGTACGAGTGTGTATCTAAGGCACATAGTTGTGCGTTACAAAATCAAACTTTGTCCAATTTTAGTCATGAACTAAGTTCATGCCTTGAAAAATTAGCATCTTAAACACATTTTTGTTGTCATCAAAATATCAAGGGGCCAACAAGATATACTATTCACATAGAACTCCACCTCTTCGTTCTATAAATTAATATAAAGAACCTCACAAAGGTAAGAGCATGAAAGAGACTATGAAATCTCACTAGAAATCTTAGATACATAATGATTTCTTGTATTCATTATACAAAATTTGAAAAAACACTTTCTCAAAGGTAAAAAACATAATTATAGACTTAGATATAAGTGGTGGTGCTCTAAAGTTAATGCATTGTATGTAGGAAGCTACATATTTGCTACAACAAAATAATGGAGTTTTTCTATTTATTAATAAATATGTATATCCTTTTTACATCCGATTATATTGATTGTATGTCAAGCAACCAATTGCATCTTGACTAACTTTATAGTCATACATTTGAGGTATGTATGTGTGAGAAGACATAGTTCTACATTGATAGTAAAAACTCATAGTTCACAATAAAGGAAATGAGAGGGGCATTTCTTCCATCATAACATTTGTAATATGACCTAAATCCATCAAAAGATAATTTGTCTTAGCTATTAGAGCAAAGACTCCTAAGTAGGAATATTGATACATTTCCTAGTAACGAAGATGTATTGGACTTGGACTAAAAATGTACTTGATTCATTAATAAATTTTATTTGTTAGAATCAATTTATTTTTACAATCATTTACATGATTATCTTAATCTTGAGGCAATATTTGTTTTTACGTTTATTGACTTGTGTTTCACATATACCAAAATGAGACAACTCAATAAATGTAAGTTTCATGTCGATATGTTAGAATGTGACTCATAAATGGTGAAAGCATTACTTATAGACATGGAATTCATAGATCTATCAAAGGAGTTAATATAATCCTCTTAAGGATATTATTCAATATATATATATATATATATATATATGTGTGTGTGTGTGTGTGTGTGTGTGTGTGTGTGTGTGTGTGTGTGTGTGTCTATAAAGGGGGAGTAGGCTCAAGGTTATTAGTTTATGTATAGAAGTTGATGATTTACCATTCATATTGAACACTATTAAAATTATTTAGCAGATTGAATAGTTGAACATGAAGACAAAATAATCAAAATTTCATTTGTAGAATTATAAATTGAATAAAAACTTGAGATTATATTATTTTACATTATTTTTTGGTTTTTTTAAGGTAGACTATTATTTAACTTATGATATTTTGTCTTTCACTAACTTTATGAAAAAAAAATTAACTAATTTTATGAACAAAATAATATGTGAGTGAAGAAAACAAACTTTTTTAAACTAAAAGGTATATAATGAGCGTTTCATCAAAGTTTAGGTAAAAAATAGTCATTGGATCACATGTTTACTTAAAATAGCTGCTACCTACATATATTAGTTAATAAACATGTATAGTTTTATTAAAAGCTCATATTATTAGCTACTATTACATATATTAGTTGTCAAATATTTATTATAAGTATATATAATTTTACTGTTATAGACTGTGTATATTTAAAATATTAATTCTTTAGTTGAAAAAATGCAAAGTCTTTTTTAATATTAATTAATCATAACGTGCTTTTATATAAAAATATCTCATGTGAAATTTATAAGGATATTATTTTAAATAAACTCAAAATTTTAACTTTTTCCATGAAGACATAAATTTTAAAACATTATTTGTACATGTTTTTAAAATAGGATAAAACAACTTTAAAATATTAGTGAATTCTAAAAGCTTTTTTATACACATGAATGTTTTTCAAATGTGTTTATTATTTTAAAAGCTTTTTTAATTATTAAAATATGAGTGAATTTTAAAAACACATTATTATCATTGTTACTAATATATAAATTAATATTCAATTTAATATATAGTTTTATCCCTTCGAAACACGTAGATTGACTATCGAACTCATAAAAGAACATGTGACAGTTCCAACAAGACCAGAGGCAAAATACCTATTGCCACCCAAGGTTTCCTTAAATGACCAAGTCCTACCCTTAAAAGTAAAAAAACTAAATACCCAATCTGACCAAAGTCAAGGGTTTTTTTATTTTATTTTTTTTGAATAAAAATTAAAAAAGTAAATTTTATAAGATATTAAAATATAATTTTTAAATAATAATAAATTTTTGATAAATTAATAAAAAAAATAAATATTTAAAACCACAGTCACTATCGTTGATAGAGTCACTAGCGACAATGACCATCTTTAACCTCATCAGATGACTAGAAAAAACCACCTAGTTCTATTGGTGACCACATATAACCGCAATGACGGTGTTTGACCGTAAAAAATCTAGAGGAGATAATCAGATCTGATCGTCTTCGTCATCTAAAACAACTGAAAATGGTTAATGCAAGTATTTTAACCGTTTTTGACTTTCTCCAATGGTAGAGATAACCAAATTCAGCTACCTTTGTCAGATTTTTAGTGACCAGATCTAGTCGTCTCCACCATCATATCAGTCAGATCTAGCTACTAATAAAACTAAATAGTCATTTTTGACTATCTGATGAGGTTAAAAGTGGTCATCGCCACCGGCGAGACTACCAACGGTGGTGATTTCTTTTTTAAATATATATTTTTTAAAATTTTATTAATCTATCAAAATTTTATTATTATTTTTTAAATTTTATTTTAATATTTATATTAAATTTTATTTTAATATTAAAATTACTGAATTTTATAAAAGATATATTGTGATCTTTTCCAAAAAAAAAAAAAATACTTAGCTTTTTAAACTTTTATTTTGGGGGGTGAGGGTGAGTGGAATTTGTCACTTTAAGGAAACCTAGGGTAGGAATTTTTTGTTTGGCCCAAAACACACCCAAAAACACGACAACCTGCATGTGCCGTGGGAGCACAATGCCAAAAGAAAAACAAATAATAGATACAAAGGATTGACACGTTCAACGGTTTGTGTTGTTCCACGTATATATATTTTATAATATGATGCCCAGAAATTCACATGGGAAAATAGTTCCTCAAATAATTGAGATATGTTTTTCTTACTTTGTCATAAAAAAAGCATTTGGTGTGACTTGATTTGCAATCTTCAGTAACAAAACCCATATATAAAATAGATGGTAATGGGAAATGGTGATTGGCTGTTGCTCTATCAATGCAACTTCGGACAGCTCACAAATTCTCAATCACATTGAATAAAAAAACATACAATAATTGTTTCCAATCAGACTGGAAAAAGAATAAGATACTGAAACGTGTCGCTGCCCAACAATATGTCAACCTGCGGGAGGATAATGTGGTCGGATCTCCCCTTCAACCATTTGAATTTTAGGCACCTTAAAACATGACATCACATGTGTAACATAACATATATATATGTATGTTAAAATTGCCAGCGCATGAGATGTCGAATAATGAAATACGACCATCAGGTAAATCTGCAAAACCACTCGAGAACATGTGCTGGCCAACACACCAAATGGTAAAATTGGCTTGCCTGTTTTTAAGTAGGTCTGCCCATGGTTGCTTCCCAATAAATAAATAAATTTTGAAACATTTACGCCAGCCATCTTTTTCTTCCTCTTCAGCAGGCGAGGCGGCCACAAGGAAGAGAGATTAACCAACTTTGTTATGGGCATTGAAAAGTAGAGGACTGAGTCGGCCATAAGAGGAACGTTGGCTCCTTCAACACCAACCTTTCAGATGTGAAAGTTGTAAGAAAATTAGGAACCTGAAAGTTTAAATCTATCTCAAATATGGCCCTCTTTAGTTAAGAAATTGTGGGTTCTGCTTGTACAAAGTTTGCCATTATAAAGTCTCGGCAGCCGAAAAAGGCAGTGGTAAAATCTCTAACATATCTTTAAATTATAGTAAAATGATAATTTTTGCCTGGAAATTATTGCATCTTCTAGTGCAAAGTTAGCAATTATAACTTTCGGCACCTAACGCCAATATTCCTTGCCTAATGTACCAAGCAGTTGAACACTATCATCATTCCTAAATCTCTATGGGAACTTGTTTTCTCTCCCAAATCATTCTTTCAAAGAACAGAAAACTACTATTAATGAAGGAGTTCAAGTCCAAACTAAGATCAAAGACTTTATAGATCATAATAAACTCAACTCTAATTTAAATAGAAAACTACTATTAATGAAGGAGTTCAAGTCCAAACTAAGATCAAAGACTTTATAGATCATAATAAACTCAACTCTAATTTAAATGTATTCTATAATTGATGGATATGAATTTCAGATAGTTTATCAGTTAAATACAAAAAAAAAAAAAAAATAAAAATTGCCCACAACATAACATATCTTGTAATTTGAAAATATAAACAATTTATTAAAATAAAATAAATATTTTTTATTAGAATAAAATAAAAAAATTTGAGATGCTATTGTAATTAACTATATTTTGGTTAAACCTTTTTTTTTTTTTTTTGCCTTTTAAAATTTGCATTTCAATTTGTAGATATTAACATTTTGGATATTTTATTCACGTCACATCAAACTTAAAAATGTGTGATTGTCAGAAAAAGACTAATTATTTTTTTTTTTTGATCACCCGAGAACTCCAATCCATACGAGTCGATCAACCCTAACTGATAAAATAGTTTAAACCCAGAGGCCTATGACCATCTAGACCTACAACCACAGACTGGATAAATCAAAAGTTATTGACCACTCTTATCGCTAGGCCAAGCCCTAGGGGTCAAAAAGACCAATTATTTGGTTCTTACACTTTATTTATTTATTTATTTATTTTGTTTCACCACTTTAAGTATTTTATGAAATTAGGCGGACAGGAGATCTTCATTTCTACGTTCTTCGTTGGTCTTGCCCTTTGTCAACTCAACAACTCTTTCTTGTAAATTTTAGTTGTGGCTTCTAAATTCTAAATTTAAAAAGAAAAAATTGGAAAAAAATAAATTAGAAAAAGTCACTTAAATCTAATTTTAAAAAATAAACTAGAAAAGGAAAAGGTCAACGAAACAAAAATATAATTATTAATAAAATTGTTTAAGAAATCCATTTTAGAGAATGTATCAAAATTAGATTCAAATTATATATTACTAATAATATGTATTAATTTATATATTAATAATAATATATTATTATATAATTGTATATTATTTTATCTTTAATTTAAAATTATCTAATATAAATAAATTTGAATAAATATTTTTTATTAATATATTTATACAATATTATATATTAATATGTAATTGAGATATTTGAAAGTAAGAGAAATATTATGTGTAACAATTTTTTAACATAATTTGTATATCCAAGTATTAATTTATTTTTAATTTAAAATTATTTACTTATATAATGACATATTATTTAAATATAAAAAATGAGTAATAAAATAGTGTGTACCCGTTGAATCTTTTGAACTGGAATTGAATTGTGTAGTGTAGTGATTGGTTTTGTTGAGGCTGAAGGTTTAGTTATAGGATATAGGCGTGATGGAGATAACTTGAATGGAGACAGATGAAGGGTATTTGTTGTTTCAACCAAAATTTAGTTTTTGATCTTGGATTCTTTCAAAATATAAGGCTCTTGACTGTTAGGTCAAGTCTAATGTTCCGAGATCCAGATACCTAAATATCCAGCAAGTCTTTTGGCCTGTTACCATTTATTCATAGATATTTTCGTCAAGATTTTAGTAGGCTCCTGCCAAGCTTTTGTATTGGCATCTGCCACTATTTCCTCCAAAGTTTATGTTCCACTTGATATTCTTCTGCAGAACCTGAATTTAATGGCTAGTTTTATAGGAGCCTCCCACTGCAATGAGGTATCGTAATTGGATCTTCTACTGTTTTCCTTGTCAAATGAACAATCACTTAACAATATGCATGACAGTAGATTTTTAAACATCATGTTCTTCTTTGACTTTGGAATTCTTTGACGATCTAGTGCAAGTTAGTGATACTAATAGCAGCTTAAGATTTTATATTAGAGGGCATCTAATAATAAATCAGCCAATAATCATAACCACAAGGACGATGATCAAGGAAGGAACTTAAGCTATGCAAGAGAATCGAATTTCTAGTAACTCTCCATCTTAGATTATTGGTATCGCCAAGGAAATCGATCATATAACACAAGTTGATACAAGTATAAAAGCCATCTGAGTAAATACTAAAGTAGTATATATATGGTCCATAACACTTTGAACACTAGAACCACAGATTTGAGGTGAACTTAGAAACCCCTATCGAGGAAAGTTTTTCCTGGAAACAAATATTATTGATGGTCGTTTGAGTTAATTCTAAGGACTAGTGATACAATTCAAAAGCCCAAATGTTTAGTTATAGGGCTTTCAACAAAAAAACCCAAAGAGTTGATTTTTAGGATCGTACCAATAAAAAGAAAGCTGGAATTGGTGATTATTGGGCTACTAAATAAGTTCCCCTTTTAAAGGCTCCGCCTCCAGCACTCAAGTCAACAATGTCTCAAGGCTCTGGCACCAAAATTTTCTTTACCCTTTTCTTAAGGCTAAGACACTCTTCGTCTATATAAAATCACCCTTCTTTAAAGGCTTTAGAATTCCTTTAAGGCTTTGATGCACATAACTCTGAGACTACCCTTTTTTGAGGCTCTGATACACAGTAACTTAAAGCTATTCTAACTTAAGGATCTAACATACTTTATACAAGACCACCCTTATTAAATGCTATATTGTAGGATCTGTTGTCGCGTATACCACTGTTGCTTGATTATATCTTTACTATTATTAATATACTGAAAATTTGGATATACACGACATGAATCTTACGAAAAGAAAGCTGCTACAATCTGAATACATACGCAAACGGAAGCTGATAGCTTTAATACATAATGATAGGCCAAAACAAAACTTTACATGTATGCATTTCTATACATTACATCTGAGTACATACATTTATATAAATAATCCCACCAAGCTAACTGTACAAACTAACTGGAGCCCTCTCCCATCAACCATGGTCCACCCGCTCCTCATCAGCACCAAATATACCCGTAAGAAAAGAAGGAAGGAAAAAAGTGAGTGATAAAACCACCCAGTAAGCATTTCCCTACTTCCCTCAACCCAAACAAGCATGCAAAACGAAAACTGTACCTGGCCTTGGCTTATATACTCATACAAAGTGCTTGTTCATTAATCTGAATATCGCTTATTCTATTTTCTTGATTGCATTAATATTTAATACTATGCAATGAGTGTCATGATATTATGTCATGTTGAATGCATCGTATTAAAATATTGAATATGCATGCATCTGAATCTCTATGTATCTGAAGATACATGCTATGTTGATCAGGCTAATGAACACAGAGATTTGACATATTGACCATATGAGCTAAAATAATCTAGCAAAATACTAGAAAGCTGAAAATACATACATACGAAAATGATCCGATTGCAGTTAGAAGGTTGAAATCTCACAGATACCCTATCGAGTTCACCCAAAACAAATAACCCGGATATCAGGTTCTACATGCTGAATAACTAATATATTTAGATCTCTTGATCAATTTTCATGCTAATGTTTTGGCATGTCATGCTATGAGATGCTGATGATACCTTATTATATCTCATTATAAGATCAAATACCCATTTGAAAGGTTTCTCATGCTTTATGCTTCATTTTAAATCATTCTCTGGAAATTTGGCTTGAGCAAGAGCGTGTGGGTTAAGACACACGGGCGTGCATGGTAAGACACACGGGCGTGCTTGAAGACACACAGGGTCGTGCGTTACCCGTGCAGCTAGTTGTGTTGTAAGACCCGTCGCCACGCATACCGTTGCTGTGAATATTTTCTTTACTTTTATTAATAATCTGAAAATCTTGATATACGTGACAAGAACCTTACGAAAAAAACTGCTGCTACTGTACAATATACATACGCATGTAGAAGCTGAAAACTGTAAAGTACAATGGTGGCCAAAAATACACTTTTTATATATACATTTGTTTTGTACAATACACTGAGTACATACATTTATAATATATCCTAACAGGCCATACTGAAAACTGATATGGAGCCCTCTCCCATCAACCCTGGTCCACCCGCTCCTCGTTAGCACCAAACAAACCTGAAAGGAAAGGAAGAAGGAAAGGAAGAAGGAAAGGGATGAGTGATAAAAATCACCCAGTAAGCGATTTCTACTTCCCTCAACCTAAGCAAGCAAGTAAAACAATATACATACTTGGCCTTGGCCCTAACATTCATACATTCGTTTGCTCATTCAATAAATTGGTTATTGCTTAATCTGTTGTCTCGATTTCAATAATAGTTCATGCCATGAAATGTGTATCATATCATGCTAAATATAAACTGAATATGCATGCATCTGAATCTCTATGTTGTAACATCCCAGATTCGGGGTCAGTTTGAGATTTCTGAGTTTTCTAGGGTTGTGAGAGCTTTTGGGGTGATTTGTGGGGTTTTTCTTGAGTTTGGGGTGTGTGCATGGATCCGTTTGGGTGGATTTGCATGCGAGCGTGGGAAAATGGCATTTTTGTAATTTTCCTGTCATGTATGACCGTACATGAGAGGTGTACGCCCGTGCATGCGATAAGCTCCAGCTGTCTTGAGTTTAAGTTGATCTTATCTGTTTCCAAACTCATTTTCACCCAAAGTTTGGCTTTGATTTCAGAGGATATTCGCCCTAGAAGTGGAGAGCAGCTTCCTTGATCTTCCATTCAGCTTGATCTTGTGATCTTCTTGAGAGAGAAAACATGTCTAAAGGTAGGTGCTTCTTTCCTCTTTCCCTTGTATTTTGATTCGGCTTGATGCTTGTTTTATGCATGAGATGTGTTCCAGCATGCTTGTGATGTGCTCCTTGCGTGTTGATGATGATTTGAGATGATTTATGTTTATTCACATGTTATGTATGAGATTATGGGTTTTGAGATTGGGTTGGATGATTTGCTAGTGTTTTGAAGTTGCTGGAAGTGTATATATGCTTATTGAAAGTGTTTAGCATGTGATATATGCTTGTTTTGTGTTTGGTATGCGTTTTTGGCCAGAATCGGGTTGATTCCGAGTGGTCATGGAGGTGCAGAGCAGGATGCACGCCCGTGCACCCGAGGGTCACGCCCGTGCACTCTGCGTATTCTGTATGGTCACGACCGTGTTTACGTGCCCGTGCATGACCTAATTTGCAGGGTCACGCCCGTACACAGCTTATGTACGCCCGTGCACTCAGTGAAATGTGAGAAATTGTTTGAAATTCCAGAACCTTGCACGACCTTATGCACGAGTTGGTCACGGTCCCGTGCACGTTCACTTACGCCCGTACACGCGATCACGCACGCCCGTACGTCAGGCAGAATTTGAGAATTAAGCTTTAATTGAGAAAATGTGCACAGTAAACCCTATCCAATAGATAGAAAACAGTAAATTGAGCTCGAATAACAATACATGATGCATCATATGCATATGCATAGCATGACATGCCATACAGTGTTTTCAAAAGCGGATCCGAGGATCCGAATTCATGTTTTCAGTTGAAAAACACAGTTTTCAGAGGTGAATACGAGGGGGCACTTGTGAGTTTCAGCACCCGTGTCACCAGGAGTTATATACTCATTACTAGCCCTATGTATTGGCATGTGCCGGGTTGCTCAGCTAGTAGTTTAGTTTTCCTGGTCCGAGGATCATATGAGTTTTATAGCGTGAGGCGCTCAGATCAGTTCAGTTTCCAGGCCCAGGCCTGATGGCATCACGTGGGCCATACAGTTTGTGGCACGTGTTTGCAGTGGAAACTCACATGGCCAAAGTGCCGAATCCCTGTATTTCATCAGTCTGCGCAGCACAATTTTTAGCATATCATGTACCCCAGGGTACACAGTTTTCAGTATAGCTTTCAGATAAAGCTTTATGATTTTCAGATATGGGATCCTAGGATCCAACAGTAGTTTTCATGAACAGTTTTCAGAAAACTATTTTCAGTATACAGGCCCAGGCCTAGTTATGATTTCAGCATGTTATCATATCATGTCATGATTATATGACACAGTGCATATCATTCAGAGAATGATAAGACAGTAAGAAACTGTAAACGAACAGAATATGAAACAGCGTGTAAAAGACACGAACAGCAGCAACAGTACAGATCAGATCAGAACAGTTCAGTTTATGATTTCAGTCAGAGTTCGGTGCGTCAAGTTTGACCTTCCGGATTACTCTTCACTCTAGGTTGTTTACGTATACTCATATACGTATTTTACGACCCAGTATGAGGTAGTATCCGATCCGTGAAGATGAGACCGTCAGAGTGGTTTTCAGTTGAGCCTGTTCAGTTGTGTTGAAGTGGCAATCCTTCGAGAAGGGTTGGTTTAGGGTCTGAGGATATGAAGTGCTTACTGAGTGATTTTATCGCTCACTCCCTACTTTCCTTTCTCTTGCAGGTAGGTTGTTGGGAGCTGGGAGGAGGAGTCTGCTGCTATTTGGGATCCAGTTTACTTCAGTTTGTTGTATGCACATGTATATATGTTTTCCGCGAATATTTTAATATATGCAAGTTTTATTTGGGCATGTATATATGTATGTATACAATGTACCACAGGTATTTCCGCTGCGATATTTTAGTTCAGTTAAGCATTTCGGTCGGGTATTATTGACCATATTTTCTTTACTTATTTATTATTATTTTATTAAACAGTGAACAGTAATACCCTTCTGGGATGTCTTACATATGTATCCAAAGATACCTGCTGTACTGATCAGACTGATGAACACAGAGATTTGATATCTTGGCCATATGGGCTGAACAGTCTAGCGAAATACTAGAAAGTTGAAAATAACATATTAGTCCTCAGACTAATAAACTGAAACTGGATGATCGATTGTAGTCAGAAGGCTGAAATCCCACGGATACCTCTTCGAGTTCACCAAAATTCTAACCCGGATATCAGGTTCTAAATGTTGAATGACTAATGCTTTCGAATCTCTTGACCCCTTTTCATGTTGATGCCTTGACATGTCATGCTATGAAATGCTTATGCAGCATTATTTTATCTCATTTTACTCTTATATACTGTTTTATGGCCTTAGAATTAGTTTCTCATGCTTAATTATTCATTTCTCATCATTTTCTGAAAAATTGGCTTATGCACGGGCGTGTGAGCAAGGCACACGGGCGTGTATGGCAAAGGCACACGGGCGTGTAAGGAACACACACGGGCGTGCATGGCAAAGGCACACAGGTGTGTGTGAAGACACATAGGGCCGTGCAACTGGTCGTGTAAGCTTTTGAAATTTTTATGTATTTCACCAATTAAACACACACACAGCCGTGTTCATCAAGCACACATGCGTGTCTCCTACAAATCAAGTCATGCACACTTCGTGCACATGGGCATATCCTTGTAGAAGCAAAGGCACACGGACGTGTGTCCTGCTCTGCATCGACAACAGCTGCCTGAAACTTGCAAGAATCCTTACCAAATCATAATCAAACTGAAATTAACCAAAAACATGCATTTCTAGCACTGCAATATGCACACAACAAGCTTCAATTTCATTCATAACACACCACATCACAATCCACCATCAAAATCATCCATTCTCTCACATAATCACACACAGGCGTAAGCAAACATGGTTCATGGGTGGAAATCATCATCTCAAGCAATCTCTTATCAATATATTAACATATAATCATTCATATAACTCATAAGCATGCTAGAAATGAAATCAAACATTTCCAAACATTAAGCACAAGCTGGGAAACTCAAAGAAGAAGCAAGGAAGCACTTACCTCTTGCCATGGCTGTTGGAATCTCTTTCTAACTAATTTCTCTCTTTTCTAGCTAGATTGGGAGATGCTGGCTACTGGATCTCAATTCTAGGGTTGGGAATCTCTGAAAACAAGAAGAAACCTTAGTTAGAAATGAGAGATAAGCAGGTGAGAAAGCCTAAAAACTCTCATCTCTCTCCTCCAACACACTTACACGGGCGTGCATGGCAAAAATGCACGGGGGTGTACAAGGGAAAATGAAAACTCTTTTTTTCATTTTCCCGTGCTACGCATGAAAAAAACCTCCCAAGAAGAATCATGCGTAAGCCACACAGGCTTTAGAAACTTACTATCTCACCCCTAAACTCTTTTAACTCCTAATCTAATGTTATTTCTCACATCTAACCCCCAAACTCTACCTTAAAGGGCATTTCTAATTTCGGGATGCTACACATGCTAGCTTCTGAAATTTTTACATATTTTAACTCAAAAAGCAAGTGCACGACCGTATCCCTTATGCATACAGGCGTGCTCCTGTGGGTACACAGGCATGTGTCCTACTCTACTTTGACAAAAGTTTACCTGAAACTTACATAATCCTGCTCAACACATAACCAATCTGAAATTAATCAAAAATATGCAATTCTAGTGCTTCCATTAACATACAACATACTTCAATTTCATCCATAACATACCACATCTCAATCCACCATTATAATAGTCATTCTCTCACATATTCATACACATACATACACAAGCATGGTTCTTGGATGGAAATCAGCTTCACAAGCCTTTTCTTTTCATCATATCAACACATAATCACTTCACATAAATCATAAGCATGCTAGAAACACAACCATACACTATCAAGCATCAAACACAAATTAGGAAACTTAAGGAGGAGGCGAGGAAATACTTAGCTCTTGTCATGGTTGCTTTACTTCTATTTTTATCTAATTCCTTTCCTCTCTTGCTGGATTGGAAGCTGTTAGCTATTGTAAATCAACTCTAGGGTTGAGAGTCTCTAAAAAAAAAAAGGAAAACCTTAGCTAAAAAAGGGGTAAGGGTGGGTGAGAAACTCTTAAACTCACCATCTTTCTCTTCATTCAAATCTGCACGGGAGTGCACAAGGAAAAATGAAAAATCTTCATTTCCCACGTTTCGCATGAAAGAAACCTCCCAAGGAGAATCATACGCAAGCCATACTAGTTTTGTGAACTTACTATCTTACCCCTAAACTCTTCTAACTCTCAATCTATTGATATTTCTCATATCTAAACCCAAAATTTTAACCTAAAATGCATTTCTAATCCTGTGATGCTACATATATGGTATTGCTCATCAAATGTCATTGTATCTTTAGGAAATGACACATGACATGTCATAACAACATTATAGATACACAATGGAATTAATATTAACATTTTCAACACAACCCAAAATGAAAGCCATAAATCTATATATATAGGTAAATTTTAATTTGAGTTAAGTCAAACTTAAATTAGGTGAACTTGAGTTCATCTTTACTAATAAAACGATGATATTGAGTCTAAGGTTGAACTCGATGAGCCTAGTGGATATAAGAAGCTCGAGTTTGAGGTTTGACGAGTTAAGTCAAATCTTTTAACAACATTCTTAACATAAGTAATCAAAATAATATTGTTTTAATATTTATTTGTCAAATTGATGTCTTTCTTAGGGCCATTGTAGTGATGTAGAGATGTATGAGATTGTTTTTTTGTTGAGTAAGGCTAATAAAGTTTGCTTTAAGGAGATTGTGATAGAGTGTATGCCTTTTTTCTAAAAGTGTTCATAATAATATGCCCATGGGGAAGAGCCTTTTCATTAACAAAGAGAGCTTTCATAATAAAGATGGTGGTAATCGCAAGTGAATAATACAAAATTGACTTAGTGTTAGGATAGGTACAATTATTTCAACAAATAGATTGATTATAGTTCAATTTCAATTTCATACAAAAAAAAAAAATCGATATCAAATATAGAATCTATCAATTATCTTATTTAATTATTTTGAGCTTATATTTTTTTTTTTAAGTTTTGAATGAGAATGTAAACTAACAACTAGATATATGATAATTTTGATTTTAAATGAATTATTTCTTCAATCATACTTTTTGTAATCTATCATATTTTTTTATACTTATTTCAAAAAGTATTTACTTTGATCTTTGTATAAAATATAAATGAAAAAAATCATTTGTAATTATACATAAAATCTGATTAAAACAAATGGTGCAAAGTTACTATTAAACAATTCACTGAACCAAGGCTTTGGGCAGGTCAAAGCCTAAAGAAGATATTAAAACCATGATAAAAAGACAAAAATAAAAGTCTAATGAGCTAGCTTTTAAAGATGATTTTCAGAAAATTGTTGTGGTAGAGTGGCTTAAATGTGAATAGTTTATACTAATTGATGACTCCGTAAAGGCGTATTGTTTTTGGCTATAAAAAAGACAATAATTTTGGTAAAAGCAAGGGTTCAAAGCAGACCGCAGCGGTCCCGGTTTTCCAATACCATAAAAGGCTCCCTTTTTCTAATAGATATCCTCTTATTAAAGGCTTCCTGATGTAAGGGTATTCTCAAAGAATATAGGGGGCTTTCAGGGTTTCCCGCGTTAAGTTTAAAGGATTTGGCAAGGGCTTGGCTGAAACAAACCCAAAAGGCAAGTCATTGAATTCATCGCCAGAGCCTGACTCATCCTCTCAAACCATCGGCCATGACTTTTCTCCATTCAAATTATCAACCAAAACCCTGAAAAATCTTACACGATCAATGATGTCACTCACTTCATCACATCACCTGTTCACAAACTCACTACCCTCTTCTCGTTGCTCACTACTCTTCAGCACCACCATCACCACTACCCCTAGAAACCCTAACCGCTTCTCTCTTTTATCTCCCATCAATTCCCGCAGTCTTATCCACATTTCCCACAAGAGCCCTTCCGCTTTCTCTGCCAATCCCAAGTTTTGTCCCATTCTCAAACCACCCAGCTCTCACAACCCCGGTATCACACCACCAACACATGATAGTTTCAATCTTGATGCAGTTTTGTCAGTGTTTGAATTGTTTTTTCTTATATCTGCTACGGTTATTGCGATTGGATTTGTTGTGAATTATTCATTTTTGGGGTCCAAAATGTTGGTGGGTTTAATGGGTAAGGCGGTGTTGGCGAGTGGAGTGGTGGGTTTGGTGTGTGGGGTGTGGATAGGGGCGGTGCTAAGGCGGCGGCAGTGGTGGCGGATTGGGAGAGAGAGGGGTGAAGCAGTGGGAAGTGGGAGTGTGAATTTGGTGGAGAGAGTTGAGAGATTGGAGGAGGATTTGAGGACTTATGCAACAATTATTAGGGTTTTGTCTAGGCAGCTTGAGAAGTTGGGAATTAGGTTCCGAGTTACTCGCAAGGCTCTTAAAGAACCCATCTCTCAGGTAATGGAAGCTCTCAACTTCTGTTTTAGTTATTTCAGAGTCTTGTAGAGCAGGATTTAGAGTGATTTAAGTAGAGTTTCGAGTTTTATAGAATATTAATTTTGGATGACTTTTGTATTATGAGGGTTTTGATACTGAACGGCTATATGAAGTGTAGAAGAATGATATGGTATGATATGTTCATATTGTAAAGTATAACGGTCATAAGAACATGTTGAAAGGTGTGATGATATGTAAAAAGCTAATATGAACTCCTACTGTTGCCTGCTAGAGAAAGACATTTGTTCCCTTCAAACTATAGAGCTTTGGTGTTAATTTACATTTGTCATTCTTAGTAAGCATGCTCTTTTTTCTTCCTCTTCGGTTTAAAATTAAAAACAAAATATATTGCTTTCCTTGTAGAATATACCTTTTGTAACTTCTTGTGTGATTTTATTTCTTCAAGCTGTGATGAAAAATGTGTTACCCTGTGGTAGCAACTATTATATAACTTTAATCTCTGAACTGTGAATTTTCTAGTCCAGGTTCTTCTATATATGCTGTGATTAAGATTTCTTAATTGTCTTCTAGACTGCAGAATTTCTGTTGCAGTCCACTGTCTACGATTGTGTAGTCCATTTAAGGTCATTTTAAGACTGACTTTCCAACTCAGGGACCATCACCAATTTACAAGTCGCTTCGAATTGGCAGTCTCAATTTTCTATAAGTAAGGGGTAGATGCTTTTTTTTGTGAAGCATCTTCATATTTATTTTATTTTCTTTCAGGGGAGGGTTTTTTTATTTTATATACTTGTTTCTTCTTTCATTCTTTGAGATGGACAAATACTAGGAATTTGATTAACAACTATTGGAATATATGAGTGAGGACTTCAATATGTGCTCTTATCATGATTTTCTCCTAGCACTTAGCAATTCCTTTATCATATTTGAAAATTAGGGTTATCAAACAAGTTAAAGCATTCTGTTATTTCCTCAAAAAAAGTAGAAATATTCCTTAGGAGAGTTGGAATAGGTAATCGCCTAAAAGAATTTTTAGATGGTAATAAAGTATTGTCATTCTTAATATGTTGCAGTTGCTAGTTGGCATGGATTAGAGAAATTGAATCTACAAAGCTTCTTTGTTTTTACATGTACACTTGTTGGAGGAGGAGTGTTAATTGTCAGTAGTGAGATGGAGCCTGATGGAGCTGAAATTGACCTCTCTACATCTGTTTGCAGGGAGCATTCCATCAATTGATTTATTGGTGCTGACATATTTTACTTCGAGTTACAAGAGGTGTAGATTAGATTTTTTATTTTGAGTGTGATAGAATTCCATGAGTCCCACCTGCAATTCACACAAAATCCACAGCAATGCACAATACCCAAATTTATAGAAAAAAAACACACAACAGAAGCAATGAATAAGAAAGCTTGATTTATTTATACATTGAGCAAGAAAACATATATATAGCCTTGTGCCACAATCAGACTCCTATAACTACCCAAAACCCAATCAATAGAATAGTTGAAGCGCTGACAACCTCCCTTGCTTAAAGCTATCTAAACATATATTTCTAACCTCCTTTCTGTGCACTCGCTAGCTCTCTAAATAGCCTCCTCACAGATCACACAACGTTCTCTCTTTCCATTATGCTACCACGTTGCTCTTCTATAACTATGTTGCCTTGATATGCTTGTTTTCCTTTTTTTCTCTTTGACATGTCCTTCTACTCCGAATATAAACCTTGAGAAGCCTAACATCACCTTGTCTTGGAGGTGAAAATATGGAAATTTAATAAAAGAGTCAAGCTTTGAATTGTAATATGATTCCCCTTACAGGTCATACAAGATCAATAGTAAAACAAGCTCCAATGTGTTCATGAACTGACTTCAAAAGTACAATTTATAGGCTTCAATAAAACTCCGTAACCATTAGAAGCATTAGTAACAAATCTTGTTGACAGAGCAATTGGGGTAGCCAAAGCTTCTTCAAGGGCCTTACTTTGATGTATGCTTGGACTCCCAAGAATATTGTTTCCCAGTCCATTCATAACCATGTATACCCATCTGTATTAAATATGTACAGAGTTAGCACAGTTACTGTGCTACTAAAATAAAATCTGACTGTCGTAAATTAGAATAGAATGAATATATTCTATTCAAGTTAAACCAACCTCCAAGCTGATAAATATCTCAACTTAGTGTTTGCTCTCCATTTCCATTTGTGACCTTTGTCTCAAGTTACAATGTCTTATTCATTCCCATGTCACACCCCTGGCCGACTTGGATATTCATGATATGTTATACTTTTCTTCCCCCAGAGATCCCCCCTTCTTGTACATATTAAGCAAGTTGTTTACCACTAGAATGCTGGAATCCATCAAAGCTTTAACTACATGGCCATGGATTTTCCTCCCATCATTCAGTGTAGCTAACACAGCAAAAATTCATGGAACACTAGATATTGTATAGAATTGCTCATGTCTTTCACATGCTGCATCTTGAGAACAAAAGATACAAGGGCTTCTCACTTCTCCCCTTGGAAGCAAAAGCACCAATCACAACACTCCAACTTGTCACATTAGATTACAATATTGCAAGTGCCTTATCGGATAAACTAGTCTCTACATGTGATGTTATCAACACGTTCCAACTTACTATTTTCTTATCTTTCATTTTTGAAGACAATTTCTCAACCACTTTTACACCTCCCATACACACATATAAGTGCATTCTTTACAAGCAAGTAATATTCAAACCCATCCTTTATAACACACCCATGAATGACCATACCCTTCCAAAGACAATTAAATCAATATTAACAAATAACACCACAATATGTGCTTCAACACTAACTCCAATTTCTCTTATCCTCATCATATCAAATCATTCAATAATATCTTCTAGTTGGTCGTATTAAGCATAGCTAGAAACCATGGTATTCCACAAAACATGATTCCTTACATTTTGTCAAACATCTTATAAGGATGATCATTTTGTCCCATTTTTGCATAAATTCCAATCAATTTGTTCACAACATGAACACTATCTTGAAAATCCATTTGCAAAACATAATTATGAACAATCGAAAATCCTTCTAATGATGTCAGTTTTGTACCTTGTGCATCATCACACATTCAAGAATGTAATCCGAGCAATTATCACATGCACTTGCGTTGAACACCTACACCAGAACTCGAGTTTTGCCATTGAAAATTCGTGAACTAAAGCCTTAAGCCCTTTGCAAGTTGTAAAGCTACAGGGAACTTGGCTTTCTTTTAGCTCTTTGTTAGTTGGCCCAATTATCCTACACCCATCTCTGCTTATGTGAAGGAGTCTATTGCCTCTTGAAGTTGCAAGTATACCTTTTCTCTCTACCTTTTTTCTCAATCTTTCTTAATTCTAGAGTCTTCGTCATCCATAAACTCAACAAGCTCTTGTTCAAGGGTGAGATTAGCACACTTTTATATTTTTCAACTTTCAGCTAAAGATACAAAATTGAAGTCTTGAACACCCATGCAAATGCATATCAAGGAAAGCCTTGGTGCATGATCTATCCTTGCTAACTGAAGCACATATATTACATTTTCTTTGGTTAGCTAGTCATGCTCCAGAATTTATACGCAATTCTTTTCAATTCCAAATAGCAATGTAATAACACTAACAAAGGGATAACAAACTTTAACTTGTCCTCTTCTTCTTTTGGACCAGCCAATAGGGCCTTGACTACCAATTTTTTCCATGGTGGTCTCTAGTGAACCCCTTGCCATTAGTTGTTCATGAGGAGTGCCTTCTAGCATGTTGTCGAACTTGTTCATCACTCCGATTAGGATCTATTCTTGACTTTTGGACGGAAACTTCAGCTGTTGGTACTATTTTGTCGATCTCCTGCATCTTCCCTCAACTTTTTCTGGTCATGTAAGTTTTAACATCTTTTACAAAGGATTTTAATTCTTCGATAGACTCTTTGATTTTTGCCAGATCCTTCTCTACCTTGTTTACCCTTGATTCCCGTTTTGTACTTTTCATACCCCTAAAATCAAATGCACTAATACCGCTTAATGGAATACCATGAGTGCCACCTGCAATTCTCACAAAATCCACGACAACGCACAATGGCCAGATTAGAAGGAAAAACACAAAAACAGGAGCAATGAAGAAGAAAGTCTGATTTATTTATACACTGAGTAGGAAAACAATATCTACAGCCCTCTTCTACAATCAGACCCCTGTAACTATCAAAAACCTAATCAACAAAACAGACATATTTTAACAACACCCCCTCATCCTCTTCTACACACTTGCCAGCTCTCAAAATAACTTCCTTACAAATCACACAGCCTTCTCTCTTTCCCTTATGCTGCCACATTGTTCATCTATAACTATTTTGCCTTGCGGTGCTTGCTGCCTTTTTTTATCTATGACGTGTCCTGCTCCTTCTAAAATAGACCTTGAGAGTGCCAAATCTTATCTACATAAATTGGCATTTTCCTTCTATGTGACAGGTCATAATTATGAGTTCAGTTCTAAATACCTATTACCATGTTACAATTTTTTATATGTTTTAGTAGCAGAAAATTATATGATCAACACATTAAAGAATCTATGGGCATATGTACAAGTGTCATGTGCATGAATTCATGATGTTATGACAAATGGAGATTGAAATATTCATGTCATAAATGATATGATATATATATACACACACACACACACACACACACACACACACACACACACTTAAATCTCAAAATAATTATTACTTTTTTAAAATAAAAACATGGTGTGCACAGTGATAAACCGACGACTTCAAATAACTTGAGGATTTGACAAAAAAAATTAGGAAAATCACCATGGAGGTGCTCTAATATGGTATAAATTAGTATATTAGTATATTGAACAATTGTCATGATTGAAAAATAAGAAGATTCCTGTGTTTTTCCTTTATTCAAGACATGTTTTTACGTGTCCATGCAAGAGTAGTGTTCTGACTAGACATGCAATATGGACCAGCTTAGCACAATTTGATATGAATCAAGCACAGAATTTCACAACATGAGCATGGCACAATAGCACATGAACATGGCAAGAGATTCATTCTAGGTTGTGCTAAAAAAGTATGAAGCACCACTAGCGCATGCAAACCACAAGAGCTATGAGGGTTTCATGCCTTTGCACAACCAAAATAAGTTATGCTATTACCACCATTTTATATATTTGCAAATCATAATTATCTTATTTACTCATTACTAATACTCACCTGACTAATATCAAGTCACCAGTCAAGTTCTCATCACTTACCTAACTAGACCTCCCAAACACATAAAAATTTGTTAAAATTTAGATAGTTTTGATTTGTGTGTGTAGAAAGTTGGTCCAAATGGGCCATGCCATATCATCCCAGTTGGCCTTTGAAAGATGATGCCCAATTGCATAGTGTTTTGGCATGAAACCTATTTGATTCGTTCTAGCACAAAGCCCCTTGTCTATTTCATGATTCGCATGGTTCTAGTTGAACTTTTGATACCATTTAAAGCTGACCCTCGTACTTTGCTGTTACAGTTTTTGTGTTGTACAATGCTCTTTTTGTACAATTGCTTGTCATGCCATCTTGACTTCTTTTACATGTCTACATTCAACATTTTATTGGATTTTGTAGAGTCTTATCTTTTGCTATGTTTTCTGTTGAAATCTTAACTATGAACTTCTGGCTTCACAAAGTTGTTCTCCCAGTACTTTATTTTATGGCCCACTGGACAGCATATATTTGTTCTCAAAATCCAGAATACATTAATCATTCAATTGAAGGATTTGATCTCCTGAAAGATTAGAGCTTCAAAATTAAAGTCACAAAATCAAACAGTTGGTGTAAGAAACCTCTAATTATGTTAGAAGTGTTGTGCGAATTTCTTAGCACACATGTTGACTCTTGATTGTGCAATATATTCATTTGTTTTTAATTTTTTCTTTCTGTTTGTGCTTGAAGACTGCAACTTTGGCCCAAAAAAATTCTGAGGCCACTCGAGCATTAGCAATGCAAGAGGAAATTCTTGAGAAGGAGCTGGTCGAAATTCAGAAGGTTCTGCTTGCAATGCAAGTAAGTTCAATTACATGACTTTTATGACTAGAGTGGATAAAATGTTCTAAGTCGGGGAACTGAAGTAGTTACATTCTAAAACAATTTTTTGTAGAGAGATTGTCGATTTCTAGAGCATTAAATAAAACTATATTAGAGATGTAGCTGTAACAGAAAATTTAGTTCTGTTTTTTTAATTGTCCCACCTTCCATGTTTTCAGCCTTTCATCTTGTCGGTTTGAGGAGAAATTATGGTGCTGATTGTTAAGTATAAAAGTTAATATTGGTGTTACTGTTATGTTGTTTAGTTCTTCTAGGTAAGTGTGATACAACTTCAGAACTTCTGGAAATAGCTCATTGGTGTGTTTTCGTAAAGCCTGCCTGAAACTTATTAAGGTTTGATCAGAAGTGGCTTGATCCCTGAAGAGCTATTTAAAAATATACCTATGAGGGTTGCCAATGCTACAAGCATAAAACTGTGATTATGTGATACTCTTCAATGGTTGATCCCTGGTTAGGTGTGGAGCAAATGCATTATTATAAAATATAGTTTTGTGTTGCAAATTTTATTGTTGATTACTCAAGTATATCTTACTGTGTTTTCTATAGGAGCAACAACAAAAACAACTTGAGCTGATACTTGCTGTTGGAAAGACTGGGAAGTTATTCGAAAGCAGGCATGAACCTAATCAAGAACTGGATACACTCAAAACGTCAAATTTGGTTGATGAGGCTGAACAAGCGGAAAACCACGAAACTGAAGCTATGGGTTCTAGCAGGGGAAGCAACAATGACAGAACTTAGAAATTCTGAAGCCGCAGTCACAATTCGAATCATCTTTTTTGCTGCATGATATCAATTAACCAGTCAGTGGCTTGCTTGGTTTAATTGAGGATGGGATCATTCCCATTTTTGAATCAGGGAAAAGTGTCTCGGATTCATGGATGCCACTATAGAAGATAGAAAACTAAATTTAAACTATAATTCATGTTGAGCTTGGGATCCTCGAATTGAAACATTTGGTACAATTGTAGAATTCCTTTTGTAATTGCACCTATATTTTGGAATCTTCAAAGTACAATATTTGCTTACAGATAAAAGAGTTGGATGTTGGATTTAATACAAAAAGAAAAAAGAAAAGAAACAAAAAAAGGTCAAAAAAGACGGCCGGCAGCTCCATACTAACAACTTTAACATGCATTCAACCAGACAAGTGTCTGTGCATGATATTTTTCTCTCCGATTTTAAATATGGTTAAATTTTTATACGTCCTGTTTTTCAGTTTTCTTTTTTCATTAAGCAAGCAAACCAATGCGTGAAATAAAATAAAAAAACGTGAATGTGTGTTATTGTGTGTTACAATAATTTTTTGTTAAGGTTAGAGTTCAGCTGTACGTTTGACCTAAATCTCTTAATGGGCCGATAATAGTTAAAACGGCTGATATATGGGCTTTCAATTCAACAGAGCATTGTCATTCATATACGCCAGTGGGCCCGTTTCCAGCAATCATGATTCGGAACGATACATTGCTAATCTCATTCTCCTCTGCCTAATCAATTTTCACTTCTTTTCTTTTCTTTGCTTAACAAAAAATCCAGTTCAGTTTTCAGTCGTAAAACGAATATAACTTCGATTTTATGTATATATTGACTGCTCATAGATTGGAAAATATGAAAACTCACGCGTATTGATCATTTGTAATGCACTATTATACAGGACCATTTTAGAATGTTTTCATAAATAAACATAATATTACTAATTTACACAAATGCCCTTATATATAAAGCACTAGTGATGCACATGTTTGACTAGAAACTGCGACGCCATAATTCACCCAAAAACGTGATATTCTTCGATGTTTTTCAGCAATGAAAATGAGAAAAAAAAAATGCTAGTATATCGTTTTATGTCAAGTTTAGTTCGTTATAGTGTAAACATTTAATTTTTTTTTGAATGCATTTATGGTGTATATAGATTTTTATTTTTATTTTTTATTTTGGTGTCATATTGAATTAAATTTGTTAATGAAATCGTGTTAGAATAGGTTTAAAATCTATTGGTTGTGTTTTTTTCATTTTGTTAGAAACAATTGATTTGTGATGGTTTGACAACCATTTGTGATTCAATCACGTGTGATTGTTAGGGTTGATAATGGTAGGGGTATGCACAGTAAGGGTTTTTGGATATTTTTCAAGATACGAGGTTTTCTAATATTTTATGTTTTATGGTTTTTGAACGTATGCTTTTCGATTTTTTAAATCCATTTTTTCAAATAAATGATGTATTATGATAAATAAAAATTTGTTCTAAATAAATATCAATTTCTTTTGATTTATTTTTTGTACAAACTGTTGCAAGTAGGTTTAAGAGGACTAGAGTACTACAAGATTAGGATATAGGTTATGACACGAGGGTTGAGAGACACCATGGCGGTGATTTGGGCGTCCTTGAATGACATGTAGTAGGAGATTTCCAAGTCGACATGTTTTGGACACTTATTGCCATTATAGGAGAATCAATTTAGCTTATAGAATATGATATTCGATAAATATCAGTTAACACCCTATGATAAATGAGCAATTCCTCCTTGTAGTTATGTCAAAATTTCAAGAGTCAATCTACAGGTTTACTATCTTTCGTAACTACTATTACAAATTATATTCTAAAAACATAAATAATAATCAGTTAACCCTTTTAGTCAAAAAATCAATGTACCCCTCACATGGTAAATTTCAGTTAACCCCACATGAATAATATATCATATTACACCTTTAAATTCAATATGTATTAAGTTTTGAGTAAAAGTTCACATAAATACTGTAGTGGTCTCTATGCTAGATATCACTATACTGCTATAATTATTTATTATATAAGAAAAGTATTATATTATTTTTTCTCACTATTGGAAATCATCAGTAGTCACATCTAACATAAATCCCTACAAGTCTATTGCTAAATTTAAAACATGTATATGGAAACTGGAATAAAACAAATGATGTGAAACTAAAACCCATTGTACAGTATCTTGAAATAAAACTTATATTTTACTATATAATAATAATATTTGAAAAACGTATATGATACTGTATATCCCTTACGCATGAGCAATACAAAACATATGAGTCATTAACATGCTATTTGTTAAAAAATAAATACATATATGTACATACGTATATAAACTGAAAACATTGGGTGAAGACCCGCTTAAGTCGTATCCCACTTTCTAGCCTTCTCGTACTCTAAGTTCAGCTCCCCAAGATACTAACCTGCAAGAAAGGAAACTGATGGGGATGAGTGACAAGTCACTTAGTAAGTATATCTTAACTTTACCCTCAAGTAGGCTCTAGTCTGGTATACTATTGGCTAGTTGTTCAATTGATGAACTTGACTAAGTTTCTGACTAGCCTAATAGCTTCTGATTTAACTTAGCTTAATGCTAAACCTTACTAGGTTCTCATTCTGATTATTTATTATTCTATTTTCTTTCTTTATTAGTTTTTGAAACCTAAAGTACTTTCGAGTTCTTATAAGTTTAACCGAATTCTTTTATCTTTCTTTTATTCTTTTCTTAACTATTTCTTATCTGTTATTGTTTGTATTATTTCATGTCATGCTATGTTATATCATGATATGAAGCATATTGAAATCATGCTATTTGCCTTTGAGGCTATTTACTGAAATTTTTTTTCTGAAAATGTTGTTGTTAAGATTTGAAGATCCAATACACTAAAAAGATGAATAAAAATTGTTTTGAAATCTTGGTGTATTCGAAAATACCTACTATACTGATTAAACTGATGAATGTAAGGATCGACATCTTGGCCATATGGGCTGAACCATTTAGCAAAGTACCAGTAAGCTGAAATATCTTACCATACCAGTCTTTAGACTAGTAAACTGAAATCTAACGCATCTAACCATAGTCTAAAAACTGAAATTTCATAGATGTCCCATCGTATTCACCCTTTAATAACTAACCCAAATATCGGGCTTTAATGTTGAAAACTGATACATATGGATCACTTGATCCCTTCTTGAAAACACTGTCATGACATGTCATGTTGATGATGTTATTCAAACATATAATCTTATTATTTCTCTTTCTTTGACTATAATTTATCTTACTGAATCAATAATTTTAGGTCTATTCTGTGTATTCTAACTATTGTTTTGTTTTTGTAACTTATTAATAGGTTTTGTGTGCACTGTTTTATGTTATGTTGTGTTTCTATTAGCTTTCTGTTGCTATCTTCCTGTCTCTATTCTATTTTTATCTTTATCTTAGTTTTCTGCTCATAACCTATCATTAGACTACGCTGCTCTAAGATATGGATGAGTGTTTTTAAGCTTATGTGGGATTGAAGTGTGATTCTGGAAAATGTTTTACCTTTTCTGTTTTTTTTTTTCTACTTTTTGTTCTTTATTTTACTGTTTTGCTACTTTTACTAGGTACACAAACATGTGCAAGGAGACACATGGTTGTGCATGGGAATGCACAGGACTGTGCACATAGTGTGTACTTGGGCATGCTAGCTTTTGGAAATGGTTTTGTTTAACTTGGCCTACTGCATTGGTGTGTGTTTCAAGATGCACAGGTGGTATACCAAACACACGGTCGTGTCTCTATAAACACGAGCATGTAACAACACACACAACACTTTCGTGTTATGCATACACAGGCGTGTGGAATTGGGAGTATACATACGGGCATGTTCTTCACTAACATGGGTATGTGTTCAAACTTGTCCAGGTGTGCATGACAACCATGCACGAGCGTGTTACCTTTGAAATGGGACTCCATGGTAATGCTCCTGAGAGTATACAGACATGTGTCTACTATAGCTCGATGATAATACACTTGGAAAACCTAAAAACCCAACCAAACTCTCACAATCACAAAATCTCTCTAAATAACCTCATTCTAGCACATAAATAAGCAACCACACACTTCTATCACAACCTCAACATCTTAAAATCATGTTAAATCACTAAATGAACTCATCTAGGGATTTACATGCTAATAAACATGAAAGACGTAAGGAAATACTTACTTGGAGGTACTAAGATCTTTAATCTTTCCATCTCTGAATCTCAACTAGATTAGCTGCTAAAAACTGGCTTCTCCCTCTGAAAATTAGCTAAGGTTAGTTGAGAAGGAAAAAGAAGAGAAATGGGTAAGCTAGTTGAAAATACGAAATCTCTTTTTATATACATGTACGGTCGAAAGAAGACATACAATTGTGCACCTCTACGACACACGTTCATGCTTTTTACATAAGGGGCATATGGGGTATCTCTAAGACATACAGACTTGTGTCAAACATAACCCATATAAAGCCTCTCTAAAAAGACTATTTTACCTCTAAAACTCATTGAAATTAATCTTTGACTATAAAATATCTCTTCTAACCCTAATCAAAGGCCTAAAAGACTATTCTAACCTCTAGATATTACAAATACTTAGATAAACAAACTTTCTTCTTTGATATCAAACTATCAATGTTGGAATAGGAGTATAAGCAAATTTTTAAAAATTTCAAAGCTTGGTATTTGTTGATGTATTGATAATAGTGGGTTTATATGGGAAGGGGAAGAGAAATCAAGGGTAAAGAGGTAACTTGGTATATATATATATATATATATATATATATATATATATATATATATATATATATATATATATATATATATTTTATGACCCGAGAACCCCTACTCATACCAGTCAATCAACCCTAACTGATCGAGTAGTTTAAACCCAAGGGCTTGTGACCATCTAGGCCCGCAACCATAGATTGAGCAAATCAAAGGTTATTGGCTTCACTGCAGCTTGAACCGTGGCCACCACTTTAGATGACCAAGGCTCTAACCGCTAGGCCAAACCCTAGAGGTCAACTTGGGTATTTTAATTAGTCTTATTTAACCCTTTTATTGAAAAGTGACCAAACCCTAGCCTCTCTAATTGCCTTATACTATATAACATCCCGAGATTAGCGATCTTTTTAGGTTAAAAATTAAGGGTTAAGAGAGAGAATATACAATAAAAGATGGATTTGAGAGGGTTTAAAGGTAAGATAGTCATTTATAGGCTTTATATGGCATTTGCATGAGTCTTTTTGGGAGGCTTTTCCTATGTGCAACACAAGAAGCTAGAAATCTATAATGTCCTTGAAGCATGATTGTGTATCTTAGGGATACATGGCTGTGCATCCTTTCTATGTTAGCACAACTATATAAAACAGAGTTATCTTCTTTCCAACCAAATCTTCACTTATTTTCTCTTTTTCTTCATAGTTAATCTTAACCAAAGATTAGGAAGAGATTAGCCAAAAGTAGCTAGTTAAGCTAAAGATCCAACAAGAGTTAGATAGAAGGAGACATTTATCAACTTCAAGTAAGTAATTTCCTACCTTTTTTCCTTTTGACTTTATTGAAGCATGTTCTGAGTTTATAAAGTGTAAGTTTTAATAAGATGATGAAAGACGAGAGATTTTGGAAGTAGTAGCATGCTACATGTATGTATGTATATTTATGTGTAGTTAATGATTTTAAAGCATGCTTGGTTGTAACTTGATGAGAAAGTGCGTTTAAAATAGAGTGTTTTGCATGTATCTATGTTATAAGAAGTTGATTAGAGATTTAGTTAAGTTGGGTTGAGGTTCTATAAGCTATAAAGGCAAAGTTACAGAAGCAGAATGTGATGTATAACAGTGCATTTGATAAGCACATCCGTGTAGTCGTGTTTTCTATATGGTTACAATTGTATAAGCACATGCATGATCGAGACCAAGAGAGAGAGTGTTTAATTGGGGATTGATTGTGCATCTCAAGGTCACGATTGTATGTTGTTCCCAATTTTGTATGTTCGTGTTTGAAGGGCATGATTGTGTTTGTGTTGTGTTCTATAGGCCTGTACATATAAGGCCATGACATGCATCCAATACATGATTGTGCATCATATGATCATGAGTTTTGAAGTGCACAACCATACAACAAGTAGAAGTAGTAGAATAAGTAGAAATTTACAAAATAAAGAACATAATGAATAATAGACTAAAGAATAAAAGGCCAGAAGCTATACATTTTTCCATAATCACTAGACTAAACTTACACAAGTATAATAATCCCAAAGTAGCCTAGAAATAATATAAGTAATAGAATAAAACCTAAAAGTAGAAATCACAGAACTTGACTAATTACCATAGATAAGTATAATGAATGTAATGAGAATAAAAACAGTTACAGAAACGATAATAGAAATTGTTATCGAAGTAAAAACATAAACAATTACAGAAACAAAACCAAAGCTCACTTAAATGCAAGAAACTTAATAGACAATACAACGATACCATATCAACATATAAAAAATCCAAACTAAAAACTTAACAACTAGTTTCATCTATTCATAATCACAATTAAAAGAGCATACAAAGTTATGGAATCCAAGATTTGAGATATATATAACAAAACTTTGATAGTTAATCCAGTTTACACAAAATTTAATCAAAAGAGAAGATAATAAAAAATCATACATGATAAATGTTTGCATAACATGACATGCCAAAACCATATTTTCAGAAACGGATCTAAAGATCTATATGCATGTTTTTAAAGTAGAAAGATTATGTTTCAGACATCATTTTTAGGGGTAGATACAAGGGAACACCTGTGAGTTCACACACCGTTAGAGATAGAAACCAGTGATAGTTAAAGAGAAGATACAATTATTGATTATGTTTAAGGGAAAAGAGATGAGAAAAGAAATTACATTAAAAAATAAGAGAGAAGGTAAGACACATAGGCCCTATGTAAATTATTATAACATACAATTCTCAATCCAAATTTGAAACATACATAGGCAAGTCTTAGGTAGTCACTTACCTAGCACCATGCATATATACACTAATACATATACATCAATAAAATTAACTAGACTAATTTTAATTTAATTCAATATCAAATTACACATTGCTATTTTATGTTATGCAAAATCGTATTGCAACCCCAAGGTATCAAAATTTAAAAATTCAACCTTACACAGGTGTGCAAGTCATATGCACGGTCGTGCATCACACCATATAAGAATTTTGACAAAAAAATGTAGAAACATGCATAGGCGATGCATAATCAACCACAAATGTATGCATAAAAGTTGTACAATCATGTATAAGGTCATAAGAAAAAATACATTAGGATGAAGCATATGCATTTCGTGCATGCACGGTTATATGTCATCAAATGCACGCTCATGTATGACATGATTTCAAAAAAATATTATGAAACTGGTTAATAAAACTACCTATGTCATCCTAACAAGAACCTTCATCATGTTGACAACAAATTAATGGAATGGCTATAAATTGGAAACACTTATAGCCATTCAAGAATTTTATCCAACATAACACTTAATATTAAAACTCAATAATCCAACACTCATTTTACATTCGCATAGCTTTAAATCATACATGCAACAACATGCATGATCAATTATATTTACATTTTACATAAATACACTAGATGATGGCTCTAATACCACTATCGAGAGGTGATAAGTTAATCAAAAGGGTGACCATATAACAAAATACATTTAAAATTAATCGACATATTAAAACACTACATCCATGATCAAGTCCTAATAGTATATATGAAAACTGAATATATACTACATATGGTGTTTGATAAATATATACTTGTTATATAGATCTCCACTAGTCTTTACATAGAAAGAATACAAGTTTTGTGAGTGTCATTATCCTACCCTCATAGGGTGACACTTATGGTTATCCACAAAGAGCAAGGAAATCTAAAGGTTTTGATATGAACATATACGCTAGTGTGGTGCAAGATAAGGTGGAAAATAACAAGAGCTTAAGGGAGTCCTAAATAGAGATAATGAAAGAGAGAAAAGTAGCATTCTTAAAAATGAATGCTTAAGCCATATATATAGAAAATGAACATGTATAACTATGCATGTTGACTACACGAATATGTGCTTTGATTTCCATTATGCATGGATGTAACATGGTTATGCACTCCCGTATGTCTAGTGCTTATCTATTTCATCATGATTGTATTAAAACAAATATTTATCTAGATAGTTAATAGATAAACCACCATACTAATACATGACTATGCATGAAACATACAAGGGCATAAATGGTTAAACCTACCTAACTCATCATCACTTAAAGACGATGCACGATGTGTATCCCAAGATGCATAGTCATATATCAAGCTAAAAATCAAATTTGGACTGTTAATATAATACATTCAAATTTGGTAAGTCAACCATAACTTTACCAAACATATCTCTCACTTGAGTTAGCAAACCCTTTAACTTTAAATTTTAATTAACTCTTATTATGTATGACCCATAAGCTATTCACTGATCTAACAGTATCTATATTTGATTGGGGTTTCATACAAAGACCATAGTTTGACATCAACCTAGTTCTAAACTTTAATAAGCCATTATGATCACCTATTTAGTAAAATGTTAGTAAATAACTTTAAGCTTGATCAATTTAACAGTTGATGTGCAATACTAATCCTTTCATCATATTGTATCTCTTGAGGCTAAGACATAGAAATAATATCTACCTTAGGAATCCCTTGCAATCATAATTTGACATCAACCCAATCCTACACAAATTTGATAACAACCTTATCTCATCATGGCCACAAATTTACATGATCTTGAATACTCATCATTGAGCTTATTAAGGACACCTTCTCTCGTGCTTGAGAATAGTGATTCATTTATTGACACATCATAATCTTTATACAAATCTCGAGTAATCCTATTTATGGTGACATGTTAGATGATGTCAAACTACATCAATCATTATACAATACAATTTGGTGTTCTAAAGTCAAAAGATCACATTTACCCATTATATTAAGAGGAATATTCCATACACATAGGAGTCACCCTTTTTATGGAATCTTTTTATCGAGTCAATCTAGTGAATATAACTAGTACAAAGCATGTACCCATTTGCTACACTAAGTCTCAAGCAACAACTTTAATATGTGTAAACTATCATCACCTTCTAGTGAAGTCGATTAGCATGATGATAGTTTTATCATCATTACTTTGCCCTAGGTTTAAATAATGTTGAGCCTACAAATGTTTTCTAGAACGACCACCTTTTGAGTATATATAGAGAACATCCCTCAATTTGATTTTAAGGGCACATTAAATGTACAAACATTTCATAAGTACACCTATGCATAAGAATGAAAACTTAATAATCAACAGAAAAAATGTCTTCCTTAATATATATATATATTGGTTACACTATATAAATATTTGATTGGTTAAAAAGCATCTACCCTAACACTGTAGTGTCTTGCCTTTAAGGGAGAAAAGACACAAAATAAGCACTAGTGAGGAGAGATATCATATACTTGAAAGTATAGTTTAGGTTAAACGATACATCCTACTTGATTCCATCATACTATCAAGAAGATAACCTTTAGGCTATTCAATGTCAAAAAATTTACTCCATTAGATTGACTAAAAAGGATTCTCCACCTTGGTGTGGAGGCATACATGGTTAAGAGAGCAATAGTTCACAAACTTGAGAACTTATAACTGTCATTTCATTATATATCACCAACATGAATTGCTCATGATTGGTGGAGCGTGTTTCTATTTGTTGTAGTGTCTCTCTTGTTGTATCACAATCTTGACTACAACTCATACTCACATACTTTGAGTTAGAGCCTCACGGCTTTGATACCAGAATGATTAAAGTTGAAAGAACAAAAGAGGAAGAAAAAAGGTATACAATTTTAAGAGGGCCAGTCTCCTAAGTAGATTATTATCAGAAGTTCTCCCTTGCTTTGATTATTCATTCTCAATAAATAATTAATACTTAATTACGTTGAGAAGTTGTCAGAGAGAAAACATTTCTAACCGTCAAGGACTAATTAAAAAATAATAGCATAGCCAGTCAAACTCACTCACGGCAACACTCAATAATAAAACCCATAAACTAGCAACTGATGCACACTTGAAAGGACTACAAAATCAAGGCAGCCATGCAGGTTCTTATAAGTTCATTATTGATCCCTGTATTTGTACTCTTTTGTCTTCACTTATTTTTTATTCTCTTCCATCCTCGTTAACTGGCTCAGCGTTACATTATTTCCATGAAAAAAGGCACGTGCCTATTTATCTCTATGTGACGAACTGAAATTGGGTACTGTGTGGATTTATCGATCAATTTCAGTTCATTGGAATGATTGAGGACGAAAATTGCATTATAATAAAAAATTTAGTAAAAAATGCTGGGTACTGGAGTAAAAGGATTTATTCTGAGTGTAAAACCATGTTTTTTTTATTCAGGATTATGTATTCTGTTCGCGGGTTTTGGTAGAATAACAACAGAACAATCCTACAAAAGTTAACCAGTACTAACTTTGTACAGCCTCCTTGACATATTTATTTATTATTGGTAATTTAAAAATCAATTATTATTATTAGTATTATGTATATGTACTTGCATTGATTAGTCAATGGGTGGCAGAATTATTTGTTACCATTTGAACACGACACGAAAGCGGAAATAGATCGAGACGCAAAATGATGTGGAAGTGCCACGTACAATCAAGACGGCAATTTCGTTTCATTGTGTTTTGTATAGTACCAGTTTTTGTCTTTCGAATCTGGCATCGTCTCTCTTCCAAAACTAATTCACAGTTAAAGTTTGAATTTGATATTCTTCACAATTCTTATTTTCACTATTCTAAGACCAGAATTCAGGTTTCATGAATTTTAATATTTATGATTTTATCAATCAGGCTAGTGCTAACTAAATGCGAATATATATATATATATATATGAGTTTGTTTATTATGAGTTTGATTTAAATTTGAATTTGGTTTAATCAAATTTTTATTATAATAAAGTTTATATTCAAATTCAGATTTAAAAATTAGATTTATATTCGTCTATATTCATATTTGGTTATTATTTATATTTTACTAAAAATTTATAATTAATAAAATATAATTAAAAATTTTTAATAGATTTATATTTGTATTTGATTTATATGATTCGTGTTCACACATTATGAAAATTATAATTTGGATTCGTCTCAATTTAGATTTAAGTAATTCATTTCAGACTCATTCAAATCAAATTTAAAAATATATTTGGTTCGAATCTAACATTAAATCAAACTATAATGTTTTTGAGATTGGGGATTGATATGGGAATGAGTTAGTGTAAATTGTAGACCGAGAATAAGTATACTTTTTATTAGCTAAGTTCGTTCTTACGTACCGTATATCCATTCACTGCTACTTTTATTTATTTTTCTTTTTATATAAGTCAGCTGACTATTTCTCACTAACATTTGATGAAATAATAACTCCTTATTTTTTAAATTTTATAGGTTATTCATGAATGAATTTTGTTTAGGTGTTTATAAAATGATTGTTTTGTTATTTTATTAAATTTTTAATATAAATATCAAATTATCAATATAACCTTGCTAATTTAAAAATTAATTTAAACCTCAAATATATATTAACACTTCTGATTTTTTGGAATATAATTATCATTTTTTAAATTATTGGAGATATATTAATATTTTAAAAATTTTTAGAACACCCCAAATCTTTTTTGAATTTTCAAAAACCCTTAAAAAATTTAATCATTTTGAAAAGAAAAAATACAATAAGATAAAATTTATGCAAAATGATTCTTTTTTTTTTTTTTTTAACTTAACGAAATTCATAAACAAAAGTAAATAACATATAAAAATCTGATTTTTTAAAACTTAAAAACCAAAATTTATTATTTCCATATATCTTAAGCTCAGACTTTTTTTTTTTTTTTTTAATAAATGTTAAAATCTCATATTTTATGTTATGATTACTAATTAAGCTACTTATCTTAAAATTTATAATACTATTAATAATGACATTGATATATAAATAAATTAATGGTCTATTAAAATTTATAAACGGTGAAGTTGGATTTCTTTTGTTTAAGTGGGATCAAAAGACCTTGCGAGTTTGAAATGATGCACTAATCAAAATATTTTTATGTCATCAAACTTTTCAAAATGGAAAAAATGTAAAAAAAAAAAAAAAAAAATCTACTGTCATTCGATTCAAAGGCGATGTCCCAAGAGAATTTTTAGTGACAAAAGTGAAGTTAATTAAACAATATTAAAAGCATGATTTAGAAACCTGTTTATAATGTGTCAAGGTTACTTAAACTTTTAATATATTTAATACACCGATTGTAAAATCAGCATAAAATTTATTTATTTAGTGTAATTGATGTACATCTGATTAAATCCTAAAAATATCTTTTTGACTAAATATAAAAGATGGGTTAAATTTTTTATTTAAAAAAACTCATAAAAATTATTATAGACATAATTTTTATATTTATTTTATATACTCAAATAGTATCATATGTTGTAATGGAATGATTTTAAGTTAGAACGTAGATAAGTTTCAATATTATCCAGTTTATAAGAAATGTTGAAATGAACAAACTGGTGATAAATGCAAAGCACTTTGTTGAAAAGTGGAATGAAGAGGCGAAACGTTGCACTTTTTAAAAGCCAGACGTTCGATTGCTCCACCTTATTCAATTAGGACTTGATCTTATATAAAAATTTATCAAATTCAAGCTCGGAAGTCCCCACTAAATATTAGGTCTTCCAAGAATTTAGTTCTAAATTTGATTTTCTTTGAATATATAAAAAAGAAACGTCTACTATAGTGCACATGTACCCCTCAATTATCCTTAAAAACCCTTCTGGCCACAATGACTTACTTTCTAGGCAATTATCCTTAATTGATAATTTACTTACGAGGTTTGAATCCGTGGAAATATATTACGCATTGAAATAGAGAGGTGACTCAATAAGTTATTAGAGTGGTTTGAGACATTGATGGACATGTTTCTGTTGTATATATATGATTTCGTCTGTTGTTAAATAATATTTGGTTAACCTAGCTAATATACACTTGTTCAATAGGGGCAGTGTGTGACTTTCCAAAACCTGGGGGTGGTGTTAGAATTTATCAAATCCATCTCGTTCGGGTCAGTCACCGGCGGCCCATACTTAACGAGTTTCTATCAACTTCTCTTCATCTGTTTACCGTGCAAGAAGATAACTGGAAGGGGCAAGAAATTAAAAAAAAAAAAAAAAGGAAATCTGGGGACTCTGACTCTGATCCGAGCACGCACACCAGAGAAGTTAGAATAAATTAAGACTTAAGAGGTAAACATAATATATAATATATGAAAAGAGAAGGATCTGTTAAAAGTCCACTGTACAATATTGTATAAAACTTCAACCTATATACCACCGACGCTGACAACATTAGCATGCCAAAAGGAATCCGAGGATCTCTATTAGACTTAATTTAAAATACTAAAAAGTAAGAGAAATTGAAAGTTTAGAAACTGGTTCATAGCTACCTACCAAATTAACCCAGGTGTAAGTAGAGTGACAAATGAATACATTACCATTTTGATCTGAAACATGAATTTAAGGATTGTAAAAGTGGCCACTACAGCGACATTTCCAACCCAGAGGCTTGTAATTTGAGTACTTTTTTTCCAAACGAGATGATGAGGGATCAACAAACTCCAGTGGACGGCTCCCGTGGGCGAGTTTCTGGCTCGGCTGAGTAGGCACCTGCACTGCCATGCATGGGTGACACTGATTACACTTGTTGTGGCAACTAGGTGGAATTGAACCCAGCCTCGTTTTCTCTTCAGAAAACAAAACCTGCACAACATATATCAGTTAAGCAAAAATGTCATATATTGTTTATGCATGAGCATGAAAATTACAGGCCATACCCTTGGAGAGACGGGAGAGAAAAGAAGATGAAAAACTATAATTAAGAGAAGAGTGGAAGTGGGGTAAAGAAGAAGAGAGCTAAATGAAGTCATAATGGTTCATCAAAGCATGAAGGGATGCGGAATAAAATGTTAATGGGTATGAATAAAAGAAAGAAAGAGAAAGAAGTTGATGCTCACGATGGGTGGTTGTGGTGGGTGGGTGATTTGTCCTCATGAAGAGAGAAGCAGAATAGTGAAAGGAACAGGACAGACTGGGAGAATGCATCTTGAGTGAAAGGGCCCATTAGTTTGGTGACTGTTGTTAGCTGAGAGGAAAGCGACAGGATTTTGGTTCAAAATTATGGTCGCAATTAAATTTCATTTATTGTATATCCAGAGACTCACTTTTTTTTCAGTGTTCAGAGTTTTTTGAGTATGGACTTTGACTGTGATTAATTTAACATTATCAACTGCAAAACTACGTGAACAACAAAATCAACACAATCTAGTAATCTATCAGCAGTGTTTTAAAATCAGATAGGTAGTCAGACTTTGTAATTTTATCAAAGCATAATTTGATGAATTCAACCAGTTCAATCCATCATCTTAATCGATTCTCAAATTATTATTTATTTTTTAAATATACTATATTTTTTAAACATAAATCCCATAAAATTCAATAAAAATAATTTGGTAATTAATAACAATCAAATATATTTACTTTTTTGAAACATAAATTTCAATTGTATAAATTGGAAAAACATAAAACAAAAAAACAAAAAAACAAATTCAAATACCTTCATTAAACAATTCACACTCTTAAAAACTTATTATAAACTCTTATGATTGTTGAGATTCTTTGATAATTTAACAAGAAAACTTAATGATCATAAAATACTTTTGATGATTCAAAAAACATTAGATATATCACATTGAACAAGTCTATTGAGTTATATAATATAAGTCTGTGGATAGGATTATCTTTTGTTGATGAGATTTTTTTTTTATCATAAACTGGTATATATGCTGGGGTTGATGATCTAGAGTTAATCATCCCAATGATATTGGTCCATTGATGATGTCATATACAAACAATTAAGGGACATTTTTTTTTATCCATATATGTCTCTATGTTAGGATAAATATCCTTAATATAGTTAAATCGAGTTAGGGAATTAGATGGTTTGGTTATATTCTTCCTATGTACTTATTAAAGTGTTTATTCTAGAGGCTTAACATTATCATGCTCTGAGGCAATGCTAATAATGATGAGGTTAGCATAGTGTTAAACACTCCATTGAAAAGTAACAATAGTTTATATGTGTCAAAGTTATTGGTTACAACTTAGTACAACACATGAGGGTATGTTGATTATTAGACTTGTTCATTGGATATAACCCACCAAGATTATTCTATATAAATAGTTGCATCAATATCTATGAAATATATCCTTTTTAGTAGATAAGGGATAATGGAACCACATATGGGTTTGGACATGAAAAACCTAACTTGGGCGAATTGGATCCTTTTGGAAGAGATTGGATCCTCTTGGAAGAGACGTGGTGGGCTTAGGAAAATTGTAAGGTTAAGTGCTTGTTAGGTTCTAAGTGAGTTGGACATCTAGTCTTAGGAGTGTTAAGGCTTAGCTTTGTTTTATTTTCTAATTAATGTAATAATAGGCTAGACTAAGTATTTAATAGCCCAAGTCTTTTGATTGCTTTTGGGCTTAGCTGAGTCATTAGTTGTTATTGGGCTTAACTAAATCTTTTCATTATTAGGTTTTCCTTGTTGGGTTAGGCTTCTTTAATGCTTTCTTCATATATAAGTAAATTGCCTTAGAGTGTCATCCTATGAATGAAAAATAACTCAAATTTCAAAGTTCCAAACCTAGATTCTTTGAACCACCATGAACTTAGAAAATCTAATTCTTGTGGTTTTCAAGACTTATCAATCACCATTGCATACCAAGGTTTGAGAAAATTTATTTGCTTCAATTTGAGGTCTTTTGAATCTAATGTAGCTTTCTAGGGTTTAAGTAAAATCGATAATAAGGCTTCACATCAGTTTGGTATCATAACAAGTCTTTAAATCAAGTTACTATCTTTGATTTTAATTCATTGTGTTATTTCATGTCTTGTTTATTTCTATGAGTTGGTCTTGAGTCAAATCCGTGTTCTTGAATCTTGTTTTCTCAGTCTTGTTTCTTGTTTTTTCTTATGTGATGTTTCTTTCTTAAGTCTTGTATCTTTTCCTTTAATTTTCATTTCTTATTAGTAGTTATTGATTTGTGAATTGTGAGTGTTGTGTTTGTTCTTTCCTTGTTAAAAGAATCTAAAATTTTCATCCAAGTCAAGAGAAAAAGAAAAAGAGTCTTGAAAAAAAAAAAAAAAAGAGGAAAAGAAAAAGAAGAAAGGTCAAATATTGTGTTGTTTAAATTCAATTATTTCTAAAAATTCATTAATTGTTAATCTTGATTTTTAATTCTATTAAATATTAGCAAGATTGTGGTTCTTAAAGTCAATTTTATTTATTCTCATTAAATGATTAATTCTTATAATCAGTTATTGCTTAAATTCGATAAAAGAGTGAATCTTTAATTTCGGTTCTTGGGAAAAAGTCATCAATTTGTGTTCTTGATTTTCAGTTTTAGTAAAAGTTATTAAGTCTTGATTCTTAAAGTTGTTTCTTGCTAAATTCCATCGAGTCTTGATTCTTGAGTTTATTCTTGATCTTTTAATCAAGTTTTCTTGTGTTCCATGACTAATTTGTTCAAGTATCATCACATTTTGTGTTTATTGAGATGTTCTGAATTGATTAAAGAATTTAAAGAAAAAAAAATTGTGAGAGGAAAAAGGTAAGAGGTTTGTGAGCAAATATGAGAGAAAAGCCAAGAAACAAGTCAATTCAAACATAAGTGGATTGATTGCCCTTCTTGAGTGTTAATGCATGAGGGAGTGCTTGTGAGGATTGTTTTTACTAACATTTTTTGCAGGAACACATAATGATTGATAATAAGAATAAAGGAGTTGAAAAAAGTTTTTACAAAACATATTCTTTCACAATGCAAGCCATGCAACAACATTTTGAGAGGTTAATGGTAGTTAAGAGAGACTATAGGGATCAATTAGAGAAACAAAAGAATGCTATGAAAAAGTTACAAAAGGGTTGTACTAGAAAGGCTCACATTTTTAGAGATCATAATAGAGTACATATAGATAGTGATGATAAGAGGAATGACAACCAAGATACACCTGTTATTTTAGAGGGATATGATAGGAGACAAAAGAGGCATATAACTTCTACAGATAGGGGCAAGAAAGATAGGCAACAAGGATGAAAAGATCAAAACTTCAGTAGTACTAAAATGAAGATGAAACAAGTTTAGAGTACGAAGGGAAGGTGAAACAAGTTTTTAACATTTATAACTAGTTTGAAGAATAAAAGGTGAAGATTATTGTAGTTGAGTTTATGGATTACGCTAATATTCAATGGGATCAATTAGTTCATAATAGGCATTAGAATCAAAGGAGACTAAAGTGTTTTAAGGAAGAGGTTTATCCCTAGTCATTATTATAAGGATTTGTACTAGAGGTTGTAAGGGTTTACACAAAGTTCTGAAAGTGTTTAGATCATCACTCAATAATCTATTAAACTAAATAGATGTATGAATCATCTGGATGATATTCAGTTTGATCTCAAAGTTGTTCACTTGGATTATCGATCTCTTGATGTTTGTAGTAGTCCTTTCAACTATAAGTGTTGTATAATCGATCAATGATCTCTGATTTATTACTTAGTTTGCCCACTGCAAAGTTGGAGATACCACTCATTGATCATCTACCATCACATTTCACTATCTTGTCAAATGATGTAAGGTCTTTTCAATCTCAGGATCAAAAAGCTCATTTGTTGGATTACTAGTGCATGTCACTAAGTGAAAATCTACAATACAACTATAATCAAGTAGCATTGTAAAATAAAAAAATAAATAAATAACAATAAAATAAATGTCTAGAGTAAAATTAAAAACAGTAGATCTCAATATTGTCTAAGATGCAATCCTCGATAATGACGCTAAAAATTTGATGTGTTAATTTTAATCTTAACTTCCTAACAAATGTACTAGGTTTAAGTAATAAGGAAAATATTCTAGGTTGTCGTATCCATATGATTACATAAGTAAGTACCAAGATAACATAACCTCTAAATTTATCTAAGTAAACAAATTTAGGTCGAAAGCAAATCCAAAACTAAAATAAGAACAAAAGCAAAGCAATGAATAGTTAACACAATTGATTCAACAAAATGAATAATATGTGAGAAGATACTAAGACTTTAGTTTCACTAATCCATTTCAAGGTAGACTTTTTATATGACTGAAGATATTGTGTTATACATGTGACAATGAACTCCCTAATTTAAGCAATATTCTTTCTCAAGTAATATAAATCTTTTTTCACAATCTAATAACCTTTATATATCTTTATATATATTTAATTAGATGAAAATGTATTAAAGCTCTATGGAATTCACTAGCTTTTAGCATGATTCCATTATGTCTATGACTATTGCATTTATCAATATATATATATATATATATATATATATATATATTCAATTGATTCACGATTTGTATTCTTACAGTTTTTATGTCATATCACCTCTTAATCTTAATCTACTAAAAATTGATCAATTTTCTAACAAGCAAGTTTAGAACACAAACTTATTATGAAATAACATGCTCTTCAATTTTAATCAAGATGCACTGCAAATTCATGTATTAGCTAATTCTATTCTTAGCAAAGGAGATTTAATTCATCATATAGAAAGAATAATCACACAAATTCAAGAAAAGAGACATTGACTTGAGAGATAAAGCCATATGGAATCCTTAAATTTTTATTGAAATGTTCTGCAAATTACAGTCATTAATGTTGAATTCAATTGAGTCTTGAAACAATAGCTTAAAATAATGTAAAAAATCTCTCTAAGAAAGTCTTAAGGTGTCCCTCTCCTCTAAGTATGTAGACAATATATATATATATATATATATATATATATATAGAGAGAGAGAGAGAGAGAGAGAGTCTAAGGTTAGGAGTAAAGTGCATAAAATGCAAAATTGTTCTTAAACAATGTCGCACTGTGGCCTAGCACCACAACACTTAGCTTTTGCCTACTTTGCGAAAGCCATAATTTGGTTGATTTATTTATACATGTTACAACTTGGCATTGTAACGTGTAACTCATGTTTGAATTTAGTGCTCCTTTCTTCCTCTTGCACTGTGGCATGGCATAGTAGCATTTAAGCACTAGAATGCATGCACACGCTGTAGGACCCACCGCCACGAGTACCCCTGCTACTGAATACTGAGGGGCTCTTTTATTAATAATCTAAAAATACGGGTACCCACGACGGGAATCCTACGAAAAATAAAAAAACTGCTACGATACAATCTAAATACAATACATGTAGAAGTTGAAATACATGAAACTGAAATATACATGATGTTCTATACAATGGGCCCAATGGTCTTTATCATATATGTATATTGTTTCATACACTGTTCTCACATCTGAATACATTGAAACATTTACAAAATGACCCATCAAGTCCAAAACTGAAATATACATACTGGAACTGTGGTGTGGGCCCTCTCCCGCTAGCCTCGATCCACCTGCTCCTCGCCAACAACACTAAAACCTAAAAAGGAAGGAAGAAGGAGGGGGATGAGTGATAAAGATCACCCAGTAAGCATTCCTTACTGTAGGACCCGCCGCCACGAGTACCCCTGTTGCTGACAATTACTGTTCTTTTTATTCTATATACTGGAAATTGTGTACCTGAGATGGGAATCCTACAAAAAAGAAACCTACTGCTGAGCTAGTTTACATCACAACAGGAAGCTGAACTGAAAATGAAATATACAATGAGCCCAACTGGCTTTTCATATACTTATAACTGTTCTATACAATATTCTTTACACCTGGAAACATTTACAATGTATATACAAGACCTCACAGGTCCAAAACTGAAAATACAACTGAAAACTGTGTGTGTGGGGTCCTCTCTCGCAAACCTCAGTCCACCCGCTCCTCGCCAGCAGCACACTAACCTGAAAAGGAAGGAAGAAGGAAAGGGATGAGTAACAAAGATCACCCAGTAAGCGTTCCTTACTTCCCTCGACCCAAGCAAGCAACAAACAAGGGCATACATACCGGCTCTCGGCCCTATCATACATCTACGCACTTGCGGGTACTGAATCTGATTACTGGATTTACTGATTCTCATTATCAATTAATTACTGAAATGAATGTCATGACATGGTATCTGAAATCTGAATATGCATGCATGCGAATCTCTATATATACCCAAAGGTACCTGCTGTGCTGATCAGGCTGATGAACACAGGGATTCGGCATCCTGGCCAAGTGGGCTGAACATTCTAGCTACTGGCTAGAAAGCTGATAACTGTGCTGAGCAGTCTGACTGGTGTCAGAAAGCTGGATCCCACAGATGCCCTCTCGAGTTCACCTAAAAACTGAAACTCATACTTTGAGTTTTGAATGCTGAAATCTACTGAATTCAGATCCTTGGATCCTCTTTCAGACTACATGTTATGCTATGAATGCACATGCATCTGTTCTTGTCTGAATTCTGGATTATCTGATGATTAATAGCCCTGGGATGGATTACCAATCCTTTAATAAGTTAAATTCTAAAATTCTGGGAAAATTAAGCTGACGCACGGGCGTGCTACACAAACACACGACCGTGCCACACAAAGGCACACGGGCGTGTGCCCAGACGTACGGGACCGTGCACCCAGACGTACGGGACCGTGCACCGGTCGTGTGCCTGGCTGTGCAAGCTACTGGAATATTTGGCCATTTCACGCAAATGAAGGACACACGACCGTGTCCCTCAGGACACACGGTTGTGTCCTCAGTTTTTCAGACTGTGTGCACTTCGTGCACACGGTCGTGCCTTCGCAGAGACAAGGGCACACGGGCATGCTCCTGCGGGCACACGACCGTGCATCTTATCCTGCTCAGACATGGCTCTTCTAAAACTGTTGGAAACCAAACACTTTCTCATCCAATCTGAAATTGACTGAAACCAGGCACAAATGGCACTTCAAATAACACATATACATCATCAATTTCATCATCCATCCCGAACTACGAATTCCACCATGGCAAATCAAACTTTCTCTCACAACACACACACAAAACAAAGCATGCATGTAGCTGGGTGGAAAATAAGCATTTAAATCATCATTTCATCACATATAATCAACCAAACATGCTGGAAATATAAGCACACATTCCAAACATCATCAAACATGCATCAAGCAAGCTGGGAATGCGCTGAAGAAGTAAGAAACACTTACCTCTCGACATGGCTGCTGGAAAACTAGCTCTCAAGCTATCCTCTCTAATCTCTAGCTGGATTGGGAGCCGCTGAAAGCTGGATTTCACGCCTAGGGCTGGGAACTGCTGAAAATGGAGAGAAGAAATTGGCTGAAAATGGGTGAGAAATGCAATAACTCTCCCGTCTCTCTCTCTTTTCTACCCACCTGCACGGGCGTGTAGGGATGGTGCACGGGAGTGCACCAAGGGAAAATGAAGGAAATTCATTTCCCACGCTTCGCATGATTAAAACCTCCCTAAAGGAATCATACGAAGGCCACACAGCTCTGGAAAACTACCAACTCACCCCTGAACTCTTCTAGACTCCTAAACTATTCCTGAATTCTATTTCTAACCCCAAAACTGTACCCCTACGGGCTATCTAAAATCTGGGATGCTACATTCCTCCCCCCTTATAAAAATTTCGACCTCAGAATTTACCTGAACAACTCTGGGAACCTATCCCTGATCTCAGACTCTACCTCCCAAGTGGCTTCTTCCACTCGCTGACTGCGCCACAAAACTTTGACCAGAGGAATCTCTTTATGTAGGACCCGCTGCCCCGAGTACCCCTGCTGCTGAAGGAAACTGATCTTTTATTAAATAAACTGAAAACTGGGTACCCGAGACGGGAATCCTACGAAAAAGAAAGCCTGCTGACTAGATTACATTGCACGCGGAAGCTGAACTGAAATTGAAATATATAATGAGCCCAACTGGCTTTATATATATATATATATATTTAATTGTTCTGTACATCTGATTACATTTACACTTCTGTACAAGACCTCACAGGTCCAAAACTGAAAGAAAGTATAAGTACGTGCTGAAAAGGGTGTGTATGGGTCCTCTCTCACCAGCCTCGGTCCACCCGCTCATTGCCAGCAGCACACTAACCTGAAAAAGGAAGGAAAGAGGAAAAGAATGAGTGATAAAGATCACCCAGTAAGCAATCCCTACTTCCCTCAACCCAACCAAGCACAAACAAGGGCATACATACCTGATCTTGGCCCTATCATACATCTATGCGCTTGCGGGTGCTGAAACTGAATACTGGATTCACTGTTCTTATTATTAATTACATTCTGAAATGAATGTTATGACATGGTAACTGAAATCTGAAAATGCATGCATGTCAAACTCTATATATGTACCCGAAGGTACCTGTTGTGCTGATCAGGCTGATGAACGCAGGGATTCGGATTTCTGGCCAAGTGGGCTGAATATTCTAGCTACTGGCTAGAAAGCTGAAACTGAAATGCTGAGCAGACTGACTGGTATCAGAATGCTGGGTGCCACGGATGCCCCCTCGAGTTCACCCCAAAACTGAAACTCATACTTTGAGTTCTGACTGCTGAAAACTACTGAATTCGGATCCCTGGATCCTCATTCAGACTACATGCTGTGTCATGTTATGCTTATGCTGCATTCTTATCTGAAATCTGGATTATCTGATGTCAATTAGCCCTGGAATAGATTACCAAACCTTTAATAAGTCAATTTCTGTAATTCTGGGAAAAGAATACTGGAGCACGGGCGTGCAAAGCAATCGCACGGGCGTGCACTCGCACGCCCGGCCGTGCTGAGCACAAGCACACGGACGTGTGCCCAGACACACGAGACCGTGCCCCGGTCGTGGGAGCCGCTGATCTCTCTGATCTCTAGCTGATCTCTCTGATCTGTAGGATCTCTCAAGCTGATCTCTCTGATCTCTAGCTGGAATGGGAGCCCCTGGAAGCTGGATATCACGCCTAGGGCTGGGAATCGCTGAAAAAGGAGAGAAGAAATTGGCTGAAACGGGTGAGAATGCAATAACTCTCTCATCTCTCTCTTTTCTACCCACCTGCACGGGCGTGCAGGGATGATGCACGGGAGTGCACCAAGGGAAAATGGAGGAAATCCATTTCCCGCGCTTTGCATGATTGAAACCTCCCTAAAGGAATCATACGAAGGCCACACAGCTCTGGAAAACTACCAACTCACCCCTGAACTCTTCTAGACTCCCAAACTATCTCTGAATTCTATTTCTAACCCCTAAACGCTACCCCTAAGGGCTTTCTAAAACCTGGGATGCTACATTCCTCCCCCCTTAAAAGAATTCTGACCCCGAAATCTACCTGAACAACTCTGGGAACCTATCCCTGATCTCAGACTCTACCTCCCAGGTGGCCTCTTCCACACGCTGACTGCGTCACAAAACTTTGACCAATGGAATCTCTTTATTTCTGAGGACTTTAACTCTGTAGTCCAGGATCTGAACTGGAAGCTCTTGGTAACTCAGGTCTTCTGCCAATTCCACCTCTGAAAGCTGAAGTACATGAGACGAATCTCCCACATACTTCCTCAACTGAGACACGTAGAAGACGTTATGGATTTTGTCCATGCTGACTGGTAGTGCTAATCGATAGGCGACTGTCCCTATTCTCTCAAGTATCTCGTAGGGACCAATGAATCTGGGCGCTAACTTTCCTTTCTTACCAAATCTGAAGACTTGCCTGTAGGGAGCAATCTTCAAAAACACCTTATCGCCCACTGCAAACTCTATCTCTCTGCGCCTAAGATCAGCATAACTCTTCTGATGATCCTGGGCCTGTCTCATCCTCTTTCTAATGATATTGACTTGTTCTATCATCCTCTGAGTCGTCTCTGGTCCCACTGCTATTTCCAAAGAATCTCTCTCCCCAATCTCATCCCAATGGAGAGGAGATCTGCACCTCCGACCATACAAAGCCTCGAATGGAGCCATCTGAATCGTCGCCTGGAAGCTATTATTGTAGGCGAACTCCATTAGAGGGATCAACTCTGCCCAGTCGGTTTGGAAGTCCATGCAACACGCTCTTAGCATATCCTCCAATATCTTATTCACCCTCTCAGTCTGGCCATCCGTCTGAGGGTGATATGCTGAGCTAAACTACAGCCTGGTCCCCAATGCTCTCTGCAGAGATCTCCAGAAGGCTGACAGAAATCTGGAGTCTCTATCTAACACTATCGTCCTAGGAACCCCGTGGAGTCTCACCACCTCTCTGATGTAGAGTCTAGCTAGCTGCTCTATAGACATTCCCTGTTTGACTGGCAGGAAATGCGCTGACTTGCTGAGCCGATCAACAACCACCCAAACTCCATCAAATCCCCTTTGGACTCTGGGGAGACCCGAGATGAAGTCCATGGAGATATCATCCCATTTCCACTCAGGAATACTCAAGGGGTGAAGTAATCCTGAGGGCCTCTGGTGCTCTGCCTTCACTTGCTGACAAATAAGGCATCTGGAGACATGGTCTGCTATGTCCTTCTTCATCCCTGACCACCATAAACTTCTCTTGAGGTCTCTGTACATTTTCGTGCTGCCTGGGTGCGCTGAGTACACTGCACTGTGCGCCTCTAACAAAATCTTCTGCCTCAACTCTGAACTCTGGGGCACACAGACTCTGCCTCTGAACCTCAAGATCCCATCACTGAACTCAAAGTCTGGCATTACTCCCTCTGACATCTTCTGAAGCATACTCTGAGTCCACTCATCTGATATTTGCCCCTCTCTGATCTCATCATATAGGGAAGATCTGATCTGAAGCCTTAAGAATCCGACAGCAGCCATCACCTCGATCTACTCTCTGATCAACTCATGCTGCAACTCTCTCTGAACTGATAGGCTGGATAGAGCTACTCGCCTACTCAATGCGTCAGCCACCACATTGGCTCTACCCGGGTGGTATCTGATGTCGTAGTCATAATCCTTCACTAGCTCCAACCATCTCCTCTGTCGCATGTTGAGCTCCTTCTGGGTGAAGAAATATTTCAGACTTTTGTGGTCCGAATATATGCTGCATCTGACTCCATACAGATAATGCCTCCAAATCTTCAGGGCGAAAACGACCGCTGCCAACTCTAGGTCGTGGGTAGGGTATCTCAACTCATGATCTCTCAATTGCCTAGAGGCTTAGGCAATCACCCTACCATTCTGCATCAAAACAGCCCCGACCCAATGGTGGGATGCATCTGTATAGATATCGAACTCTACCCCCTCCTAGGGTAGCGCCAAAACTGGAGCACTAGTCAGCCTCTCCTTAAGCTCCAAAAATCGCTCCTCGCACTCCTCTGACCATATAAAGGGAGTCTCTTTCCTAGTCAAGGCAGTAAGAGGCCTTACTAGGCTGGAGAACCCCTCGATGAACCGCCTGTAATAGCCTGCTAACCCGAGGAAGCTTCTGATCTCTTTCACTGTCTTCGGCCTCGGCCAACTAAGAATCGCTTCCACCTTGCTGGGGTCCACTAAAATACCCTCTGTTGTCACCACGTGGCCTAGGAATGCCACCCTGTCGAGCCAGAACTCGCACTTGGAGAACTTGGCGAAAAGATGCTGATCTCTCAATCTCTGAAGCACGAATCTCAAATGCTCCTCGTGCTCTGCTACACTTCTGGAATAAACCAGAATGTCATCTATAAATACCACCACGAATCGGTCCAGGCAGTCATGAAAGACCCGGTTCATCAAGTCCATGAAGATAGCTGGGGCATTGGTCAATCCAAATGGCATGACCACGAACTCATAGTGCCCGTAACGAGTCCGGAAAGCAGTCTTGGGGACATCTCTCTCTGCTACTCTGACCTGATAGTAGCCCGACCTCAGGTCAATCTTGGAGAACACCGCTGCACCTCTCAACTGATCAAAGAGGTCGTCAATCCACAGCAGGGGATACTTATTCTTCACCGTCACTCTATTCAACTCCCTGTAGTCGATACACATCCGCATTGACCCGTCCTTCTTCTTTACAAATAAGATTGGAGCTCCCTACGGTGAACAGCTCGGTCTGATAAATTTCTTATCAACCAGCTCCTGCAACTGCTTCTTCAACTCTTGGAGCTCAGTTGGAGCCATCCGGTACGGAGCCTTGGAGATTGGAGCCGTACCAAGGAGAAGCTTGACACTGAACTCCAACTTCCGGTCAGGAAGTAGCCCTGGCAACTCATCTGGGAAGACATCTCTGATATCTCTGACAACGGGCACCTCATCAATACTTGGCCCCACTGAACTGCTGCACACTACATTGGCCAAGTACCCTACACATCCCTGCCTCAACAATCGGCTCGCCTGGATGCACGAGATCATCATACTCTCGACTCTGCCCTCACTAAACACAAAGCAATCAGGGCCTATGTGGAATCTAACCTTCTTTCTTCCACAATCTATCTCGGCATCATATTTTCCCAAGAAATCCATCCCCAAGATCATGTCGAAATCTGCTAACTCCAGCAGAATCAAATCTATACTCATGGGCCTACCCATAACCTCTATCATCTGACCACAGAGGACTCTATCACTCACCACATAACCCCCATCTGGCATCTCAACTAGGATACTCCTATCGGCCACACTAGGGTCAACCCCTAATCTCTCTACCACTCCCCTGGAAATGAAACTGTGTGTGGCCCCACAATCTACCAATATAAACAAAGGAGTACCAAGGAAAAGAATCTGACCAGTGACTGCATGGGGTGCAGCATCTGCCTGCTCCTAGCGGACAGCATATACTCTGGCTCTGCCGCCACCACCATCTCTACCTGAAGTACCAGCACCTCCTCCAGGTGCTCCAACTCCAAGTCTGGGAAAGTCTGCTCTACCCCGGTCAGCTCCACCTCTCTCTGCACCGCCTCTAGGAGGGCCTCCTCTACCTCTGGGCTGACCACTACCTCGGCTGGGCCCAACACCAGCTCCACCTCTGGCTGGGCACTCAAACATCTTGTGCCCTGGCTGACGGCACAAGTAACACACAATCTAGCCAGCAAGACATTTGCCAGTATGACGTCTGCCACATCGAGAACACTGTGGCAGGGAAAACTGTGGTGCAGTCCTCTGTCTCTGAACACCTCTGGCTGCTCTCTTGGCCAACATTGGCCTCTTGCCCTTATCTCTGTCATCGGATCTCTGCTCTCTGCCCAAGGCGCCCATCCTTTGAAGACCGGCCTCTGATCTGAGGGCTCTCCCCAAAGCATCACTGAACTGTTGGGGAGGATACGGTCCCGTCAAAACATCCTTGGCTATAGCTGGATGTAAGCCGTAGATGAATTTCTACACGCGCCCCAACTCTGTCCTCGCCAAACTAGGGACAAACCTCGCCAAAGCATTGAATCTGGTAGCGTACTCCTTCACTGAGCTCGGCCCCTGAACCAAATCAATGAACTCTTGGGCCTTTGCATACATCAACTCGGCGCCCTTATACTCGGCATCAAATAGCCGCCTGAACTCTGTCCAGGTCATCTGCTCCTCAGGGATGGTAGACCTAGCTATGCTCCACCAACCCTTGGCGTCGCCCCTGAGATGGAACGTCGCAAATCTGACTTTTTCTCTCTCTGATAACGTGAAGAGACCCATAATGCTCTCCACTGACTCAATCCATTCTTCTGCCACTACGAGATCTCTGGACCCACTGAATTTTATCGGCTGATACGGCCCTGGCAGATGATAAATGGGATGCAATCTCTCTGAAGAACTTGTACCCACTGTCTCTGTACTCATAGCCTGACTGTACTCTGTAAACCCAATCGGATATTGATACCTCTCTCTGACAGGCTGAGGCTGAAACTGATGACCCTCTCTGATTGATTGAGACACTGAATAATATTGTGGCTGAGGTTGTGACTGTGGCTGTGCTGTTCTTCTTCTGGAAGACTGATGAGTATCATACTGAGGGGGATGAACTCTGGCTGGCTCTTGAACAATACCCACACCAACCCGCTGTAAACTCTCTCTGACCACTTCCCCTATCATCTCTCTGAGCTGATCTTTCCTGACAGACACATGAGAGGAACTCTGAGATCGCCGCCCCCCACTCACACTCATGGGACAGACAGGAGGACTAGGAGGACTACTACTAGCCTCATCTATGAACCTAGGGACGTACTCTTCTTCTCTATCTATAGCATCACAAGCAAACGGGGTTAGAACATAAAACACATCAAAGCTGGAAAGAAAATACCTGACTGTGCTGTGAGGAGGGTCTGGACGATGGCTGCGAGGGAGAGAAAACAGACACCACACACTTACAACTCAAATATCTACTAAAATGGCACAGAGAACACGCTCTGATATCAAAAATGTAGGACCCGCAGTCCCGAGTACCCCTGCTGCTGAAGAAAACTGATCTTTTATTAAATAAACTGAAAACTGTGTACCCGAGACGGGAATCCTACGAAAAAGAAAGCCTGCTGACTAGATTACATTGCACGCGGAAGCTGAACTGAAATTGAAATATACAATGAGCCCAACTGGCTTTATATATATATATATTTAACTGTTCTGTACATCTGATTACATTTACACTTCTGTACAAGACCTCACAGGTCCAAAACT
>JAJEJH010000497.1:0-176985 GCA_026122585.1 Anacardium occidentale
ATTTTATATTTTTATTATAAATTTTTAATTTTTAAAGGGTAATTTAATAATTTTAATTAAAAATAAATAAAAAAATGGGCAGTGGGTGGGAATCCAGGCTTTAAAACTTATGCGGGTGGGACTTTGTCCCCGCCTCAAACTATGGGTGGGAAAATGTCCTTTGGCCAATATAATAACATAAGATTAGAATCAAATTAATTATCCAATGTTAAATAAAAACAGATTTTTTACCGATATTATTTCAAAAATTCATTTTTAATACAAATTTGATTATAATTTAATTTTCACTTTTATTCTTAAGTTAATTTAATACAAATTAATAACACATTGAGTTTGATTCTTTTTTTAATTTCAGTGCCAAGTCAACAAGAAGGGGGCGAGAAGGGTTCAGTGGGAGCTATCAAGGGAAAAAACCAATGGGGCCCCTAGAGAGGAGGTCGAGAGTTGATGAGTATTTTCCTGCAACAGTTAAGTTGTAGCCTTATAGGGGTTATGGGAGACGCGAGTTGGGCATATTCTCTCCTTCCCTCTAAATCTTCTCAATTTTTGGATATTAAGAAAAAAATATTAACCTGTTTTCCAACGACACCCCGATGACTTCTATAACGAGAAAGTGTGTCGGAGACGAATGGTCAAAGTTCCAAGGTATGACAGTGCCAGTGAAGCTTAAGAGACTTGTGGAATATGGTATCAGGTTAATGTACTTTGTGTTCGTTTTCACTATGTTTTATTTTGAGTGTTATCCTGATTAACATTTTTTGTCTTGCCTATAGCTTTTGAGCATGCTTTTTTCTCCTTTACAAGGAGTACTCTGTCATCGTGATGAGAGTAGAAGTGTAACACCTTAGCGCTAAGGCTGAGTCCTCAAAAGCAGACCTTGTTGTGCGCAGGCAACATTTGTTCAAGAGGGAGGATAATCGGAATTAGTTGCATCCTCCAATGCTAGATTTGAGCAGACAAGTTAAGACCGAAAGGGAACAGGCCAACATATTGGTTACGCTTGTGGACCAGCTGGGGGTGGTCCAGTATAATGGCATGTTGACAATTAAGTTGGCTGCAGTTGAGATCGAAGTTGAAAATAGGGTTAGGCATCTCGTTTATGACGTTTTCCATGCCGTTTGGCTTAGGTTCTCTTATTGCAACTTTGCCTTTTTTGGGAGAAGTTATGCACAGCAAGTTGGAGATTGGAGGATATAAAACTAAAATGGCTATTATAAGCCTTGCGAGGGTGAATTCATAGGACAAAACTCCAATACACAATCAAATATAATCAAACAATTTACTAACAATAAGACAAAATAAGAGCAACAAATTAAAGAGTAAGGGGAAAAAATGCTCAAGGATTTATAGTGGATCAAAGCTTAGGTTTCAAGTCTTCTGCGTCCATTGTGAAAGCACTGAATGTGTTTCTAATTGCTGAATATGCAAAATGCAACCCATGTTTGACATTTCAGCAATGAAGCCTTTTCGTGGTGCAACTCTTACAACTCCTTGCCCGCAACACGCACCATTTTTCATCCGGGTAAAGAGGCGCGTTAGGTCCTCGTGAAGTGGACAGACTACTTGCGAATCCTTTTAATGCTTTTTGTAAGCTTCACCCCAACTTTCACCTCGAGGAAAAAATAGTCTTTCAGGGAGTGGGGAACGATACAACCATGCCTATGCAATTAGAGCAGATCGAAGAGAAGCTGCAAGACTCTGAGAAGGAGTTGGTCCATGAGGATCAACAGGAGATGGCCCATGAGGAGCATCCCCAAAAAGGTCCAGCAAAACTTAGGAAACTACCAGGAAGAATCAGAAAGCTGCCAGCATGGCTGGACGATTTTTTCGTTTGAGAGCAAATGTATTTCGTTCTGAGCTATTTCAGTTTTGCCTGAAGCTACTGGGTGAGGCATATATATGGCTTTGTTTTCTACTTCCCACACAATCCTCTAATTCCCCTCTTCTTTTCTACCTTTTCTCTTCTAATTCTGGAGCTGACACTCGCTAGAAGAGTGAGCTGATTGTTGTTTCTTCTTCATCCATCCTTGATTACAGGTGAGATCGTATCAGGCCCGGGGTAGCCACAGCTTAAATAAATGACACGTGAAATATTTTAGGTCCTTTAGTTACAAAAACTTGTTATACAACTGTTTAACTTAAAATTATATGCTTTAATATAATAAAAGATCAAATAGGATGTCAATATATTAGAAGGTAGTTGATCTACCAAATAGAATCCCAAGAAATCCAAACATGGATGCCCTTATTTTTCCTTCAGTAAAAGGTCCGAAAGGCATCCATCGAGCCAGCAAATCTAAGTTTCTTGCGGCTCTTTAATTTGGAAAATAGTTAAAGAGTTTAGTGGAAGTACGTGACAATTATTGAAATACCAGACATATTGACTTATGGATGAGAAAATAATAGAACCAGAATAGTAAGAAATCATGGGCTAGCCAAAACCAAGAGAGAAATTTTCATTGTTTCATTGATGTATATATTTGGAGAATCATTTACACAAAACGAACAGATATTTGTCTCAACTTAAATTACACAAATACTATAACAATAACCTATTAAAATGAAGAAATAAAAGTGCAAGAGAAAAAAAAAAAACAAAAACAGAAATCTGTAGTTTGGATTTCATGATTGGTCTCCCACGAACTCTTGCTGCTATTCTTACTTACTAGGTAGCTTCTTGAGCAAAAAAGCAAAGATATCAATTGAAGAGGGAAAAAAGCTTTCCAAGGACTAAACACAGCTTCCCTCAGTGACCAAGTCCACGCTGGCTTGGCCCAGAATAAGCTTTGCTTAAATGAACGAAATCCTTCGTTGAAAGAAAGGGAAAATGTTGATCATGATAATCTTTCAGCGGCCTCGAGCCCTCAACATGCGAACAGTAAGACAGCAGAAGGAAGAAGATGAAGATGACAATTGCATTGAAAACCATTACAAGAGAATGAGACCTCATATTTCTTTTTCTCTGAACTAATGTTGAGTTATCCCGCAATCTAGGTAGAGTATCTTGATTCTGAGATGAAATTCTTCAGCACACACACACACACACACACATATATATATATATTTATATAAAGATGGTAGAAGAATTCATTTAAAAAAAAAATTAAGGGGTTGGTCTTTGACTTTGGGTTTGCTGGGCGAGTTGGCAAAGGAAGAAATCTGGGTTAGAGAGGTTTGAATTTGGGGTTGAAAATGTTGCAAATGATTAAAATAAATACATCGGAAGTTGAAAACGTAAAGGCTATTTTTTGACTACGAAAATCTTGCAGGTAGAGATACAGATATTGGTTCTAAGTCAACGGAAGAAATTCTTGTTTATGGTTTTTTAATTAGTTTCCGACTTAGTCTGCGTGTGGGGTTTTTGTTGCTTTATTGACCAACCTCTAACACAAAAAGCTTGTCTCTTTTCTGCAACTCGGCCTACTCTGAAACTGTCTCCACGCTCTGTTCTCATTGATCTACTCCTTGTCAGAAGTTGCCCGGCTATTGCTTATGGTCAAATAAATCAAAATTATATACGTAAGAAAGACAAGGTTAATGTAAACAGGGCAGTCGCTCGAATTTTACTCTCAATCAAATCGCATACGTAAGAAGGAGAAGAAAAGGCAAATGTGGGACTCATAGGAAATTCATATATTGTAAAGTAAACATTTTTTAATGTCAATTGTTAAGTGAAATGCTTAACCGGGGGTTGAAAATTCAAAACATTGACCATCAATGACGAAGCAGCTTTGATTGAAAGAGTCTGTTGTTCATTTCCGTGCAGGCTCGAACTTTGAAAATGCCCGACCCAAATTCGGCGATCTGGTGCAGTCATATGATTCATTTCAGACAGCTAATTGCTTTAGTAAATTACTAAATTAGGCATCTGTTGAGTGTCTGGTCCACGCCAACAGCACCCATAGCGTGCCAACTGATAATTAACTTACGGCCAAAGGACATTTTTCCACCTATAGTTTGAGGCGGGGGCAAAATTCCACCCGCTTAAGTTTAAAAGCCTGTTTTCCCACCTATCATCTATTTTTTTATTAATTTTTTATTAAAATTATTAAATTATCCTTTTAAAAATTAAAAATTTATAAAAAAATATAAAAAAAATTTAAATATTAAAAAATATTAAAAAAAATTTTGAAATTCAAAATATCCCAGCAGCCACCGGCGGCGGTGGCCGCCCATAATAGAACCAGGTGGCCGAAATGGCCACCTGGTTCCAAGGGAGGCCAAATCTGGCCTCCCCGTTCGATGGAGGCGGCCAAATCGACCGCCTCCAGTTTTGGAGGAGGCGGCCAGATCTGGCCGCCTCCGCCCAACATAAAGGCGAGAGAAGCGGCCCGATTAGAACAAAGTGGCCATTTACGATGGATTTCAGAAGCCTTTATTTGAGGAAGACGAGGAGGTAGGAAATCATGGCCTCCTCCGGAAGTACGGTTGGCGCCTCCAGAAGGAAGCAGAGCGGTCACAACGGAGAACGGTGGTAGGAAGTAGCCGCTGGTTACAATATGAAGCGGCGGTAAGGTAAGTTTTTGAATTTTCAAAAGTTTTTTAATTTTATAAATTTTTTTAATATTTTATATTATATATATTTTTATTTTATTAATTTATAAAATTTTAATATAAAAAGATAAAAATACCCCTGATTATTACTGTATATATATTATTTTTAATAAAAAAAATAGGAGATGGGTGAGAAAACGGGCTTTTAAACTTAAACGGGTGGGATTTTGTCCCCGCCTCAAACAATGGGTGGGAAAATGTCCTTTGGCCTTAACTTACGTGCAAGAAATAAAACAAATTTAATTAAGCCGAATTTTAATGACATTTTCCGGCAATTTTAATCAATTTTCAGTGATTAAAATAGGGAAACAATGTTAGTATATTATTCCTTATTCTATTTTTAATAGTTTATAATGTTAAGATTTAATTATTTTTCAATAGTTTCTTAGGTTATGAATATTAAAGTTTCAATTAAGTTTTTATTTAAAATGGTTTACATCCTTGGCCATTTTCACGAAACGAACCCAGATCATTATTTAATTATTTTATTATCGTACCATTTAATAGTATGCTGAATAAAATTTCAGTGAATCGGGAAATGGATGAATTATTGGGCTTAGAAGGCGGATTCGCGGCACTATATAAGGCTCTAGCACATCTCCTCAACCAAGTTGGGCTCGGGTAAACATAGCCCAAAACCAGATGAACAACCAATGGATAAATAAAAAAGGCTGGACGACCTATTTCCCTCTAAAGTTTTTTTTAAATGATAAATTTTTGTTTAAAAATATTTAAAAATCAAATATTCATTCATTAATTATTTTTATTAATATTTTTATGAAATGATTTTAAATAATTTTTACTAAAAATATAGATAATATTAATATTAAAATAAATTTAAATATAAAATAATATTAATATAATAATAATAAAGTTAAAAATTATAAAAAATAAGATAAAATTTTAAAAATTTATTTTTTATTTTAGTTTTAACATTTTTTATTAATTTATTAGTTTTTAAATGTTTTATTATTATTTTTAATATGTTAATATTATTTTATATTTTAATTATTTTTATAAGTGTAATTTAATTTTTTAAATTTTTTAAATTTTTCTTAAAAAAACAAATATACCATTTTGACCAATTAAATGTAATGATTGATTATTAAATTTAACTATTAATTTTGATCAATAAATAAGTATTTGTTTTTTAAAAGTTTTTAAATAAAATTATATTAACTAAGGAATATAAATAATCAAACAGGCAAAATTAACAATTAAACAGTAAAATTTCATGATAGAATGATATTTATGGGTTTTTAACATAATTTAAAATAAAATCAAAAATATTTATAATTCTAAATAATTATTATTTTAATGATAGTACTCTTGGCTTCAAATAATAATTATTCTAATAATCTCATAATAATATAAATTTAATATAAAGTTACTCGTTTTTCAGAACCCCGAACTTTTTTTTTTTTAAATCGTAGATATAAGATATAAATGTTAGCTTAAACCGACATTGACTTAATCCAATGTAATTTGACACCATAATCATAATTATGCCATTACTTTCTTCTAAACTTGCATTGCTGTTGAAGAAAACTACACCCTCCAAAACCAAAACGAAAAAGTATTAATAAAGAAACTAACATAACAGGCAAGACAACCAGCCCTCTTCTTAAAGATTGCATCGGTAATCGTCTCAAGTCCAGAAGATTTTCAATGCTACAGCACCAGCCGGCCATCCCACACCTCAAAAACCCCACATGTATGCACAATACACACCTTCCCCAAAACACCCAAAACGACATCGCCTGTCACTTCTCATTAACGTGCATCATCACTTTCACGTCCATTCTTTTCGACTCTCGAACGGAGTGTGAACTTCTCAGCTTCCTTTTCTGTTACCTTTTTTAACTACATTTAACTTTTCTCAGCATGAGTTGTCAAGTCTGTTCAAGGCAAGAAACAAACATCATGTACAGTAATAGTAAGTTAAAAAGTTGGATAGTTCACTTCCATTTCCATTCGAATCAGTTCTTCGTTAATGATGATGAGGAAACATCGTTTCTCATGGCAGGTGACCAGAAATCCGCTCCGTTGCTGTTTGCCACCGGTACGGTGCATGCCACTGGTACCAGACATAGCCCCCTGCTCTTCAGGTCCGGCCTCAATTCTTCATCTCCCCCGTTTTCTCCACAGTCCTATATATATATGTGTGTTCACATCAATTGAGACAGTCAAAGACAGTAGGAAAAGTGAAAACCAAAAACGTTTCCACAAAGTTGACTGTTGACCCATAAAGTCACTGTCTTTATAGACCCGCTTTTACATGTTCAGTGAAACCATACGTGGAAACTTAGCCGTCCACTATAAATTTCAACTCGAAATAGGCAATTTGGCATGGCCTAGTAGAGATGCTACTGTTGATGCATGTGGACAATAATGCATGAAATGGTAGCAGCGAAAAGAAAAAATGTTTTTACTTTGCGTTTCTGGGAAAATTGTCATCCGAGTATCGGACGAAGATGTGGTTGGTACTTACAGGTAATTGGTGCTGCAGGTACGGAGAGCACAGAACATGAACCTGGTCGTGCAGGAATCTGATATAACCCATCGCTTCATGCAACACTGACGCTGTATCTGTCTGCATATAATACCATTGCACACCACCATCAGAAATCAAACAACATTGAATCGATCAGATTTAAAACATGCAGTTAAATAGAAAAAAAATTCACCTTGCCAAAAGGTGAAACAAGCTGCTGCAATGCCGCGATTCGTTCTCCTAGCTTCTCTTTCCTCACCTGTTATTTCGAAAGAAATCCAAAACTGAGTATACCGGGTATATATTTGTGTGACTATGAGATATATTTAAGAGTTAAGACCTTTGCATGGCCACTAGATGAAGGGATAATTTCTGCCTTGGTCTTTTTATTGGTTTTCTTAGTGGTCGCTGGTGTTGTGGTTATGGCGCCTGAGCATTGAACTGATTCTTTGCCAGACCCATTTCGTTTTCTCTACCAGGAAATAACAAAAATGAACTATAAAACAACCCAAAATGTAAACTTTATGAAACTACACCTTCCAGACACTTACATTAAATTTGGAATATTGTGTAGCGTCGGCACTGCTGTTATTCCCGGAAGAAGCAGAAGAAGAATCACTACAAGTGACAACAGATTTTTTAGGAGTAGTTCCGGTAACACTCTCACCACCATACACCAGTATTTCACCATGATCATCTTCTCCATAGTGACCAAAACAAAGCATTTTGGGAGGCTTTTCATGAGAAGAAAAAGGCAAAGAAGACGAAAAACAAGAATAGTTAGCAAAAGTCTGGTCCATATCGAAACCCAAAACGACATCATCCGAGAATAACAACTGAGAGAAACTGGTAGTGGTGCCTTGGTCCCCGTCAAATCCGCCATTATCCGCCATTCAAGAACAAACCCAGATGAAGAAAAGCTTAGCTGAGTCAGGGTTTGTTAGGTTTTAATTAAGAAATTGAATGTGACAGTAGGGAGAGAGAAATGAGAGCCGTTGTGTGGAGACTACATGTGTGTAGCTATGTGTTAAGAGCAGCAGCCGTTACAATAGAGGAAGCAGTACGGTTTTTTCAAGGTTTCGGCTTTGGGTTTCGGCTAATTTCAGTCAAACCCACCTCGCCCCGAGAAAACCGTGGTTGAGCTATCCAAAGCATCGTTGGCTTTGCTACCTTCAAACCGGTTTTTGGCCCTCACTTACATTACCGCCACTGACTCAGTCCCTACTTCCACTTAAATTTCTTAAATTTACTCTAGTTTCCGTCCCATCAACGGCTGTGATAGCATGTTCAGATCGGACCCACTACTCACGTGCAAAAGACAAGTCTAAGGAGGAGGTTTCGGTGATTTCGTAGATGTAGCTTGCCAGAAATTGCACCTACACACGTGTATGACTAGCTCCCGGGAAAATCACATAAGATATGATGGAGCGCTGAGGCCCACCACATATGGGCCGGCCGCATGTAATACCCAAACGGAGCTATGAGGTTAATTTAGTCTTTCCATATTGTTTATTAGTTTAAACAATTATGGTATGTCTGTAATTTAGTAAATATTCAGCTCAAATTAACATATAATAAATGAGAAAGGGGTTGAACAACCATCCAAACTGTGCGAACCCTTGCTCCATGTCAGTTGGGTAGAACAACTAAAAGAATGATCGTTTCAAGTTTTAAAAATAAGATAAATATTTCAAAGTATGAAATGTTTTTCTACAACAATTCCACACTAAAATTTCATCCAACAAAGCCCTAATTGCCTTACTCTTCGTAACAATTCTTACAAGTTTAGATTTAAAGATGCTTCAAGGCCAAGATTCGTTCATCATCAAATAAAAAGATAATTAGGGATCTCCTTATATCATTACACTTCTAGCTTCTTCTTTTTTTTTTTTTTATTTAGAAGTGGTTTTTTTTTGTTTAAAATGGTTAGAATTATTTTTTGTCAATATACACATGTATGTAGAGCTATAACTGAAAATGATATTCGAAACTTTATATTAAATTAAATTTAAAATTAAAAAAATATTTGAAATTTTTAAAATATATTTGTTGCAATTACTTTCAATATCTGAGCTATCGAAGTGAAAATTAATTTTTGATTTTACACTTAATTTCGTATATACTTGTATGTATAATTATCAAATTCATTGTTGACAATAATACAAGATAGAAGACATATGTCATACATTGAATAACATTGATGGAGACGATGAAACTTAATTTGTAACAATTTCAATTATTATTTTATTTACTTGTAATTTACACGTTATATTTTTTAATCATTTAACTTCAAATCCATAATTTGAATTAATGTTAAAGTTTATGGTATTTTCTACATTTTTGCAGCTAAAATTTTAAATTAAAGTGTTCATGAAGATAAATAAAAATTAATAAAATTAGAGTAAGTGTAATAAATGTATAAATTTTATAATTATTAATTTGTACAAAAATAACAGATAAAAGGACTTATTCCCACCAAAGGCTTTCCTCAAAACAAAATTTCACATCTTAACTTTCTAAAATCCAAACACCTATCCATTGACCAAATTAATGATTAAGTATTAATGGTCAGAAGAGTATTTTTCTCTTTTTAATAAAAATTTTTAAAAATAATAAATTAATTAAAATGATAATAAAATAAATTATAACAAATATGAAAAATAAAAAATAAAAAAATCAACCACCATCGCCAAAAATTGAACTAGGTGATTAGAAACGACTATTTTGTTTACGAAACAATTAAATTTATCCACCCCATTTGGCGAAAGTGACTCCTCTAGCAATGATAGCTGGAAATAGTCAATCTTGGCTTCAACAGTTATTTTCAACTATTGTTGATAATGGAAATGGTTAGGGTCACTAAATTTAGTTGTCTTGTGAATCAAATAATCGTTTTCGATTATTTAATTTAATTTTTAACGGTCACTACGTTATTAACGGTACTATCGATAATGATGATTATTTTTTATTAATTTTAATTTTTTATAAATTTTTAAATTTTTTAAATTTAAATATTATTTTATACTTTTTTATGTTTTAATGATAATATTTTGATTATTTTATTAATAAATTTAAATATAAAATATTAATGAATGGATGATTTTATCTCTAAACAACACATTTAAGCGGGAACAAGTCTTTGACCAAAAAAATAAATATAAAAATGTGGGTCCGAAGCCCTGGCTTGGGTAGCTCGTTAAACCCTCTATAAGTACTAGTCCAAAGACTTATGCGGGCCTTACATTTGGAGACAGCCAGATTCTATCCACAAGGGCCCAGTCTTTTCAGGCTTGGGCCCTTCAAGGGAATGAGGCGCTGCGCCCATTCGCCCAGCTGTACATAAAATAAGATAAGATAAATAAATAGCAATTTAAAATTAGATTATTTAAAGGAATAAAATTCGAACAAGAATCATGCATAAGTAAAAGTATGGCCAAGCAGTAATTCCCACCCAAGGTTTTCTTCAAAAACAGATTTCCGTCTAAAAAGTTTTAAAAAGCTAAACACATACTCTTATTCTTTGAAAATACCAAAATATTTTTTATAAATAAATAATATTAATGTTAAAATAAAATTTAATGTAAAATCATAATAAAAATTTTTAACAATATAAAAACAAAATTAAAAATAAAAAAATCATCGTCATCAATATGTTGGGACGATGATCGTCGTTAACCTAAACAGATAATTAAATAGTTATATCTCATCACTTGGTTACATTAACTACAACTATTATTGTTGATGATGTTGTCAGTGATAGTAATTTTTTTTATTTTTATTAATTTTTTTAATTTATTATTATTATTATATTATTAATATTATAATATATATTTTTATACATTTAATTATATTATTTTTTAAATTTTATTTAAAAAATAAAAATATTTTTTATTTTTTGATTGATATATAAATATTTAATTTTTTTTAAAAATGTTTTATGGGAATTTACCATTTAAAGAACGTAGAATAAGTCGTACGGCCGTAAAAGTATTGTTGCCGCCCTTGCCCCTTTCGGAACCGGCACCACAGTCAACGACCCGGATATTTTGCCTTTCAGATACAGAATCATGCCATATTTAACCTATCTCAATAGTTATCTGCATTTTTTAATATTTTCCTTGAAATTATCTCATTTCATTATTTTATAACATATTCATGATTATTTTTTGGATAAACCATTTATCACACGCCAGGGTTTTAAAAAGTTAAATATTTTTTTAATTAATCAAAAATTAAAAAATTATTTTTATTTATTAAAATAAAATTTAAAAAATTTAAAATTAATTTTTTTAATTAATTAAAAAATAATATTGTTGAACCCCTATGTGTTTTGATAATAACAAAAATGATGTTAAAATAACTAATATGTCCTGGCATGGATGAAAACATGACCAAAATAGGACAAAGATATTTTTATACTATGCAGGCAAAATGTACGGCCGTGAATATGTAATGTACGCCCGTACCTAGTGCAAATTGAGCTCGTACATGGATTTTCACGCCCCCGTAACGCTGCCCGTGCACGGTTCTGTAAAATTGACATTGGTCATTCACGCCCGTACACGTAACATGTACGCCCGTGAAATACCAATTCCAGGTCAGTCACGAGCATGGTCGTCCCGTGAGTGCGTCGTACATAAGTCAAAGTAGTCAAACAGTATGTACGCCCGTACGTATGTGAATCACGCCCGTGAATATGCAAAGGGGAGTCACGCCTATGAGTTACGACCAGTTATGCCCGTGCAAGGTCAAGGTTTCAAGTGGCTAAATATTGTACGCCCGTGACTAATGTATGTACGCCCGTACATAGGCAAAATTTGAAGCGTACATGAGCTCGTACAGGGTGTCGTGCATGACCCCGTACTCGGTTCTGGAAAATGAAAAGACACAAATGTACGCCCGTACATTTTAGTGTCACGCCCGTACATGAGCTGGCGCCAAGAAAAATTAGCCGTTGGGAGAACTGCTCGAGGCATTAATTGACGAGGTCACGCCCGTAAATGTGTGTGCACGCCCGTACATGAGAGCAAACTTTCAACTTTAGCTGCTCCAACGGATCTATTTGGTCTCCAACGGATTCCTACTTTTTCCAGCAAACATGGAGCTATAAATTGGAGGCTCTTTGAAGTGAGAAAGGTTGGAGAACAAGTGCACCAATCTCAACCTCAATTTTCTCTCAATCTCACTCAATCTTTCATTCCTCACATTGCTAAATTTTGAGGAAATTTGTTTGTGCAAATTATTTATCAGCCTTAGAGAGGCAAATTTGTTCATATATCTTGCTTACAACAATCTTTGGGCGCAATCCCGTATAACTATTGTTAAGGGCAAAATTCCCTTGAATCAAAACTATTGTGTGGGCGAAATCCCGGATTAACTATTGTAAGCGGTTGGGCGCAATCCCGATTCAACTAGTGGAAACTTCAAGAGGTTTTGCTTGAAGAAGTGGACGTAGGAGGCTTGTGTTCAAAGCTCCGAACCACTATAAAATTGGCTGAGCATTTCTTTCCCTTACTCTATTTAATTTGTGCTTATGTTGTTCAATTGTTTGGTTGTGATTAATTGATATTATATGCATATTTGAGTTGATAGAATAGGAAAACGTTTTTGATATTGATAAATCTTTAAATAACCTATTCACCCCCCCTCTAGGTTATTTGCCATTTAGCTTTTGGGGTTTTACAATTGGTATCAGAGCTTGGGCTCTTGTTTTCGAAAATCTAACGATTTTTAGAGTTTAAGATCTATTTTCGAAAATTATATGGCAAACGTTTTTCAAAAACCGTCATTCGAAGAAGGGGGTAGTTCAACTAGGCCACCTTTGTTTTGTGGTATAAATTATGGTCAATGGAAAATTCGTATGAAATTTTTTGTCCAATCCATTGATTATAAGCTTTGGAAAATTATTGACAAAGGTGATTTTGTTCCTATAAATCCATATACGAATATGCCTAAGGATGAAAGTGAATTTAATGAAAACGATGAAAAATTAATAAGCTTAAATTCAAGGGCATTGAATATGTTGTTTTGTGCTTTAGACACTACCGAATTTAATCGTGTGTCTTCTTGTGAAACAGCCCACGAAACTTGGACAATCCTTCAAACCACTCATGAAGGAACCAATCAAGTAAAGGAGTCCAAGATCGAATTAAGCTTCCGTGAATATGAGCTTTTTGAAATGAAGAAAGATGAGAATATCACGGAGATGTATAAGAGATTCTCTAACCTTGTAAACGAGCTAAGAGGGCTTGGAAAGAAATTTGAAACAATAGAGCTTGTGAAGAAGATTCTTCGATCTTTGCCGGAGTCATGGAGTATGAAAGTCACGGCAATTGAAGAGTCAAAAGATTTAGGGAAAATGGGCATGGATGAACTCATTGGAAGTCTTTTGACTTATGAGATGAAATGGAAGCCCAAAGAAGAGGAGAAAGTCAAGGCAAAGAAAAACATTGCCTTGAAAATTGAAGAAAGTTCAGATGAGGAGTCTTCAATGGATGAGGAAGACATGAGCACACTTGTTAAAAAAGTCAGCAAGTTTTTCTCAAACTCCAAAGGAACAAGGGAGAAGAAGAGCAAAGGAGTTATATGCTATGAATGTAAAGAGTCTGGACATATTCGCCAAGAATGTCCCCTCTTGAGAAAAAGAAGGAAAGAAAAGAAATTCAAGAGGAAAGCTCTAGCCGCCACTTGGAGTGAAAGCGATAATTCGAACGATGAAAGCGAAGAGGACAACGAAAGAGAAAATCTGTGTTATATGGTGAAGAGTGATTCCGATGATGAGGTAAATAATTCCAACTCTATCTCATATGATGAATTACAACATGCCTTTGATGAGTTGGTAATTGAATTCAAAAATCTTAGTTCTAGAAATAAGATTTTGAAGAAAAATAATTCTTGTATAAAACTAGAACTAGATTCAATGATAGATAAATATGAAGAATCAAAAAGGGAGCTAGATTTAATTCTTCATGAAAAAGATAAAGAGTTAAAATCCCTAAGGAAAGAAAATGAAAATTTGTTGAGTAAGGTGTCTAGCTCAAATCAAATTCTTGAAAGGTATAAATTAGGCAATAAAAGACTTGATGAATTGCTTGCTTCTCAAAGGAACACCGTAAACAAACAAGGCCTAGGTTACAATACATGTAATCCATCTTCAAGTAATCATAGGACATTAAAAGATCAAAATGCATTACATTTGAAATGTACATTTTGTAAATTTGTTGGGCATGTGATTAAGAAGTGTCCAATTAGGAATGGAAAACCTCTTAGGATTAAGAAGGTTTGGATTCCTAAAGAAATATTTCAATATAACCAAGATGGACCCAAAACAACTTGGGTACCAAAGAAAGGTTGAGCTTTTGTGCAGGTGTGCCTTGAAGTCAAGGGAAGGAAATGTAAATATAAATTGACTTTGCAAGGCTTGTGACAAAATTGTGGTGCTTAGTAGATCCAAGTAAGTTTTTCTTGTTTAAATTATGTGAAAAATAATTATGTTCGAATTGGTATGACTATGTGTCTGAATGTTTGCATGTGTTGCATGGTTAATTGATACATGATCATTGCATATTGTATCCAACTTAAATTCAAGTCTAATCGATTCGAAGTTGTTTTCGAATTTGGTTGACATATGATTTAAAATAATGATTTGCCTAAAAAGAGTCAAAATATTCAAGATTTGTGTCTTGGAAGTGTTTTGATTCTTTGTTTAAAAGTTTTTATATGTGTTTTGAAATTTTGGTGCCATGTACGACCGTGCTTCAAACAGTCACAGCCGTACATTGCTTTGAAAGCCACATGTCTGTTCTACTTTATCGCAGTCACGACCATACATTATATATGTACGGTCGTGCATGCTTTCTTCATTATTTAAAAAATTGGGATTTTACGCCCGTACATGTTTCCTTCACAACCGTGACTTATAGCGCGAATTTTAAAAACTCACGGCCGTACACATTTATGTACGCCCGTACACGCGACGGTGTAAATTAAAATCGCACAGATTTTTTCATTTTAAACGAAATCCCTAGCTTTCTATTTCAAATCCTCTCAACCTCTTAACCCATTTTCGGCTCAAACCCCTGCAAATTCTCAAGTTTTCTACTCAAATCGCTTCCATTGTTTCTAAAAATCATTCCTAAAACCCTAACTCTCAAAAATTCTCCTTTTTATCATCATTTCATCAAATCCGTGGGAAGCACCATGCCAAGGATTAAGATGACGGCTGCAAAATCGAAAGCTCACGCATATGGGATTAAAGTGCGTGATAGCCAACAACGGAAGGCTTTGGATGCTATTTTAAACAGAGGTATTTATGTTGGCCGTTGTTTACATTTGCGAATTCTTGATGATGTTGGGTTAAGTGCAGAAGTAAATAGATTAGTATCAAATGCTAAGTGGTTTAATTTATTCACAATGCGGTATGAAGTGTATGAAAATTTGGTGAAGGAATTTTATAGTTCTCTAAAAATCGATAAAGATGCAAGAGGAAATATTAAAGATTATGTGATGAAATTTAGGTTATTTGGAAATGAATTTGTTGTTCATCCTGAAAATATGGCTGAATGGTTAGAATGCAATTGTGAAGGATTGGTAGACGTCCCCTTAGGATATAATTCGAGTGAAGCATGGCGCAGTTTGGGAGGAATAGGGACATACAATGCGCACACCTCGAAGAGTAGTTTGTTTGATAGCCCAGCTTTACGTGTTGTTCATAGGATGATAACGTATACATTGAACGCTAGACAACATACAAATGGGCATGTAAGCGTGAAGGATATGGTCTTGCTTGAGGCGGCCGAAAATAGATATCAAATCGATTCGGCTAGATGGCTTATTAGGAAAATAAGTGAAATTCAGGAGGGCAGGGGTAAAATAGACTTCTGTCAGCTAATTACCTTTATAGCCATCAAATTAGGAGTAGAACCCGAAGCCAATGAACCGGAGTATGTGTATAATTTTTCTGAAAGCTGCTGGTTGAATGCTGAAGCTCTCTTCAGAATGGGTGTAATTAAAAAGGATGGAAGGTCGGGTTGGCGATTGGCCGATACCGTTGTAGAAAATGAACCGTCAATGGCCCCATCTGAAGGTCCCTCTCATAGGCCTGAATCAAGTATAAGAAGAAGCAAGAGAGGAATAGTTGAAACTGGGCATGAAGAACAGTCTCCTTCAGAATTGCAGCAAGTTTTGGTCCACTTGCAATCTATTCAAAGTCAAATCCAAAATCTGGAAAGTAATGTGAATAATCGCTTTGATAGATTGGAGTTTCGGGTGAATGAATTGGCTTCGAGGATTCCAGGAATGAGTATGGGAGATAGTGCGCCAAGTGAAGATCCCACGGATGCCCCATAGCATAATCCTTGTTTACATTTTTTTTGAATATTTTGTCCAAAATTGTCACATATCTCAAAGTTTTTCAGTTTCTCCATTTGAGGCACAGTTATATTTATCAATTCATTTGAATTCTAGTTGGATCAATTTTTATGTTTATGATTGTTTGATGATGTGGATGTTTGATTGATTGGTTAATTGGAAGTGTTTATTTGTTTTGGGTAATATCTAAAAACAAAGGAAATTATGCCAAATTTTTTTTTGATTTATGACAAAAAGGGGGAGAAAAGGGTAAAATGTGATTATGAAAATTGAACATTAAAAAGGGAAGTCAAAGTGCAAAGGAAAGGGGGAGTTTAAGTCAATTTGAAAGGGGGAGTAAGAATAAAAATCTCTTTGCATTTTAATTCCTTTTAAAATTTGAATGATAACACATTTTAACATATTTTTGTCATCAATCAAAAAGGGGGAGATTGTTGAACCCCTATGTGTTTTGATAATAACAAAAATGATGTTAAAATGACTAATATGTCCTGGCATGGATGAAAACATGACCAAAATAGGACAAAAATATTTTTATACTATGCAGGCAAAATGTACGGCCGTGAATATGTAATGTACGCCCGTACCTAGTGCAAATTGAGCTCGTACATGGATTTTCACGCCCCCGTAACGCTGCCCGTGCACGGTTCTGTAAAATTGACATTGGTCATTCACGCCCGTACACGTAACATGTACGCCCGTGAAATACCAATTCTAGGTCAGTCACGAGCATGGTCGTCCCGTGAGTGCGTCGTACATAAGTCAAAGTAGTCAAACAGTATGTACGCCCGTACGTATTTGAATCACGCCCGTGAATATGCAAAGGGGAGTCACGCCTATGAGTTACGACCAGTTATGCCCGTGCAAGGTCAAGGTTTCAAGTGGCTAAATACTGTACGCCCGTGACTAATGTATGTACGCCCGTACATAGGCAAAATTTGAAGCGTACATGAGCTCGTACAGGGTGTCGTGCATGACCCCGTACTCGGTTCTGGAAAATGAAAAGACACAAATGTACGCCCGTACATTTTAGTGTCACGCCCGTACATGAGCTGGCGCCAAGAAAAATTAGCCGTTGGGAGAACTGCTCGAGGCATTAATTGACGAGGTCACGCCCGTAAATGTGTGTGCACGCCCGTACATGAGAGCAAACTTTCAACTTTAGCTGCTCCAACGGATCTATTTGGTCTCCAACGGATTCCTACTTTTTCCAGCAAACATGGAGCTATAAATTGGAGGCTCTTTGAAGTGAGAAAGGTTGGAGAACAAGTGCACCAATCTCAACCTCAATTTTCTCTCAATCTCACTCAATCTTTCATTCCTCACATTGCTAAATTTTGAGGAAATTTGTTTGTGCAAATTATTTATCAGCCTTAGAGAGGCAAATTTGTTCATATATCTTGCTTACAACAATCTTTGGGCGCAATCCCGTATAACTATTGTTAAGGGCAAAATTCCCTTGAATCAAAACTATTGTGTGGGCGAAATCCCGGATTAACTATTGTAAGCGGTTGGGCGCAATCCCGATTCAACTAGTGGAAACTTCAAGAGGTTTTGCTTGAAAAAGTGGACGTAGGAGGCTTGTGTTCAAAGCTCCGAACCACTATAAAATTGGCTGAGCATTTCTTTCCCTTACTCTATTTAATTTGTGCTTATGTTGTTCAATTGCTTGGTTGTGATTAATTGATATTATATGCATATTTGAGTTGATAGAATAGGAAAACGTTTTTGATATTGATAAATCTTTAAATAACCTATTCACCCCCCCTCTAGGTTATTTGCCATTTAGCTTTTGGGGTTTTACAAATATAATATTAATATAATATTAATTAATAATTAATAATTTAAAAAAATAATAAAACTTTAAAAATAAAATAAAAATTTATAAAACGTAGCCATCATCATTGGTGACAGTGCTCATCGTTAACCTAACAAAATAATCAAAAATGATCATTTAGTTCACTTAATAGTCATATCTAGTCATTTCGATGACGAAAATAACCAGTCATTTAAATAGGGCAAATATGGTTGATGTCAATTATTCTAATAATTTTCACTATTCTTTGATAGCAGAGGCAATCAAGTCTGGTTAGATCTCCACTATCTAAGCAACCAATACCAATAAAACTAAATGATCATTTCTGATCATTTGATTAGGTTAATAGTGGCTATCGTCTCTGATAAAACTGTTTGTAATAGTACCATCTTTTTAAAATTTTTTATTTTATTTTTAAATTTTTAAATTTTTTATTAATTTTTAAAATATTTATTATTATTTATATTAAATTTTATTTTAATATTAATATTATTTATTTTTATTAAGGGCATATTGATTTTTTCAAAACATAAAGTTAGGTATTTGACTTTTTAAAACATTTTAGATGAAACTTTGTCATTTAAGGAAACCTAGGGTGAGAATTATTGGCCTTATTTTTTTTGGGAAATCATTATTTGAAATTTTTTTCTCTATCATCTAAATGTATGATAAATTAGTAAATGAAGAATGGGATTATTGTCAAAATAAATTATTAATCAACCAAAAATAACTTAGGATATGAAAACAAGAAAATATATTATTTTTCCAAAGTAATATTGGTTTACGTGTTCATTCCTCAAATAATTTATTTAAAATAAAAAAAATTAAATTCTAAGAATAATTCATTTAAGCATGTTGTGTATAAAAAACTTAATATTTTAATTCTTCTAATGGATGAACCTTATAATTAAAAGACAAATGCTTGTTTTCCTCCCAATGTTGATAATATAACAAATTTTGATCCATAATATTTGAAAGAAAATTAAATTTACATTCCGTTAAAATCAATCGATAATATTAATAATTAAAAATTATTTATATTATTTTAACTAAATATTAATAGAATCACATTTATAGTATAAATACTTTTTTTTTTAAATGTATAAAAGCAAATAAACATTTTTTTATTTTGTTTCAAAAACTATATATTTATCTTATATATTATAAAATTAATGATAATTTTAATAGTTTATAATATGATATTTGTAATTTGAATTTGTTACTTACTTTTATAATATAATTGTTATTTTTTAAAATTATTTAAAAATATTTTAAATTTCAAAAATTTAAAATTTAAAATATACAATTATATTTTTAGAGAATAAATTATGATTTTTAAAAAATTTAAATTTGTTAATAAAAATATTATTTTTTAATTTTATATTTAAAAAATAATATTATTTAATTGAAAGGTATTTATATTTTCAATAACTTTATAAAAAATTAATAAACTTAATTTAATAAAGGCCAAACGACTGTTCCCAGATAAGGTTTTCTTAAATGGCAAAGTGTCACCCACTAAGTTTTAAAAAGCCAAGTGCCCCCCTTTTTTTTTTCTATGAAAACACCAAAATATCATTTATAAAAATAAATAATATTAATGTTAAAATAAAATTTAATATAAATAATATTATAATAAAATTTAATATAAAATAATAATAAAAATTTAAAAATAGAATAAAATTTTTAAAAAACAGCATCGCCATCAGTAGTATCGTCGATAGCTGTGGCTGCCGTCAACATAACCAGGTGATCGAATACAATCATTTGGTTCTATTGACAATTAGATATGAACCCTTGATGGTGAAGACAACTAAATTATTTAACACCGATAGTTTTCACCATTTTAGATGGTGGAGGCAACTTTAACTGTCTTCGTCAGATCTGACTATCTTTGTCATCGAAGTGGCCAGATCCGATAGTAATGAAACCACATAACAATTTTCAACTACTTAATTATGTTAATGACGATCATAATTATAACGATATTGTAGACGAGGTAACTACTTTTAAAAATTTTTATTTTATTTTAAAATTTTTATTAATTTAATAAAATATTATTATTTTTATAAAATTTATTTTTAATTTTATTAAAAAATAAAATATTTTTTAATTTAAATTAAAGATAAATAATTAAAATTTTAAAACTTTATTGATTGTATTTTGTCATTTAAAACAAAAATCTTGAGTGAGGATACGTAGGCCTTTAATAAATGAATACAAATTTAAATATTTTAAAATTAAGGGATATGATCTGACCATGGTCATTTGACTTAAAATAAATCATATTAATTATTATAATATTAATATTATTAAAAAAAGGTATTGCCATCGTGTAGATTACGTGCGAAAATGGAGGACACCTGCGCAATCAACAGTAAAAACACAGACGGGCTAATCTCGTGACGATGTTCCTGTCAGCTGTCAAGCACGTACTTAGTTTTCTTTCAAGCTCGCCCTGCGCTGAGTTGATCGAATCCGAGCCTTCAGCTTTGGCCATATCTTTCGAAATTTAAAAAAAAAAAAAGCGGAGGAAAGAAAATCTAATGCCAGGTAACGTGGGTCCTCACGATATTCGCCCGGCAGGCAATCTAATTCAATGCAACGTGACCCACTGACCCATATTTCACACCATCATTTTACTCCCTTTTCACTTCTTTTTTATCATCGTTAAGTACAAAAAAGCTATAGATCTTCACGCTTTCTGGGTACTTTTTGGTTCCTGGGTGTTTTTTTCAGTGATGGAGGAGGAGGGAGAGTGGGTTCTGGTGCGGCGAGCTGCAGAGAGAGACTGGTGGAGCCCGAGTGTTGGAGATGGAGGAGAGAGTTCTAAGCCGTTGAAGGTTACGTTTAGTGGGCCAGCTAAGCATTGGACCGATGCGATTCCGATTGGTAATGGAAGGCTTGGAGCCATGGTGTGGGGTGGTGTTGCTGCAGAGACTCTTCAACTTAATGGTAAATTTATTGTCTTTTTCGCTGTTGAACACAAACTTCATTTTGTCATGCTTCTTTTTGTTTTTGTTTTCAGTGAAGAAGCAGACTTCTTGATTATTGGTAACGCTTGATTGTTCAATATCATTTTCATGTTAAGGAAGAAACAGAACGTGGAAAATTAAAGATCGAATATTTTGATTTACTTTCTTTTTCTTTTTTTGTTTTTAAACGGCAAAGTGTTATTTAAACTACTTCAAATATTTGGATTGTTGGCTTTAGTTAGAGGTCGAGTTTTGTATTTCATCTAATAACTATAGTGGGAATGCTATTACTGGTTCTGATATAGCTTTTAATTCACTGTTCTGTGTCCAAAATAGTGAAATTTCACAACAATTTGGAAAAGTTTGTATATTTGGAGAAGATAATTTTGATTTAGTTTATTTGGTTTTAGATGGTGTAAATTAAATGTTTGGATTTTTAATTTTCTTGATGTCCATATTTACATATCTGGGAATAAATCAAATACGAGCTAAAATAATTGATAATTCATGTTTGCTATGCTGAATGGAAAAGAAACTTGCTAATTTTTTTTTTTTTTTTTTTGAGAATCTGGGTCTTATGTTGAGATTTGAAAATGTTTGCAGAGGATACACTCTGGACTGGCACTCCAGGTAACTATATTAACCCCAAAGCACCAGAGGCGCTCTCTAAGGTTAGGAAACTTGTTGATGGTGGCAAGTATTCTGAAGCTACTGCTGCAGCAGTCAAGTTGTCAGATGGTCCTTCTGATGTACGTTACTCAGCTTTCCATAAAGCCTTCTTATTATATAACGCAGGAACACATTCAACATTTTAGTATTGGTTCTGTTTAAAATTGTGGAAGATTGCTAATATGTCATTATATTTAAAGTGATACTGGATTTTCACTGAAGCAGTTACTTATCTGAACACATTGTCATCATAGCATGTTATATATCGTGTGGATAAGGGTGTTGAAGACTAAACTAGTGGTTAGGATTCAATAATTCTATGAGTTCCACCAATTTACGGAATTCAAGATAATTCAATACCTTTTGCATTAGCAAAATGTTAGGACAGTTCTACAACAGGCTGAAATATTCTACAATAAGGGTGTTCCTGACTTCATGTTCAATTTCTTTCTTTCCACCTCTTTCAAAGGCATAGAATACATTTGATGGACACACTGCGCTGTCATACAGTCTGTATGTGATGGCTTCAGTGCGTGGAAATGCATGATTTGATTGATTCTTGTTATATAATTCACCCTGTTTTTAGAGGTTCGACATAATGAACTATAACCTTCATATTATTTTTGAATGAATGGTCTGTGGTTGACCTTCCTCCTCGTCCTTATCGAGCATCTTTTGCCATTTGCAGTTGCTTTGGCATTGCAAATTATATTTAATAGTCATTCCTCATGCCTGAGGGCTAGGCTTCTTTAGACTTTTTTTCTTGACATATGATTTCTATTGGGGCTTCCTTGACTTTCTATCCTATCCTCATTTGGAATTTAAAAAACTTCCAGATAATTTGAACAGTGAATATAATCATTTATTTGCAGAAAGTATTCAAATATTTACTGATGATTTTCTTGTGATTATGAAGGTTTATCAACCTCTGGGTGATATCAAGATAGAATTTGATAATTCCCATCTTAAATACGCAGAAGACACTTATCACAGGGAGTTAGACTTAGACACTGCTACCGTTAAAATAAGTTATTCTGTGGGTGATGTTGAGTTTAACAGGGAACATTTTGCTTCTAATCCTGATCAAGTGATTGTGACCAAGCTTTCTGGAAGCAAACCAGGTTCTTTGTCATTTACTGTGTCCCTTGACAGCAAATTGCATCATCATTCTCAAGCAAATGGAAGAAGTCAGATTCTTCTGGAAGGAAGCTGTCCTGGTAAAAGGATTCCTCCACATTTGACTGTGAATGACAATCCAAAAGGTATTCAATTTTCTGCGATTCTTGATATACAGATTAGTGAAAGCAGAGGCACAATACAAGTTTTGGATGACAAGAAGTTTAAGGTAGAAGGTTGTGATTGGGTTGTGATGCTTCTGGTGGCTTCCTCTTCATTTAACGGTCCATTGATTAAGCCTTCAGATTCTAAGAAGGATCCTACATCAGATTCTCTTAGTACATTGCAGTCAATCAGAAAATTTTCATATTCTGATCTTTATGCGCGTCATTTGGATGACTATCAGAATCTTTTTCATCGTGTCTCACTGCAGCTTTCAAAAAGTACCAAGAGCTTATTTGGAGATAGTTCTCTGGAAGGAAAAAATTATGCATCAGCTACATTTGACATGCATCCTCAGGGAAGTAAAAATGATATAACTTCGACAGCAGAGAGGGTGAAATCTTTTAAGACTGATGAAGATCCAGCCTTGGTGGAGCTTTTATTCCAGTATGGTCGATATTTGCTTATTTCTTGTTCACGCCCTGGAACTCAAGCTTCAAACCTACAGGGTATATGGAACAAGGATATTGAGCCAGCATGGGAGTATGTTTTGCATTCGCCACTCTTTGCCTTTTCGATATTGATTTTTCTTACCTCTTCTCTTCTTAAGCATTTAGTTTTGGTAGAGTCTTTTCTGGATGCCTTGAAATACTTATTTCTTGTGATTTTCTTTTAATTTTTATGCAAATGAGTTTAAACAGCAGGCCTTATAGAAGTTAGGGTTTGAAGAAGGATATAGGAAAATGAGCAGGACAATATAGCAACAATGAACTGTTCTGCTATTGGGGATAATTTCTCACTGAACTTTCTACATAATTTTGTAAATTGATGGAAGTATTGTATGATTAAGTTGATACCTTGGGTAATAATACTTCTACTGAAGTTATTACTAGTATCGGATTTTTTGCATTTTACATAAAGATTTTATTTCAATGTATAGCCTCTAATTTTTATTTTTAAATTTCAGTTGTGCTCCTCACTTGAACATCAATCTTCAGATGAACTATTGGCCTTCCCTTTCTTGCAACCTTCACGAGTGCCAGGAACCCTTGTTTGATTACATTTCCTCATTTTCAGTGAATGGGAGTAATACAGCAAAAGTAAGATTTCTTTATGTTTCTTACATTCTCCTTTCTCTTTCCCATGTTTTCCCCCCTCATTTTTCCAAGGAGTTTTTAGCCCTCATTGTAAACTTAGGAGATGCAGGAGCCATCATTCTGAGTTTATTTGGCATAACTTTTAGAAAAGATGCCAGAAAATGATTTATTGCCTCAGGCAAGCCTATCCTTGGACATGCTAAAGGTAATAAATGGTCTGTTGGGAAATAATTGTGAAGCAATTTCACTCCTTTTGCTTGCTTTCTTGCTAGTAGCATATCCATTACATGGCATCATAAAGCCAAATGGACCAACATAATTTGGAATTTCAACCTAGAGCCTGGTTGGTCCTCATGATCTTTGTGTTTTAATGAATAGATATTATTTATATTTTCAAGAAAATATTCTGCATCCTTCGCACATGGATTTTTCTTAATTAGTGAATAAAATTTTGCAGGTGAACTATGAGTGTAGTGGTTGGGTAGTTCATCAAGTTTCTGACATATGGGCCAAAACGTCACCTGATCGAGGTGAGGCCGTTTGGGCTTTATGGCCAATGGGGGGAGCATGGGTTTGCACCCATCTGTGGGAGCATTACATGTACACAATGGACAAAGTAAGCTCTTGATTTTTTATGGATAGTCTATATCTTGCTTAGGATAAAGTTTTGCTTGAAATCGTTCATACAGAGTTTGATAAACTCTCACATTGAGTTCTCCCTCATAGGTCAGACCATACTGTCAGACTCTCATGATAGGATATAATTAGATGCAAAAAACATGGATATACTGATTTTATGAGCCATGGAAGACCTGAAATCGAAAAGCATGATGTTATTATCTTTAAATAATATTTCTATGTGACCATACCTTTCAGCTAGTCCAATGTTTTTTTTTTTTTTACATCCCATATGTAGTAGTATTCATTTATTTTATTTACTATTATATATTGAAAAGTTATCGTATCTTTACCAATGTCAATCATCACAACACTTGATATTTTAGCCTAGTGATGCATATTTGGCTCAATATAAGTAATATCATCTTTCTGCCTCTCTTATTCTTATGACTTTATAATCCATGCAACCTCATTGAACCAAAGGTAATGAATAACAATAATAAAACCTTCAGTATTCTTTTCCATAGTATTTTGAAAATTATACCCCATAGATTCTGTTGTGGTTTCTGAAGAAAGTCAGTCAACATCTTGTCTTTATGGATCATCTCAACTTAATTTTCATTTTTAAAAGATATTGTGATTTGAAAAGATTGAAAATTTTTCTTCAAGTGTCTTGAATCTTCTCCCATATTGTATATAGTTTGGTTTAAAGGTAAAACTTACAAACAGTACTGTATGCATTAAATTTAGTTTGTAACAGATCTATATTACTCGCAAATCGTCAGTATCAATATTTAATTACCACTGATTCAATATCCAATAAAGATAGAAAGTAAGAATGGGTCTTCTATAAATTCTGTTTTCAATTTTGGTTTACTCCCATTAGTTGATTATTGAAAACGTGGTAAGGGAATCCTCAGAACTTTCTCATTATGATTACATGATTATGAGAACGGAAATATAAATTTAGAAATTCAGAGGATAGGGATCCTTCTATTCAGCTCATTCCAGGTATAGAGGCACAACCTTAGGCTTTCTTCAAGAAATTCTGGATCTGGAAGTGCAAGGTACTTCTGATCACCAGGTTCATGAATATGCTTTCTATGTGCTTGTTAACACCATTCTGTATCTTTCTCTTAATTCCTTAGGTTGATCACGTTTGCTGTTGTACTTTCTATAGTATTATTTCTGTCTCAAATTTTCTAGTAGTTTAGTGATTCCTAATATTTTCTACGAATTAGGATTTTCTAAAAAATAAGGCATATCCTTTGTTGGAAGGATGTACACAATTTCTGTTGGACTGGTTGATTGATGGCCCTGGAGGATTTTTGGAAACCAACCCATCAACATCTCCAGAACACATGTTTATTGCTCCAGATGGTAAGCAAGCTAGTGTGAGCTACTCATCAACAATGGACATGTCAATCATTAAAGAAGTATTTTCAGCAATTGTTTCTGCCGCAGAGGTGAAGCTCTTATACTACATGAATAAAGAATCACCAAATTATAGCTTATATCATTAATCGCTTGAAAACTAATTGTAAATAGATTCTTGGAAAAAGTGAGGATTCTCTCATTAAAAGGGTTCGTGATGCTCAACCAAGGCTTTTGCCTACAAAAATCGCTAGAGATGGTTCCATTATGGAATGGGTAAGTGAGAAGCTTGAAATTACTTTATAGATCTTTGTGAATCTTTTTGTGATATTTGAAGTTCTACTATGTAATAGATGTCAAATAAAGCTGCATTTATCATGGGCTGAGAGATTCCTTTTTTAAATGTAAGGCACAAGATTTTGAGGACCCAGATGTGCATCATCGACATGTATCACACCTGTTTGGCCTGTATCCAGGACACACAATTACGGTTGAGAAAACTCCAGACCTTTGTAAAGCAGCTGATTTTACTCTATTTAAAAGAGGTTTGTATGTGATATCCACCTACATCTAACAATTGCAACCTGCTTTAGTTGACAGTTGTTCAAAAGCAAAATTGATGTCCTCTTTTGCTCTTGGCATTCCATATGATATGTTTAATAATGATCTATTACAATTGATGCATGCATAATTGGAGCAGGAGAGGACGGTCCAGGATGGTCAACCACATGGAAAATTGCTCTATGGGCACGCCTTCGAAACCGTGAGCATGCATATCGAATGGTGAAGCATTTGTTTGATTTGGTTGATCCAGAACATGAAAGTGCTTTTGAAGGAGGTCTATACAGTAACTTGTTCACAGCACATCCCCCTTTCCAGATAGATGCCAACTTTGGGTAAGAAGATATTATTTAGTGTTACGCCAATGAAATTGCTTGACTTTGATTGGTTTTTATTTTCATATGATCAGTTCTAGTCAAGTAATGCTATCTTTTTAACAAGCTGACTCAGGAGTAATATGTCGCAATTAATTGGCAACTATAATGATAAAATACTAGTGGTAGTTTTTCCATTTACATACTGTAGGCATTAATCTCTGAAACAAGTGGTAGTCATATTATTATATCCTTTAGTGGTTATTACCAACTGCTGCACTTGAATTTAAAATAACTTGTATTTCCTAGTAATCTGAACAAAGAGATGAATCGCTTGTCTACTTGTTTGTCTGGGAAAAGTTTTTCATTCAACAGTAGAAAGACAAATCACTTGTCTACAGTAGTCGCTGGATTTTTCCTTTGCGTCTAAGTATATTAGATTTAAACTTCTGCAAATTCTTGGTAGATTACCACAAGTGACTGTGGGAACCCTTTTAGGAAAAATTGTGAGGTAATAACAAGTTTGTCTGGGATGATCTTTTCATTCTGTCTTCTCTTTTGTCAGTTTTTCAGCAGCTGTTGCAGAGATGCTTGTGCAGAGTACCGTAAAGGATCTGTACTTACTTCCTGCCCTCCCACATGACAAGTGGGCAAGCGGTTGTGTGAAAGGATTGAAAGCGCGAGGTGGGGTGACGGTCAACATCTGCTGGAAGGAAGGTAGTCTGCAGGAAGTTGGACTTTGGTCAAAGGAACAAAATTCCCTCAGGTTACATTACAGAGAAACAACTGTGACGGCAAAAATATCAACCGGTAGAGTTTACACATTCAACAATACGTTAAAATGCGTTAAGACATATTCTCTCCGACAAGAAAACTGATGACACAGTCTTAAGATTAGCCGTATCTTATGAGGGGTATTGTTTTTGTAATTGCTAATAAATCTGCGCAGGACTAAAGGAGTTATATTACTTAATCTTTTCGATTTTCTGTCTGTTGTTTTGGGATGACCTTGATTTTTTCAGGTTTGAGTATCTTATAGGAATATACGAGGGTTTAAAATTATTGGAAAATGTGTAAACATTCTTTAATGCATAGTTGCATATATGTTTTTATGTCCAATTTTACTGCTTTTCTCTCTCGATATCTACTGCTGAGGTTATCATACAGAGTATTGCAGTCTGCAGGAAAGAATGGAAATGAAGAATCAGGAATTTTCTCATCTTGTTTTTCTGGCTAGGCTGCTGCATTCGTAAATAATCCTTGTATTAATGCAAAACATGAACTAAGAATGCTAATTTAATTTAATTAAATAATAATAAAAAAATGGTATTATATATCACTTGCATCATTGTTATCAGAAAAGATCATCCTCCAAGCGTTAGAGTTTTTGATAGGCCAAAGGACATTTTCCCACCCATAGTTTGAGGCGGGGACAAAGTCCTACCCGCTCACTTTTAAAAGCCCAAACTCCCACCCTTCATCCAATTTCTATCCAAATTCATTAACCCATTTGATGAAATGATAAAAATACTCTTATTAATAAAAATTTATAATAAAATTTAAATATATTAAAAATATATTAAAAATTATAAAATTATAAAAAATATTTAAATTTTAAAAAAATAAAAAGTCAGCCACCGCCGCTACGCGCGGCTGCGGTGGCCGCAACAAATGGCACCAGGTGGCCGTCTCCCACCCTTCATCCAATTTCTATCCAAATTCATTAACCCATTTGATGAAATGATAAAAATACTCTTATTAATAAAAATTTATAATAAAATTTAAATATATTAAAAATATATTAAAAATTATAAAATTATAAAAAATATTTAAATTTTAAAAAAATAAAAAGTCAGCCACCGTCGCTACGCGCGGCTGCGGTGGCCGCAGCAAATGGCACCAGGTGGCCGTTCCAGTCACCTGGTTCCAAGGGAGGCCAGATCTGGCCTCCCGAGTTGACGGAGGAGGCCAGATCTGGCCGCCTCCTCTTTTGCAGGAGGCGGCCATATCTGGCCACCTCCGCCCGAAACCTTGGCTGGAAACGGCAGTTGGGGCCAAAGCCGGCCATCTCCAGCCGTTTTCGGCCATTTTTTTACCGGAGGAGGCCAGATCTGGTCTCCCTTGGAACCAGGTGACCGGAACGGCCACCTGGTGCCATTTGCTGCGGCCACCGCCGCCGGCGCGGCGGTGGTGGCTGGCTTTTTATTTTTTTAAAATTTAAATATTTTTTATAATTTTATAAAATTTTTTAAATTTTTAATATATTTTTTATATATATAATATTATTTTATATTTTTATAAATTTTAACTGTAAAATGACAAATTTGTCCCTTGACTCTCTGTTGACTGTTAGATTTAACAGTCAATGGGTGGGACTTCGGGTTTTCTAAATTTAGCGGGTGGGACTTTGTTCCCGCCTCAAACTATGGGTGGGAAAATGTCCTTTGGCCTTTTTGATAATATTTGTATAAAAGCTTTTATAGGTATTAAACGAATCGAAAGTTTATATATCTGATAACCCAATTACCACAGTAAAAAAAATTTATTCTCGAAAAGTATGCAGTATCATCCAAATGGCCAGCAAACTTGGCTCTTTGTCCTATTAACTGAGCATTTTTATGCTCCTGCCGGCCGATAATAAACAGACCCACATGAGCAAGCAAACAAAGCTCCTGGTCTTATCGTCTCCCTGGACAAAGACCTCCGGTACTCAAGTTTTATGATGGACTCCGAGTCTGTGACGACTGACTCTTTAAAGATTACATTCCATGAACCCGCCAAGCATTTCACCGATGCAATTCCTATCGGTAATGGTCGGCTTGGAGCCATGGTAAGGGGTGGTGTGACATCTGAAACTCTCCAGCTCAATGGTATCCTTGTATTTTTGTCGCTGATTTTTTGAAAGAAACCGTTTCTTTTTCCCAGAATTTTAGATATGGCTAGGAAATTGATATCAATCTATCTTTTTTTTCCAGAGGATACGCTCTGGACTGGAATTCCGGGGAACTATAGTAACCCTGAAGCTCGAGAGGCACTGTCTAAGGTCAGGCGTCTTGTGGACATTGGTGAATATGCTGCAGCTACTTCTGAATCAGTCAACTTGTTTGGACATCCTGCAGATGTAAATAATTACTTAACATATCTATTTTTCTTCGTCATTTTTACTGACTCGTTATTTTGTTACATACATGTAAGTCATGGTGTATGAAGTGTTGAACCTTTACTAGTGCAGGTAAGTACCAGCATTTGATTCATAATAGAACTTGTTGCTTGAAATTACTTTAATTAAGTTTCAATGTTTTGAGGAATGACTACATGAATAGTCTCCTTGTTTCATGAGAGAATTTTCATTTGAAAGGTTGTAGAGTTAATCACTAGATTCATCATAACAAATAACCTTTCTTTGCCTCCGTCGCCATTTTCTAATAATGTTCTTTTAATGTTGAAGGTTTACCAACTTCTTGGTGATATTAAACTAGAATTTGATGATTCCCATCTTTCATATATTGAAGATACTTATTATAGAGAGCTAGACTTGAATACTGCAACTGCACTGGTAAAATATTCTGTGGGAAATGTAGAATTCACAAGAGAACATTTTTCTTCAAATCCGGACCAAGTGATTGTGACAAAGATTTCTGGAAGTAAGGTCGGGTCTTTGTCCTTTACAGTTTCTCTGGATAGCAAGTTAGTCCATCATTCCTATGTGAATGGAAAAAATCAGATTATAATGGAGGGACATTGCCCTGGTAAAAGAATCCCACCACCAGAAGTGGAGGCAAATGATGAACCAAAGGGAATTCAGTTTTCTGCAGTTCTTGATATACAACTTAGTGATGGTGGAGGCATCATGCATGCTATAGAGAACAAGAAGTTAAAAGTTGAAGGTTCAGATTGGGCAATTATTCTACTAGTGGCTTCATCCTCATTTGATGGACCATTCACGAAGCCTTCAGATTCTAAAAAGGATCCTACTTCAGAGTCTCTTAGAGCATTAAAATCAATTGAAAATCTGTCATATTCAGAGCTTTATGCACGACATTTGGATGACTATGAGAATCTTTTTCACCGTGTCTCAATACAGCTTTCACAAAGCTTAAAAAGACATGATGACACAGTTTCAACTGCAGAGAGGGTGAAATTTTTTCAATACAATGAGGATCCATCTTTGGTGGAACTTCTATTCCAATTTGGTCGATATTTGCTTATTTCTAGTTCACGGCCTGGAACTCAGGTGGCCAACCTACAGGGAATATGGAATGAAGATTTGCAGCCAAAGTGGGAGTATGTTTTAATCATCTTCTTTTTATTAGATTTAACTTCCTTGTTATATAAATCTTGATTATTGTCTATCTTATTGACTCCTTCAGTCATTTGCTTTTGTTTTTGCTGAACAAAGATGTTTTATGGCTTCCCTCATGTTTTCCCATTGTTGAACGAACTTTGGCAACAAGTTGAAGCTTTAATTTTTTGCTGACGTTTCTGTTTTAGTTCAGTGATTCTTATAAGTAAATGCAATGGAAATAAGTTATTTAATTGAATCTTTCTGATTGAAAAATAATGTATTGGAAATTACCATGCTATGTTTAAGTTTGTAGGTTTTTTCTTTTTAATAAATATGCATAATTTGGTAATGCTTGTTGTCAATGATAGCGCTTAGTAGATCTTACATGCATGTAAAACATTCCATTTCCTTCTGTCAATTGCATCAAGATTACATTAAGATATTACTGACCCCTTTGTTTCTTTTCCAGTTCTGCTCCTCATTTAAACATCAATCTTGAAATGAACTATTGGTTGTCATTGCCTTGCAACCTTAGTGAGTGCCAGGAGCCTTTATTTGATTTCCTTACCTCTCTGTCCAACAATGGAACTAAAACTGCAAAAGTAAGAGATTTTTCCCTTCAAGTTTATATCAGAAGACTTTCATCTTCATTAACTTTAGTTGCTATGTTATTTGGAAGGATTATAAGGGAAGAAGTTTCCTCGATATGAACCAACGTTTAATGAAGCATAGATGCTTCACTGGCAATCAGCATTCTTAAGTAGAACATTAGTAGTTTAGACAATGGATGTACGCAATGTAAGAGTTTCCCAATTGTCCATATCAATTTAGTCTTTCCATTTTTGTTACCGGTAATAGAATGCTTCATTTTATTTCTCTGTCAATGTAGCCAACAAGGCTTAAAATCAGAAAGATTTCCATCCAGTCCTTTGGTGCTGCTTTGATTTTTCTTGTAGTTTGATTTTTTGGTTTGCCAATTTCAATTTTCAATGCCACATTTTTCTTTTATTTATATTACAGGTGAACTATGCCACAAGTGGCTGGGTAGTTCATCATAAGTCTGATATATGGGCAAAAACATCAGCAGATCGAGGTCAAGCTGTATGGGCTATTTGGCAGATGGGTGGAGCATGGCTTTGTACACATCTTTGGGAGCACTATAATTATACAATGGACAAAGTAAGATTCCATCCAATGCTTGTCTATACCTTTCTTTTGGTAATCATTGGCATTAATGTTTGTGCCTTGCATGTTGAAAGTTACACCTCTAACTCATAGCTGTTTTATTGAGAGTTGCTGATAGAATGCAATTAGAAGTCAGTCTTAGATAATTTTGTGATAGGATGGCCTAGGGGTGGACCTCTACTATAGCATATACTTGAAGTTCAAGTATTTCATTGATTTTTTAATGTTAGTATATATATATATATATATATTTTTTTTTATATGCAAATTATCAGGCAACTGATATGTTATCTACTTGAATAGGATTTTCTTAGAAGTAAGGTGTATCCTTTGTTGGAAGGATGTGTATTATTTTTGTTGGATTGGTTGATTGAAGGCGACGATGGCTATCTGGAAACCAACCCCTCAACTTCACCTGAACATAATTTTATTGCTCCTGATGGTAACCTAGCCTGTGTGAGCTACTCATCAACTATGGATATGGCAATTCTCAGAGAAGTTTTTTCTGCTTTTGTTTCTGCCACTGAGGTGAAGCTCTTAATTCTTCTCTTGGTCTTGACAGGGATGGACCTAAATACAGATGAGTGGGGGCTTCTGATCCCATTCAAAAGATTTTTTTTTTCTCAATTTAGTTTTATTTTTCTGTTCTGATTGAGAATGTTTATATTAATGTTTCAAAATTTGACCCCATTCATCTACTTTTTTCATATTTATATTATTTTATTTTGAACATAGTCCCCCTTAATTCCTAGATCTGCCCCTCAATCTTGATAAACATACTTTTTAGTTTTTGTATACCATTATAATCTAAATTTTTCATCTTTTGAGAATAGGTTTTGGGAATAAATGATGATACTCTTCTTGCAAAAGTGAGGAAGGCTCTACCAAGGCTTCGTCCTACAAAAATTGCAGAAGATGGATCAATCATGGAATGGGTATGATATTAGATTGAGTTTAAGCTAAGCAAATATCAGAATTCTGAAATTTTATTATGTCCTAAGAAATTCTATGCTTGTTACATTGAATTTAAGCTAAAGCAAATATCAAAATTTGCAAATTTTATTCTGTCCTAATAAATTCAGTACTTGGTGGGGCAGGCACAAGATTTTAAGGATCCAGACGTGCATCATCGACATCTTTCTCACCTATTTGGCCTGTTTCCGGGGCACACAATAACCATTGAAGGAAATCCAGACCTTTGTAAAGCTGCAGAAAAGACCCTTCAGAAACGAGGTTTGTATGTGTTAATGACTAGACTAAACCTGGGATTTTGCGTCTTGTTCTAACCATCTAGCATAGGGGTCATTTGGTTGCACATCACCAAATTGAAATCAAAATAACTTTGAAATTCCAATGATGTACTAAGATACAAAACAGTGTACAAAAGACAAGTGAAGAAGTTCATCCTCCAGCTTCCCCTTTTGGCTCATCTTTCTTTGTTTTTAAACATCATGCTATGGATCCCAAAGTTTTGATTGCTATGGTTTAAATAACTCCGGGAAAGTTTTTTCAGATTCCTGTTGTTTATTAAGATTATTCCCAGGAGTACAGTTAGATATTGTCATCTCTTATATCATTGGAAACAGGAGAGGAGGGCCCTGGATGGTCAATGGCATGGAAAACTGCTCTGTGGGCACATCTCCATAACAGTGAGCATGCATATCGGATGGTCAAGCTTCTGATTAACTTGGTGGATCCCGATCACGAGAAAGCTTTTCATGGTGGTCTATATAATAACTTATTTGCTGCTCATCCTCCTTTCCAGATCGATGCCAACTTTGGGTAAGCCCTACTGACCTTACATAACACAGCTTGTTTTATGCCTTTCGTATAATAAATACATGGATGTTGCGGAATTGCCTCTGCCAACACCTTGATAATCGTTTTCAAACACTAAAATGCATATTGTGCTGGATTAAGTATAATATTTAAGTTGTAACAAAGCTATCTTTTTGCAATCTTTTGGTTCCAGTATTACAGCGGCAGTTGCAGAAATGCTTATGCAGAGCACCCTGAACGACTTGTATTTACTTCCAGCTATGCCCCTGGATAAATGGGAGAACGGAAGTGTTAAGGGACTGAAAGCACGTGGCGGCACGACGGTAGACATCAACTGGAAAGACGGTGATCTTCATGAAGTACGTCTTTGGTCCAAGGATGAAGATTCTCTCAAAAATTTACATTATGGGGAAACTAGAGTCACCGTGAACATATCGCCAGGCAGAATATACACATTCAACAGACAATTACAGTGCATCTGCACAAGCTCACTACCGTAAGTCCGTAGTTTGAGAATGTAAAGAAAATAAACAAGGTTTATCAAAGCTTTCTACACACTGAAAATATTTCCAATTGGCTTTTTTATTATTTTCTGGAAGAATTTAAAAACATGTTTACGGGTATGATATATAGCGTATAATATAAATAAAATATGATACGTATTTTTTTGATTGTATCAAAAATTAATATGATATGATATAAAATATTTAAAATTAGATTTTTAATAGAGGACAAAATTTATTTTTAAAACTAAAATTACTGAAACGTCACCTTAATTTTTGGGCCTCTCACTTGGGCCGGAGCTCCATTTATATTAGGACTATCTAACAAAATCAACAGATACATGTCATCAACAATCTCAAAATCTTTATTTTTAATTACCAAAAAAAAAAAAAAAAAAACAATCTCAAAATCCAACGGTCAGAATGCCGAAGTCTATGAATCGAACGGATCTCGACAGTTGCTCAAAATAACACAGTACACCACGAGAAATACAAAAACCCCTCCCGTAGCGAGTTAGCAAAGAGGCCTCACACGACCAGCCTCGACAGTCTTCACTACAATCAGAGAAAAAAAGTGAACAAAATGGCTTGGCGAAGGGCAGGATCACTGTCAGGTCTCTTTCTAGGGTTTCTTTCCTCCGTTCGCCGCCGCCGATGCCCCGCCTCGACTACCTCAAGCTGCCTCTCGCGCCCTGGCACGCCGCTTCTCCTTTGCTAACTCCAGGTCAGTTTGGACGCTGATGGAAAGTTTTCAATTTCTCGAATTTTTTCTATTATTTTGTTTTGGATAAGTCAGTTTGCTATTAATTTTTTAAGTGTTTCTATGATCTTTGATATCTGCATAGTTATTTTCACTTATTAATTATCATAAAGGAGGACTTGACATTTTAGAATAGAACTTAACCATTTACATGATTTGGAGTGTTATAAACCATAGCTAACTTACATCATAATTTAAATATGAAGTGTTGATCCTTGTGCGTCAATATCGTAGTGCATTCTTTAGGTTTAATTGCTGATAAAGGAAAGTAAAATTTAAATTTTCATTATTGAAGTTCTAAAAATCTTGGTGTTATGTATAACCATATGCATTTATTTCTCTTTCATATATATATTTTAATCAGTAAATGATTAATTGTTTTTAAAGCAATTTTATATGAAGACCTTCCCACTTAAAACTAACCAATTTTGGATTCATGGTTAGTGCCTGTTCGGGATGCAACTTAGTGGATGCCTTATTTTTTGTTTCTAAAGATCCTAATTTTATAAAGAAATAGCAATTTTATTATCTTTTCTTTTTCCTTTACGATTACCCATTTCTTTCTTTGGTTGTCTGGTCCTACTTTCTTGTTATTGCTTTTGTGTCTATGGCTTGAGCAGGCTTATTTGGGTTCAAAATTTTTCTTTTTGGGTATATTTAAGAAAGGCCGAATGATATATTGTTACCCAATGTTTCGCTTAATGATAAATTGTTACCTACAAAGGTTTTAAAAACTAAGTATCCACCTATTGACTAAAATCAGAGGGGTATTTTTATCTTTTTAAATTAAAGTTTAAAATATAATTTATAAAAATATTAATGTAAATTTAAAATAAAATAATATTAAAATAATAATATAAAATTTAATAAGTTAATAAAAATTTAAAAATAAAATAAATAATTAAAAAAGTAGCTACCGTCGCTTATAACCTTACTAGATAGCCGAAAACGGCTACTTAGTTCTATTGGTAGCCAGATCTGATCGCTAAAAGTCTGACAGAGGCGATCAAATTTGATCGTCTCCGTCATTTTAAATGGTCGAAAATAATCGGTGTCAAACATTTCAATTGTTTTCGATATTCTTTAATGGCAAAGATTGCCAGATCTGATCGTCTTTATCATATTTTTGACAGTTTATCTGATCGTCAATAAAACTAAATAACTGTTTTCAGTCACCTGATAAGGTTTATGTTTAATTATTTATTTTATTTAAATTTTTTATTATTTTAATATTATATTATTGTAAATTTGTTTTTAATATTATTTATATTAAATTTTATTTTAATATAAATATTAGTGAATTTTATAAAGAATATTTTGGTTTTTTTACAAGAAAAAGGTAGGTACTTAACCTTTTTAAACTTTTATAAGCGGAAGGTTGTCATTTAAGGAAACCTTGGGTGGCAATAGTTATAATATGTATTTACGGGAATTTTGTGGAACTGGGTTGCATTGTGAGGATTGCTTCCTGCTTGACTCAAATTTGCTTATATAAATCAATGATGATTACTTGCTCGTCTTAGGTGTTGAAATTGAGCTTTAAAAATTGTCATAAGGGATGTTAACTCAAGGAGTCACCATGCTCTTATTATAAACTAATGTGTTTCTAAACATATTTGTTAATGTTTAAAGATAATAAAAAAGGAAAAGACAAAACTTGAATAAATAATTCTTGAAAATTTAAACAAAGTTAAAGTCTAGGGAGTTCCTCTTGTGATAACTGAATATTAGTCAAAAATGATTGAGTTATTCAATTTGGGCTAAAAGGTCACTTTTCAAACCTAAGAGGCCAAACTACAATGTCAAATTTTCTATGCTTTTAACCCATTCAAAATTATGACTTTTGATATAATGGGTTAAAATGTTATCTCTCCAGTTTGGGTTTTTCTAGGTTTTTTAAAATTGTCTTAAATGACATTTTCTTAAATATGTAAAGGGGTAAATTGTCACTTTTCAAAAGTTGAGGGACAAGCAAAATTTTCTGGTTGATTGAATTCATTTTCAATTTCACCTATCGGATCAGATAAAAACCACGTTTTGGATATCTAAAAGGCCCAACGACTTGTTCTCACCCAAGGCTTTCCTAACTAACAAATATTTGATGAAAAACTTTAAAAAATTTAAATATCCGTCTAATAACTAATTTTATTAACATTTTGAATAAAATAATTAAAACATTTTTTACTAAAAATATAAATAATATTAATATTAAAATAACTTTTAATATACAATAATATTAATATAATAATAAAATTAAAATATTTTAATAAATTAATAAAAATTATAAAAAGTAAAAGTAAAATAAATCTAAAAAAGGTCATCACCGCCAATAGTGGTGGCCATAATAAACGTAATCAGGTGATCAGAAATGATTATCTAATTCAATTGGAGATTGAATTTGATTTTTTCAATGTTTGAAGTGACCATCACATGAAAAGAACCATTTTAAAAGTTAAGTGGCCAGTTGGCGTCAACAATGGACATGTCAATCATGAAAGAAGTATTTTTTGCAATTGTTTCTGCTGCAGAGGTGAAGCTTTTATACTACATGAATAAAGAATCACCAAGTTATAGCTTATATCATTAATCGCTTGAAAGTTAATTGTAAATAGATTCTTGGAAAAAGTGAGGATTCTTTCATTAAAAGGGTTCGTGATGCTCAACCAAGGCTTTTGCCTACAAAAATTGCTAGAGATGGTTCCATTATGGAATGGGTAAGTGAGAAGCTTGAAATTACTTTATAGATCTTTGTGAATCTTTTTGTGATATTTGAAGTTTTACTATGTAATAGATGTCAAATAAAGCTGCATTTATCATGGGCTGGGAGATTCCTTCATTTAAATGTAAGGCACAAGATTTTGAGGACCCAGATGTGCATCATCGACATGTATCACACCTGTTTGGCTTGTATCCAGGACACACAATTACAGTTGAGAAAACGTCAGACCTTTTTAAGCAACTGATTTTACTCTATTTAAAAGAGGTTTGTATGTGATATCCACCTATATTTAACAATTGCAACCTGCTTTAGTTGACCGATGTTAAAAAGCAAAGTTGATGTTCTTTTTGGCTCTTGGCTTTCCATATGATATGTTTGAGAATGATCTATGACACCTTATGCATGCATATATATATATTTACTAATTTTCTAGTAGGAGTGTCAGTGGATTTCAGACTTTGGTAAGTGTAACGTTTTTGAGTGCTACATTTACGTTTCATAATTAGAGCAAGGGAGGACGGTCTAGGTTGGTCAACCACACCTTCGAAACCGTGAGCATCATATTGCATGGTGAAGCATTTGTTTGATTGGTTAATCCAGAACATGAAAATGCTTTTAAAGGAGGTTTATACAGCACCTTGTTCACAGTACATCCCCTTTCCCAGATAGATGCCAACTTTGGATAATAAGTGTTAGAAATAAACTTGATTAAATGTGATTGATAAAATAGAAAAGTTTCTTTGAAAATAGAAAAATTATTTAAAAAATCTAGAAGCCATGTTAAGAATCTAGAATCCATTTTTAAAATCTAAAAGTCATTTAGAGAATTAAGAAGTTATTGTAAAAATTGAAAAGTCATTGCAAGAATCAAAGAGTTATTTGTAATTTTGATAAAATGTTACACATTTATCTAAAATATTATTAATGTATTTGTAAATTCTAAAAGTTATCTAGTATCTTCTTTCTACTATTATAAGTAGTTATGTACTCTTGTCATATTTACGTATAAGAAATCAAAATTGTGAGTTGTAAGTTTCTCATTCTTCTTCCGTCCCTTTGTGAGTTTGTGTGTGAGTGCTCATTTAGCTTTCAACAAAGTGGTATCAAAGTTTTAAATTGAGAGAAATGACATCAAAAGGAGCCTCTTTTTCCTTCTAATTCCCACAGCTCACTAAACACAATTATGATAATTGGACACTTAGGATGAAAGTCATTCTTGGCTCACAAGGGGTTTACGATGTTGTTGACAAAGGCTATAAGGAACCTGACAATGAAGCAATGTTGAACCAAGCCCAAAAGCATGCTTTGGAGAAAGAAAGATTAAATTGCACTCACCATCATCCATCAAGGATTGGATGAGGACATGTTCGAGAAGACTGCCAATGAGACAAAGTCCAAGAAAACATGGGATACTCTTTGAAACTCCATTATGGGAATAGAAAAAGTGAAAAAGGTTCGTCATCAAACTCGAAGGGTTGAGTTTGAATCCTTATCTATGCAAGAGAATGAGTCTATCTCATATTACTTCACAAAAGTTTTTATAGTGGTAAATCAAATGAAAAGGCTTGGCTAGAATATGAAAGATGTTCGTGTAATTGAGAGGATCTTTCGTTTTCTCAACATGAAATTCAACTATGTGGTGGTGGCAATCGAGGAGTCTAAAGACTTGGAGACTATGTCTGTTGATGCATTGAATGCATCATTACGAGCGTATGAAGAAAGAATGAATCAAAGCAAGCAAAAATAAGTAGAGCAACTTTTTTAAGCAATTTTTTTTTTTTTTTTTTTGAAGTCAAAAGAAGATTCCTTCACCAGAAGTGGTAGAGGTCAATCATGTGGAAGAAGTCGTGGATATGAAGTCAATAGTGGATGTGGCCAGGGAAGAAGAAAAGAGAAGCAAAATTCTTCAAATGAAAGTAAGAATCAATCTTCCTTTCAAAGACGTGGAAGAGTAAAAGGAAGAGAAAGAGGTGATTATGGAAGATTCAATGAATGAAGAAATGATAAGTCACAAATTAAATGTTATTCTTGTGGCAATCATGGTCATTACTCTTAGGAGTGCCAAAAGAATGAAGAGGTAGTAAAACTTGCGAGACATAATGAAGATGATATAGAGCCATCCTTATTTTTGTCATCAAATGAGGAACCTAAAGTCAAAAAAAAGTATGTGTTACTTAGATAATGGAGCCAGTAATCATATGATAGGTGATAAGAGCAAATTTATAAACTTAGATACAAGTGTGATGGGTACATTTTGGAGACAATATGAAGGTAGAGATTAAAGGCAAAGGTGTAATTATTTTTTAGACGAGAGGAAAATGTCATAAAATTCTTTATAACGTCTATTACATTTTTAAGTTGAAAAGTAATATTTTGAGTATTGGTCAATTATTGGAGAATGGTTATACAATTAAAATAGAGGTCAATATCTTAGGCTTAGAGATCAAAATGCTAATATCATTTCTAAGGTGATCATGACAAAAAACCGGATGTTCTTGTTGGATATAAAGACTATTGAAGCCATGTGCTTGAAGACTTTTGTTCAAGATTCATCTTGGATTTGGCATATGAGACTTGGTCATCTTAGTTTTGGAGCATTCAAGATTTTAGAAAAGAAGAAAATGGTGAATGATATTCAAAGAATTGATTATCCTAAGCAATTATGTGAGGCTTGTTTACTTGGCAAGCATTCAAGGGATAGTTTCCTGAAGCAATCAATTTCAAGATCTACCAAGCCACTCCAACTTATTTGTGCTGATGTTTGTGGTCCAATCAAACTATAATTGCTTGGTAAAAACTCTTACTTTCTTTTTTTTTTATTGATGATTATAGCCAAAAGATTTGGGTACATTTTTTGAAACAAAAATTTGATACTTTTGATGCATTTAAGAAGTTTAAAGCTTTTGTTGAAAAAGAGAGCGGATACAAGATCAAGGCATTATAAACTAATAGAGAAGGTGAATTTACTTACGAATTCAAAATTTTTTGTGAGTTTAATAGAATTTGTAGGATTTTGACTGTTTCTAGATCACTTTAGCAAAATAAAATAGTTGAAAGGAAGAATCGAACTATTCTTAACATGGCTATGACTATGCTAAAAAGTAAAAATATGCTAAGAGAGTTTTGGGGTGAAGCTGTTGCTACTACTGTAAATCTTACCAACTGATGTCTAATAAAAAGCTTGAAAGATATGACACCTCAGGAGGCATAGAGTAGATTGAAGCCAAGTGTGTCACACTTAAGGGTTTTTAAACCTATTGCTTATGTCCATGTTCTCGAACAAGAAAGATCCAAGCTCGATGGTAAAAGCATGAAACTACTCTTTATTGGCTATGATGAGAATTTCAAAGGTTATAAATTGTTCAATCCAAATAATGGAAAAATTATGATCAATAGAGATGTCAAGTTTGATGAACAGTATTCATAGGATTACAGTTTTAAGAATGATGAATCCTATGGTTTTCTTCTATATTTTGAAGATAAAGAGCCAAACGACCAAGAAGTTTAAGGTGATGTTACTCCTCCAGCCTCACTAGCTCCCTCTAATGCTTCATCTTCATCCACACCATCACCATCATCAAATAAAGGTTTTTGTAGATATCAAAGTCTAGCTGATATTTATGATGACATTGAAAGGTTAGACTACACAAACCTTTTTTGTTTACTTGTTAATATTGAGTCTTTGACTTTTAAAGAAACTATAAAGGATAAGATATAGACTCAAGTCATAGATGAAGAGATTCGGTCTATTGAGAAGAATAATACTTGGGAGCTTACACCACTTCCAAGTGGTCATCAAGCAATTGGAGTTAAATGGGTATACAAGGCCAAGAAAAATGCCAAGAGTATAAGCAAAAACAAGGTGTTGATTATAAAGAGGTATTTGCATCCATTGCTCACTTAGAGACAATTAAACTTTTGATTTCTATGGCTGCATAAAACCATTGGATGATTTACCAATTAGATATGAAGTTTGTTTTCCTTAATGGCTATTTGAAGAAGGAAGTCTATGTTGAGCAACCAATGGGGTATGTTGTTGTTGGGCATGAAGACAAAGTTTTAAGGTTGAAAAAGGCTTAAACAAGTTCTTAGAGCTTGTAATAGCCGTATTGATAACTATTTTCAAGAAAATGGTTTCATGAGATGCATCCATGGATATGCTCTTTATGTTAAAAAGGAAAACAAAGATATTTTATTTGTTTGCATCTATGTTAATGATCTTATCTTTACAGAAAAAAATCCAAAGATGTTTGAAGATTTCAAAAAGGTTGTGGCATATGAATTTGAGATAAGTGATATGGGAATGATGTCTTACTACTTGGGAATCAAGGCGAAATAAATGAATAATGAGATTTTCATCTCACAAGAAGGCTACACAAAAGAAATTCTTAAAAAGTTTAATATGATAAATTGCAACTGAGTTAACACTCCTGTGAAGTGTTGAATAAAACTAGTCAAGATATATGGGGATGAAGAGAAGGTGGATCCAACTTTATTCAAGAGTTTAGTGGGTAGTTTGAGGTACTTGACTTGCACAAGACTAGACATCTTATGTTCAGTTGGGTTAGTAAGTCATTTCATGAAAAACCCTTCTGAATCACATATGAAGGCAACTAAAAGAATACTACGCTATTTAAAAGATATGCTTGATTATAGAATTTTTTATTCATCTTCAAATGAGTATAAGTTAATGGGTTATTGTGATAGCAATTATGTTGGATATGTTGATGATAGGAAAAGTATTATTGGATTTGTGTTTTTATTTGGAAATAATGTAATTTCTTGGTGTTCAAAGAAACAGTTTATTGTTACATTATCTTTATGTGAATTTGAGTATATTATTGCAACATCTTGTGCTTGTCATGCTATTTGCCTAAGGGAATTATTGAAGGAACTTGTTTTGGAGCAAAAGGAAGCTACTAAGGTGAAGATCGATAACAAGTCAGCTATGGCTTTAGCTAAAAATCTAGTATTTCATAATTGAAGCAAACACATTGATACAAAGTTTCATTTCATTCGTCAATCAATTGCAAGGAAGGAAATTGACTTGGAGTATGTAAAATCTCTTAATCAAGTTGTCGATATATTTACCAAATCTCTTATGTATGATTATTTCCAGAACCTAAGGATGATGGTGGGAATCATTAAGGAATCATATTTAAGGGAAATTGTTAAAAATAAACTTGATTAAATGTGATTGATAAAATTGAAGAGTTTCTTCGAAAATAGAAAAATCATTTTAAAAAAATCTAGAAGTCATTTTAAAAATCTAGAAGCCATTTCAACAATCTAAAAAATTATTTAGAGAATTGAGAAGTTATTACAAGAATTGATAAGTCATTACAAGAATCAAAGAGATATTTGCAATTTTAATAAAAGACTATACATTTATCTAGAATATTATTAATGTATTTGTGAATTATAATAGTTATCTTGAATCTTCCTTATACTAGTCTAAATAATCATATACTCTTATTATATTTGCATACAAGAAATCAAGTTTATGAATTTTAAGTTTCTCATTCTTTTTCCTTTCTTTTGTGAGTTTGTGTGTAGGTACTCACTTAGCTTCTAACAAGAATATATTTTTTAGTGTTACACCAATTAAATTGCTTGACTGGGATCGGTTTTTATTTTCATATGATCGGTTCTAGTTAAGCAATGCTATCTTTTTTAACAAGCTGACTCAGGAGTAATATGTCATTATCAATTGGCAACCATAATGATAAAATACTAGTGGTAGTTTTTCCATTTACATACTATAGGCATTAATCTTTGAAACAAGTGGTATTCATATAATTATATCCTTTAGTGGTTATTACGGACTGCTGCTCTTGAATTTAAAATAATTTGTATTTACTGGTACTCTGAACAATGAGAAGAATCGCTTGTCTACATGTTTGTCTGGGAAAAGTTTTTCATTCTACAGTATAAAGGCAAATCACTCGTCCACGATAGTCCTCGGGATTTTTCCTTTGCGTTTAAGTATATTAGATTTAAACTTCTACAAATTCTTTGTAGATTACCAGAAGTGACTGTGGGAACCCCTTCTAGGAAGAATTGTGAGGTAATAACACGTTTGTCTGGGAAGATCTTTTCATTCTGCCTTCTCTTTTGTCAGTTTTTCAGCAGCTGTTGCTGAGATGCTTGTGCAGAGTACCGTAAAGGATCTGTACTTACTTCCTGCCCTCCCACATGACAAGTGGGCAAGCGGTTGTGTGAAAGGATTGAAAGAGCGAGGGACAGTCAACATCTGCTGGAAAGAAGGTAGCCTGCAGGAAGTTGGTCTTTGGTCAAAGGAACAAAATTCCCTCAGGTTACATTGTAGAGAAACAGCTGTGACGGCGAAAATATCAACCGGTACAACAATAAGTTAAAATGCGTGAAGACATATTCTCTCCGAGAAGAAAACTGATGATACATTCTTAAGATTAGCTGTATCTTATGAGGGGTATTGTTTTTGTAATTGCTAATAAATCTGCGCAGGACTACAGGAGTCATATTACTTAATCTTTTCGATCTTGTGTCTGTTATTTTGGGATGACCTTGATTTTTTCAGGCTTAAGTATCTTATAGGAGTATAAAAGGGTTCAAAATTATAGGGAAAATGTGTAAACATTCTTTAATGCATAGTTGCATATATGTTTTTATGTCTAATTTTAATGCTTTTCTCTCTCAATATCTACTGCTGAAGTTGTTATACAGAGCATTGCACTCAGCAGGAAAGAATGGAAATGAAGAATCAGAAAATTTCTTTTCTTCGTTTTTCTGGCAAGGCTGCTGCATTCGTAAATAATACTTGTATTAACGTACAACATGAACTAATAATGTTCATTTAATTTAATTAAATAATAATAAAAAATGATATTATATATCACCTGCATCGTAGTAATCAGAAAAGATCATAATCCAATCGTTAAGTTTTTGATAATATTTGAATAAAAGCTTTCAGAGATATTAACGAATCGAAAGTGTGCATATTTGATGACGCAAATACCAGAGTAAAAAAAATTTATTCTCGATTAGGATGCAGTATCTTCCAAGTTGCCAACTAACTTTCCTCTTTGTCCTACTAACTGAATATTCTTACTCTCCTGCCGGCCGATAATAAGACAGACCTGCATGAGCAAGCAAACAAAGGTCCTGTTCTTATCGTTTTGACATTAATTTGTTGCAAATTTTATCAGTTGCTGTGGTTTCTTTAATGGAGGATGGTGAGTGGGTTCTAGTGCCACGCTCCTTGGATAAAGACCTCCGGTACTCAAGTTTTATGATGGACTCCGAGTCTGTGACGACTGACTCTTTAAAGATTACATTCAATGAACCCGCCAAGCATTTCACCGATGCAATTCCTATCGGTAATGGTCGGCTTGGAGCCATGATATGGGGTGATGTGATATCTGAAACTCTCCAGCTCAATGGTATCCTTGTATTTTTGTCGCTGATTTTTTGAAAGAAACCGTTTGTTTTTCTCAGAATTTTAGCTATGGCTAGGAAATTGATATCAATCTATCTTTTTTTTCCAGAGGATACGCTCTGGACCGGTATTCCGGGGAACTATAGTAACCCTGAAGCTCGAGAGGCACTGTCTAAGGTCAGGCGTCTTGTGGACATTGGTGAATATGCTGCAGCTACTTCTGAATCAGTTAACTTGTCTGGACATCCTGCAGATGTAATTAATTACTTAACATATCTATTTTTCGTCGTCATTTTTACTGACTCGGTATTTTGTTATATACATATAAGTCATGGTATATAAAGTGTTGAACGATTACTAGTGCAGGTAAGTTCCAGCATTTGATTCATAGTAGAACTTGTTGCTTAAAATTACTTTAAGTTTCAATGTTTTGAGGAATGACTATATGAATATTCTCCTTGTTTCATGAGAGAATTTTCATTTGAAAGGTTGTAGAGTTGATCACTAGATTCATTATAACAAATAACCTTTCTTTGCCTTAATCCCCATTTTCTAATAATGTTCTTTCGATGTTGAAGGTTTACCAACTTCTTGGTGATATTAAACTAGAATTTGATGATTCCCATCTTTCATATATTGAAGATACTTATTATAGAGAGCTAGACTTGAATACTGCAACTGCACTGGTGAAATATTCTGTGGGAAATGTAGAATTCACAAGAGAACATTTTTCTTCAAATCCGGACCAAGCGATTGTGACAAAGATTTCTGGAAGTAAGGTCGGGTCTTTGTCTTTTACAGTATCTCTGGATAGCAAGTTAGTCCATCATTCCTATGTGAATGGAAAAAATCAGATTATAATGGAAGGACATTGCCCTGGAAAGAGAATCCCACGACCAAAAGTGGAGGCAAATGATGAACCAAAGGGAATTCAGTTTTCTGCAGTTCTTGATATACAACTTAGTGATGGTGGAGGTATCATACATGCTATAGAGAACAAGAAGTTGAAAGTTGAAGGTTCAGATTGGGCAATTATTCTTCTAGTGGCTTCATCCTCATTTGATGGACCATTCACGAAGCCTTCAGATTCTAAAAAGGATCCTACTTCAGAATCTCTTAGAGCATTAAAATCAATTAAAAATATGTCATATTCAGAGCTTTATGCACGGCATTTGGATGACTATCAAAACCTTTTTCACCGTGTTTCAATACAGCTTTCACAAAGCTTAAAAAGACATGATGACACAATTTCAACTGCCGAGAGGGTGAAATCTTTTCAATATAATGAAGATCCATCTTTGGTGGAACTTCTATTCCAATTTGGTCGATATTTGCTTATTTCTAGTTCACGACCTGGAACTCAGGTGGCCAACCTGCAGGGAATATGGAATGAAGATCTGCAGCCAAAGTGGGAGTATGTTTTAATTGTCTTCTTTTTGTTAGATTTAACTTGTTATATAAATCTTAATTATTGTTTACTTTATTAACTCCTTCGGTCGTTTGCTTTTGTTTTTGCTAACAAAGACGTTTTATGTCTTCTCATTGTTTCCCATTGTTGAACAAACTTTGGCAACAAGTAAACACCGAATTTTGAAGCTTTAATTTTTTGATTACATTTCTGCTTTAGTTCTGTGATTCTTTTAAGCACATGCAATGGAAATAAGTTATTTAATTAAATCTTTCTGATTGAAAAATAATTTATTGGAAATTACAATGCTATGTTTAAGCTTGTAGGCTTTATGTTTGAATCAATATACATAATTTGGTAATGCTTGTTGTCAATAATAGCGCTTAGTAGATCTTACATACATGTAAAACATTCCATTTCCTTCTTTCAGTTGCATCAAGATTACATTTAAGATATTACTGACCCCTTTGTTTCTTTTCCAGTGCTGCTCCTCATTTAAACATCAATCTTGAAATGAACTATTGGTTGTCATTGCCCTGCAACCTTAGTGAGTGCCAGGAGCCTTTATTTGATTTCCTTAACTCTCTGTCCATCAACGGAACTAAAACTGCAGAAGTAAGAAATTTTCTCCTTCAAGTTTATATCAGAATACTTTCATCTTCATTAACTTATGTTGCTAAGTTATTTGGAAGGATTATAAGGGAAGAAGTTTCCTTGATATGAACCAACAATTAATGAAGCATAGATGCTTCATTTGCAATCAGCATTCTTAAGTAGAACATTAGTAGTCTAGACGATGGAAATATGCAACGTAAGAGTTTCCCAAGTGTCCATATCAAGTTAGTCTTACCATGCTTGTTACCAGTAATAGAATGCTTCATAGTATTTCTTAGTCAATGTAGCCAACAAGGCTTAAAATCAGAAAGATTTCCATCCAATTCTTTGGTGCTGCTATGATTTTTCTTGTAGTTTGATTTTTCGGTTTGCCATTTTCAATTTTCAATGCCACGTGTTACTTTTATTTATATTACAGGTGAACTATGCAGTAAGTGGCTGGGTAGTTCATCATGTGTCTGACATATGGGCAAAAACATCAGCAGAACGAAGTAAACCTGTATCGGCTATTTGGCAGATGGGTGGAGCATGGCTTTGTACACATCTTTGGGAGCACTATAATTATACAATGGACAAAGTAAGATTCCATTCAATACTTGCCTATATCTTTCTTTTGGTAATCGTTGGCTTTAATGTCTGTGCCTTGAATGTTGAAAGTTACACCTCTAACTCATAGCTGCTTTATTGAGAGTTGATGATAGAATGCAATTAGAAGTCAGTCTTAGATAATTTTGTGATAGGATGGCCTAGGGGTAGATCTCTACTATAGCATATACTTGAAGTTTAAGTATTTCATTGATTTCTTAATGTTAGTATATTTTTTCTTTTATATGTAAATTATCAAGTAACCGATATGTTATGTGTTTGAATAGGATTTTCTTAGAAGTAAGGTGTATCCTTTATTGGAAGGATGTGTATTATTTCTATTGGATTGGTTGATTGAAGGCGATGATGGCTATCTTGAAACCAACCCCTCAACTTCACCTGAACATAATTTTATTGCTCCTGATGGTAACCTAGCCTGTGTGAGCTACTCATCAACCATGGATATGGCAATTATCAGAGAGGTTTTTTCTGCTTTTATTTCTGCCACCGAGGTGAAGCTCTTAATTCTTCTCTCAGTCTTGACAGGGATGAACCTAAATACAGATGAGTGGGGGCTTCTGACCCCATTCAAAAGATTTTTTTTTTCTCAATTTAGTTTCATGATTCTGTTCTGATTGAAAATGTTTATATTAATGTTTCAAAATTTGACCCCATTCATTTACTTTTTTCATATTTATATAGTTTTATTTTCAGCTTACACACCCCTCACCCCTCCCCACCTTAAAGTTAATTCCTGGATCTGCCCCTGAATCTTGATTAACATACTTTTCAGTTTTTGTACACCATTATAATCTAAATTTTTCATCTTTTGAGAATAGGTTTTGGGAAGAAATGATAATACTCTTCTTGCAAAAGTGAGGAAGGCTCTACCAAGGCTTCGTCCTACAAAAATTGCAGAAGATGGATCAATCATGGAATGGGTATGATATTAGATTGCGTTTAAGCTAAGCAAATATCAGAATTTCGAAATTTTATTATGCCCTAAGAAATTCTATGCTTGTTACATTGAATTTAAGCTACAGCAAATATTAAAATTTGCAAATTTGATTATGTCCTAAGAAACTCTGTACTTGGTAGGGCAGGCAGAAGATTTTAAGGATCCAGACGTGCATCATCGACATCTCTCTCACCTATTTGGCCTGTTTCCAGGGCACACAATGACCATTGAAGGAAATCCAGACCTTTGTAAAGCAGCAGAAAAGACCCTTCAGAAACGAGGTTTGTATGTGTTAATGACTAGAGTAAACCTGTTATTTTGCATCTTGTACTAACCATCTAGCATAGGGCTCATTTGGTTGCACATCACCAAATTGTAATCAAAATAACTTTGAAATTCCGAAGATGTACTAAAAGGCAAGTGAAGAAGTTCATCCTCCAACTTCCCCTCTAGGTTCGTCTTTCTTCGTTTTTGGACATCATGCTATGGATCCCAAAGCTTTGATTGCTATGATTTAATTAACTCCGGAAACTTACAAACTAGGAGAATTCGTGCATGTTTTCTCAGATTCCTTTTGTTTATTAAGATTATTCCCAGGAGTACGGTTAGATATTGTCATCTCTTATATCATTGGAAACAGGAGAGGAGGGCCCTGGATGGTCAATGGCATGGAAAACTGCTCTGTGGGCACGTCTCCATAACAGTGAGCATGCATATCGGATGGTCAAGCTTCTGATTAACTTGGTGGATCCAGATAATGAGAAAGCTTTTCATGGTGGTTTATATAATAACTTATTTGCAGCTCATCCTCCTTTCCAGATCGATGCCAACTTTGGGTAAGCCCTACTGACCTTTCAGAACACTGCTTGTTTTATGCCTTTTATATAATAAATACATGGATGTTGCGGAATTGCTTCTGCACACACCTTGATAATCGTTTTCAAACACTAAAATGCATGTTGTGCTGGATTAAATATAATTTTTAAGTTGTGACAAAGCTATCTTTTTGCAATCTTTCGGTTTTAGTATTACAGCAGCAGTTGCCGAAATGCTTATGCAGAGCACCCTGAACGACTTGTATTTACTTCCAGCTTTGCCCCTGGATAAGTGGAAGAACGGAAGTGTGAAGGGACTGAAAGCACGTGGCGGAACGACGGTAGACATCAACTGGAAAGACGGTGATCTTCATGAAGTACGTCTTTGGTCCAAGGATCAAGATTCTCTAAAAAATTTACATTATCGGGAAACCAGAGTCACCGTAAACATATCGTCCAGCAGAATATACAAATTCAACAGAAAATTACAGTGCATCTGCACAAGCTCACTGCCGTAAGTCTGTAGTTTGCGAATGTGAACAAATTAAACAAGGGTTGTCAAAGTTTTCTAGACATTGAAAATATTTCTACTTGGCTTTTTTGTTATTTTCTGGAAAAAATCAAAAACACGGTTACCGCGATCATACGTATGGTATAAGATAAAGGCCAAACGACTTATTCCAGCCCAAGCTTTCCCTAAGCGCCAAATTCCGGGATAAAATCTTTTAGGCCTCCCACCAATAGTTGTCCTACCCTCTAACTTTCAAAAGTTCAGTCTTCCACCCCTTAAAATAATTTAATATTAAATAAAATAGAATACAATAAACTTTAGGAGTAATATTATCATTTTATGATTAAAATTTTATAAAAATATAAAATAAATTTTATAAAATTTTAAAAAAATTAAAATATATATTAAATTTTTTTTTTAAATTTGGAGCAGCCACCATCGCCAATGTTGCGGTGGTGGCCGCCGCTGAAGGAGCCTGGTGGCTATTTTCGACCATCTGATTTTAGGGGAGGCCAGATTTGACCTCCCCGTTCGGTGGAGGTGATCAAATCTGGCCGCCTCAGTTTTGGCGGAGGCGGTCAGATCTGACCACTTCCATCAGAAGAAGCTGTTGGAAACGGCCAAAAAGGGTCGGTCTTGGTCCGAGTGGCTGTTTTCAACCTTTGTTTTTTACGGAGGCGGTCAGATCTGGCCGCCCCCATCGAACGAGGAGGCCAGATCTGGCGTCCACTGAAACCAGGTGGTCGGAAAAGGCCACCTGGCCCCTTCAGCCACGGCCACCGCCACGACACTGGCGACGGCGGCTGCTTAAAATTTTTAAAATTTTTTAAAATTATTTATATTTAAAAATTATTTTATAATTTTATTATAAATATTTATTTTTTAAAATGGTATTTTAGTCATTTGAGTATAAAAATTATAAAAAATGTTTCCATGGATGGAAGATTGGGCTTTTGAAACTTGGAGGGTGGGACTTCGTCCCCGCCTCAAACTATGGGTGGGACATAGTCCTTTGGCCAATCTTTTAAAATGTCAAGTATTTATTTATGAATCAAATTCTTTCTACTCTTATTAATATTTTTTAATAAAATAATTAAAATACATTTTATTAAAAAATAATATTAATATAATAAAAAATAATTTTCAAAATTAATAAAAATTTTTCAAAATAAAAATAAAATTTTCAAAAAATTGATTATTGTTGTCAATAGTAGTGACTATCATAAATTTATTTAAATAATCAAAATAATTATTTAGGTCTATTGATAGTTATTTTTAAATATTTTTTATGATGAAGATGGTTAGATTTGACGGTTTTTACGATTGAGAATGATTGAAAACAATTGGTTTTAAATATGTTGATCAATTTTTATTAGCTCAAATAACAAAAACTATATGATTATATTTATCATCAAGGTGGTCAGTTTTAGCCTTCAATTGAATTAAATGATTATTATTAGCCACGTAGTTTGATTTTTTATAGTCTCAACAGCGATAATGATTTTTTATTTTTTTAATTGTTTATTATTATTTTAATATTATTTTATATTTTAATTATTTTTTTAAAATTAATTTTATGATTTTAAATTTTAAATTTTTTATTTAAAAAATAGAATAATTCTTTGACAAGTTAAATTTAACGATTATTCATTAAATTTATCCGTTAAATTTAACTAATAGATGAATATTTATTTTTTAAATATTTTTGTATAAGAGTTTGTTGTTTAAGAAAATTTTGGCTGAAAATAAGTTGTTTAGCCTACTATAAATAAAAAATGATACGATATTTTTGATTATATCAAAGGTTAATGTTAGATTTTTAATAGAGAACAAAATTTATTTTTAAAACTAAAATTACTGAAACGTTACCTTAATTTTTGGGCCTCTCACCTGGGCCGGAGCTCCATTTTTATTCGGATTCTATCAAACAAAATCAACAAATGCTTGTCATCAGCAATCCCAAAATCCCAAAATCCAACGGTCATAATGCCGAAGTCTATGAATCGAACGGATCTCGACAGTTGCTCAAATTAACACAGTACACCACGAGAAATACAAAATCCCTCCCCTAGCTACTTAGCAAAGAACCCTCACACAACCAGCCTCTTTAGTCCTCACTACAATCAGCGAAAAAGAGTGAACAAAATGGCTTGGCGAAGTGCAGGATCACTGTCACGGTCTCTTTCTAGGGTTTCTTCCCTTCGTTCGCCGCCGCCGATGCCCCGCCTCCGACCGCCTCAAACTGCCTCTCTCCCCCAGGCACGCCGCTTCCCCTTTGCTAACTCCAGGTCAGTTTGGTTTTCGACTCCAAACGCTGAAGGAAAGTTTTCAATTTCTTTAATTTTTTCTGTTATTTTGTTTTGGATGAGTCAGTTTGCTTTTTTCTTTTTTTATAGTGTTTCTATGATCTTTGGTATCTGCGTAGTTATTTTCACTTATTTATTTATTATCATAAAATAGGACTTGACATTTTAAAATAGAACTTAACTATTTACATGATTTGGAGTGTTATAAACCATACCTAACTTACATTATAATTTAAGTATGAAGTGTTGATCCTCGTGAGTCAATATCATAGTGCATTCTTTAGGTTTAATTGCTGATAAAGGAAAGTAAAGTTTAAATTTTCATTATTGAAAATCTAAAAATCTTGGTGTTATCTATAACCATATGCCTTTATTTCTCTTTCATATATTATTTTAATCAGTAAATGATTTATTGTTTTTAAATCAATTTTATATGAATGTATATGTGATGATTTGTTGGAATAGTGTATAGATGCTCCGGTTCTCTTCCCACTTAAACTAACCAATTTTGGATTCATAGTTAGTGCCTTTTCAGGATTCAAATTAGTGGATGCTTTATTTTTTGTTTCTAAAGATACTAATTTTATGAAGAAATAGCAATTTTATTATCATTTCTTTTTCCCTCACGATTACCCATATCTTTCTTTGGTTGTCTGGTCCTACTTTCTTGTTATTGCTTTTGTGTCTATGGCTTGAGGAGGCTTATTTGAGTTCAAAATTTTTCTTTTCGGGTATATTTAAGAAATTTCTTTTGTATTATATAATCTTTTTTTACGGCTTATTTTGAATAGTTATGTATTTACAGGAATTTTGCGGAACTGGGTTGCACAGCTTCATTTTTGCCTTTGCATGGTGTGGCACCTGCAGCCCGCTTCACATCCCGCCTGTCTATCAATGCACGGGCTTTTTCTGAGCTGTCTCATGGTACCTTCCACCATTCTTGTCAAGATTGCTAGTAGTCTCTTTGTGAGTCTTATGATTTCTAGGACACATGAAAGCGAAAAAAATAATATTTCAGTTTCTCAAATACCGTCGCTTTAAAATAACTTTAAGTAAAGACAGAAAAGCTTCCTTCTTTTGTTTACGTTTCATTGCTTCTGCCTGTGAACAATGAGATAGGCATAGATAGATAGGTCTTTGCAGTTTTCCTTTTTAATATAAATTTGGATGATAAGAAGGGATTAAAATTGGGATTGATAGGAAGGAATGGAAAAGATGGGTGATGCGCGTGGACTTTCAATCAGCTAAAGGCACAAGAATGATGCTGCATTGTAGGTCTCTTTGTTTTATGTTTCTTTTTTTACCAGAAAAGTAAAGAATAGTAAGTCATCGATCTTGCATCAGTGAATGGATTAACAAGAGCCTCTGAAAAATAATGCACTAAGAAATTTAGTTATTTTCAATGATAATTCATGGTTTTCTTAAATATATAATTTGTTGGTTCTTATGCATTGCAACTATTTGTGATGTTTCTGGTTCTCTTGTAAATAATTGGAAAGTACGTTTAGATTATTTTGTTTTTCTTATTGAACTCATCAGAAAGTCAATAAGTAGCTTTTAGCATGTAAATGATGACTCTATCATTTTACTTTCTCATACCTTATTTTACTTATTCGCCCTACTGTCTGAACATTATTGTTAGTGCAATCCAACTGATGAGTCTTGTAGATCTCATTCATTACATCTCATTTTTTAAGTTTTTTCATGGAACTGGAAGAATGTACAGGAATATTAAACTTTTTCTGGCTGAGTAGCCTTATTAGTTGTTTAAGTCTTCATCTTTTCCTCTTCACCCTCCATGTGTATCCATCTCTGAATCTGTGAAGACTATTTTTGGTTGAGCTAGGAGCCACAAGTATCATTTGAAGTATTCATGAAGGTCTCCAAAGACCAGATTTCCTACCTCACTTTCTGTAAGAAAATTTGTTAATCACTTAACTTTTCTCACATATGAAGAGCTCCTGAAAGCATAGCAGCAAACTCTTCCAGTGTTTAGAATATAGTAGGTTCTGCTGCCCCCGCGCTCCTTTCTGTAATTTTGAGCTAGATTCTTGATAATCTGAAACCTACAGATATACTGTTTTCCTGTTGACTGTAATTTTCTTTTTGAATTAGGTTAGTAGAAAGGTAGGGTTATAGTGAATTCTTTAGTGTGTGTAGAAAATTTTTCTTCTGTTATTATCTCAATTTTATTGATCTTTTATAGGGTTGAATTTTAAGTTATCACACAATTTGAATTCTTATGATGCTTTCTAATATATTCTTACAGCTAAACCTAAGGAATTCCCAAAGCAGGGAACAGCAGTTAAATAGAAAGAGTATCTTTTTAATTATAAAACAAGTATTCTAGTAATTTGGTTTTCATGAGCATTTACGGGATCTGCTTGCCTTAACTGGCGTTCTATTGATTCCTGAAGATACAGAAATATTTTGGTCTCTGTAGTTTGTCACTTAGAACTTTCTTTGCATGCGTGCATTTCTAACTTTGCTGAGACCATGAAGAAAATGTGGCTTCTATTTGTTGATTAATTTTAAGAATGCTAACCTTACTTGGTAGACCTATTTGCACGATGTGAAATTAATTATTTTAAGTGTCATTAGATCTATATTATAATTTAGATTTAAACCCCTATCTTCTTGAATAAAATCTCTCATATGATTTTGTACCTTTTGCTTGCAGTAACTTGAAAAGCTGTTGGATCAGCATAATCCAGTGCAAGAATATATTGAGGCAATCAGGAAGTCCCTTGGGAAGTTTTCGCACTTACATAGGAAAGTTGAATAAAATTTTGTCATAACTTACATGGACTTGGAAATTTCTTGGACAAATCTCATAGATGATGACTTTAGGTGTTTTTGACTAATTTTTGTATGTTATGCTATTGATTGTTAATTTATAGCTTCCTTTGAGATCCTTTCTCGGTTATGTTTGTCCCAGCATTGGTGAAGACTCTGAATAAAATAAAAGTGGCTCTACATGCACTTCTGTTGTACATATGCATTACCCACTACAAGGTCGGAGGGAAGTCAGAAGACTCAAAACGAAGGCACCCACAAAGATACTCTCGCTCAACCGATAAAACGCGAATCAAAAAGGAAAGATACAGACAGCCCTAATTTATTTCCCCTTTTTATCACCATTATTGGCAGTTTTCTGGTCCCGGCAAACATAAAGTCATCAGAGGGCAATTACACTAGAAGAAGCAAATCCTGTTGCCACTCACTTCAAATCTTGGTTCAGATTCATCAAAGTTTATCATTCACTCACTTCTATCAACCTTATGTACATGAATTTCTGGTGACTGCTGTGTTTTCTTCACATTATAACCAACTTGACATCCAAGGCCTAACTAATTATTGCCTTCCAAGTATGCACCAGCCTCAAGTATACTCCACACAAGTAAAACCAATCAATATTCTATCACTTGATGATATAGCTTTGAAAAAAACAGCAGTTGTGATGCGGCAATTTGAGTTAATCCAATTTCCCAACCTTTCAATTGTGATACTGATACCTCTCTCCATTTGATCTAATTCTCCAAGGAGTAAGTTATGATCATTCCACAAAGCCACATTTTCTTTGACACGCTTAACTAGCTTGAGAATTGTAGAGAAGTGATTTTAGAGAGAGATGAAGCAACTAGAACAACATCCAATAGGAGCCAAGGGGACTTGAGAAGAGAAGGCAACAATAAAGACACAGAAGATGAAAATCCAGGAGAGTGGCTGAATCTGAGGTAAGGTTGGAATAGCCTCAACAGCTAGAGAGATTCTGCCTCACCATTAAGTCCTACGTCTGCCAAGGTTTCCTCGTGTAATTTCTGCTGGAGGAAGTTTTCAGTTCACAAGCATCAGGGAACCACTGCCCACAAGAGGGAGAGAGGTGCAGCTAGAAGATATCAATCCCAGAGAATGATCACAAATGACTGGCTTGCCCATTCACACTGATATGGTCCGATCACCAGGCTTCAGGCCCCACTCACTTGTGCACAAGCCAGGCAGAGACAGAACTGCACCTGTACGACAGTTTAATAAAGCACATACAGAATTGACAATGGCATGTACACCTTACATGCTGGAGGATGTAATGGATGAGATGTGGTCAGGCAGCTTTCGCTTGAATCCCCAGCTACAAGAGCCACCATCAGAGCCACTCAAGTTTGAATCAAACCTCTGACCATAAGCCATCTGTTGTAGTACAAAGTCTGTAATTTTCTTTTACCATCTTTCCTACTGGAGCAGTTCTTGATTTGTTCATCAACAAAGTACAGAAACGTAGGTACAAACCCAGCTACTTCTGAAAGTTAAAATCTTAGATGGTGATTCTGCCTACAAAACTAGAAGAAAAACCATGAACTTCTGATCTAGTATGCATGTTGTAGCACAAGAAGTCTCAATTATCAGTTATGTCTAAATTTCTTGGTGCTTGAATAAATCCTGGTGCCCTATACTTACATGTCACCAAGTCTGGAAGGTGGTTCCTCACCCACCCTAATATCAATTTCTAGTTTTCTTCAAATTCATCATTCATGGTTCAACCATAGTTATGGTATTAGTTATACAAATTTTCATGAAAAGAATAGTAACAGGATCAGTATGAGCATCATCAAGGAAATTACAACTATTTGCATAACAATCAGGCAAGCTGGCTGTTTTTGAATTCCAAAAACTAAAGATCATGAGATTCATGAACCAATTATTTTTCCTTGTTTTGATAAAATTTGATATTGTTCTTATATGTCAGATGCAAGTTATATTGAACCCTGGTTATGGTTGTAATCTTCATAGAGCTGCAGTACATAAAGTTCTTTAATCGCCTTATTCTCTAGAATTATTGTTCACCAACTGATGGAGCCAAGCTTGAGTTGACTTTTGTTCAAATTCGACTTAATTCGAATCTATCCCTAAGCATTAGTTTGGTCTCATAGAAATTTAGAATTTATTACACTTTTTATTTATTTATTTTAAGATTTTGATATTTGAGTCACATCATTCCAAGGATTTAGTTGGGTTTCCTAATTTGGTTTTTCTAATTTCTGTAAGACTAACAATATTACATTACTCTTATAAAAAAAGGCTAGCAATTTGATTTCTTTTGGTGTTGCTTTCAGGATTTCAGATTTTCATATTTTTTTATGAATAGGCTCTTCTCAAGAACTTATTGACTTATCCGGGGAACTTAGAATTGCTTCTTATTATGACTGAGCAAATAAATAGAATTTACTTTTAACGTTAAAAATAACTTTATATGAATGGAAATAACGATATTTTTCCTCATCACTCCCTTTTTTTTTCTCTCTCTCTCTCTCTTCCTCCCCTTCTTCTGTCTTTATTTCTTTTTCATCTTCACTGTCTTACATCAAAGCATAAATTAGTTTGCCTACTCAGGATCCTATCAGTCTAAGAAGTTCTAGCAGCTCAAGAAACACATAAAATTGCAACTTTTAGCAAGCAAGAAGAAATACTTAAAAAACTTTAATCAATAGTTTTCTCTCCAAACAAGTCTCTTTTGTTCCCTGCACCAATTCAAACCTGAAATTCATAAAGAAACAACTAAAACATATGTTACTTCCATTTCTGAAGCCCACTTTCATGCTCTGAACACTCTAAACCTTCTGTTACTATACAAATCTTTATTCTTGCCTCGTAGAACCAAACCAACGCAATACATTATTAGTCTTACCACCATACCAAAATGTAGCAGAAAAAACACTATGTCAGATCTTTCAACAGGATTTCAAAACTCAATCAAATAGCAATTTTTCATGAGATCCACCAAAAAGCATGCAGCCATAAAACAATGGAAACCAAAACACAATGAAGAACAACACTCTATTTACATGGGAAAGCCTCTTAAATATGAGAAGAAAAAATCATGGAAAATAATCTTCAACTGTGTCCAAATGAGTTTACAACCAAACAAATTCTCTCTAATAAACAAGAGTCACAACAACATCATTAACAAATAACAAAAATGCAACACAAGAAGAGAAATCTTAGCTTTTCCTCTCACACATGGTCCGGCTCTTGTTCGTTATCTCTTGCTCGAAACTTGATCTCACTTCTGGCCGAAAACCCATGAAGAGAAAGAAACCAAAAACCCTCTTTTGGTTCAACTCACAGCAACGACAATGGTTGTAAAAAGAGACACATGAGGAGTGCCCAATAGACACAAAAGTACATGTAAGAGTGAATGCAAGAAGAAGAAGAAAATTAAAGGCCAAAGACCTATGTCCCACGCATACTTTGAGGCGGGGATAAAGTTTCACCCTCCAAGTTTCAAATCTATCTCCCACCTTGGGAATATTTTTTATAATTTTTATATTTAAATACCTAAAATACCTTTTTAAAAAATAAATATTTATAATAAAATTATAAAATAATTTTTAATAAAATTAAAAAATTTTTAAAAATTTGAAACAGCCACCGTCGTTAGTGCCGCGACGGTGGTCACTGCTAAAAGGGATAAGTGACTGTTTCCGACCATCTGTTTTCAAGGGAGGTCAGATCTGACCTTTTCGTTCCGTGGAGGCAGCTAGATCTGACCGCCTCCGCAAAAAACAAAAACCAAAAACAGTTGCTGGGACCAAGGCTGACCCTTTCTAACCGTTTTCAGTAGCTTCTTTTGGTAGAGGTGACCAGATCTGACCGCCTCTTCCAAAACTAAAGCAGTCAGATCTGGTCGCCTCCCTCGAACGAGGAGTCCAGATCTGGCCTCCCCTAAAACTAAGTGGTCGAAAACGGCCACCTGACTCCTTCAGCGATAGCTGCTTCAAATTTTAAAAAATTTTTTAATATATATTTTAATTTTTTTAAATTATATTTTTTATAAAATTTATTTTATTTTTTTATAAAATTTATTTTATTTTTTTATAAAATTTTAATCCTAAAATGATAATATTACCCCTAAACTGTTACTATTTTTTATTTTATTTAATATTAAATTATTTTCATCAGTGAGAGATTGAGCTTTTAAAATTTGGAGGGTGGGACTTTGTCCCCGCCTTAAACTATGGGTGGGAATTAGTCCTTTGGCCAAAATTAAATTACGTCGGATTGCTTCAGCCAAGTTTTGTTGTTGTCGGTTAGCTCTTTTTTTCTTTTATCTTCTCTTTTTTTTACTAAATCCCTAAAATTTCTCTCTCTCTCTATGCGTTAAACCTCTCTCTTTGTCACACCTGTTCAAAGGAATTCTTATATTATATAAAAGATTTTTTTCCCTTCTTTGTTTCTTTTATTTACATGGATATCCTATTTTAGTCAATTTTATCTAACCACCTTCCTTATTAACTCTACAACCTACTAAAACCTATCAAAAAATCCTCAAAATTTTGTATCTTATGCATTTCCCCCAACTCTTCTAGTTTTGAAAACTGTCCAAAGCAACTCGTCTTCAACACCTTCAACGTATGATTCACATTTTGCCATCATGTATTATTGTTATAAATTACATGTTGAGTTTAATCATTTAAATTTTTGTCGTTTTCTTATTCCAATTCAACAATAACTTCAAAAGTAACTATTTTCATATCAAAAAATAGTTAAAATTTAAACTCCTCATTTGATTTTTCATACCGCAATTATAAATATAAAAAACATTATGAACATACTTTAAAACACTTAAATTTTAAACTAATTTCAACTAAATATAATAAAAGTTGTTTTATTAATAAAATTTATCATTTTTTAAGTCATTAATCATTAAAATTCGTTACAATGTACACAAATAATAAAATTCACACAAAACTTCATTATCACACAATTTTTGCACATTTTGATAATAGGATCTTTATTGAAATAATACAACACTTGTTATGATTAAAAAATGAATTATTTTAATAATGTTTCTTAGAATCAAATTAGTATACAAGATTTTTATATATTTTTCTTTCTTAGTAATTACCTACTAAAATTTGTTGAAAAAGAACCAAGTGAACCATCAAAATCCAAGCCTTCATACATAGAATTTTCATATATGCACCAATTTTCTTTTTTACTGTTGAAAAGAAACGCCAATTAAAATAGAAATCAAGAAGGAAACTAGTTAAGCTGTATGCAATTCAATGTAGTAGAAAGTTGCAACTCTTATTTAAATTCAACCGGTAAGCCAGAAGCAATAATAGTACCCCCAGAGGAACCACAATCTTCCGCCAGACCATTAAATCAACAATGATGTACGGTTATTGCTTTTCCAAACATGAACTAATAGTCTCATTGTTCATCAAAACCAACTTGCTACATGTGGCTGCCTATGTTTTTAACAAAGTCACCAGCACCTCAGCTAAAAGCCAGCTACAATCAACCAGTGGTTGGAACTATAACACCATCATCACATCGACCAAGCAAAAAAATTATTGTTGTCCGTTAGAAGGTATTTATCAACACCATTTTGGACTTCAATCCACTTCTCATAAAATCTTGTTGATAGTTTACTCTCCTATGGCCTCAAAATAACGTGCAGGCACTTCAGAGGGGGAAGATAGTGTTGCTACGAGCTTAAACTGTGGCCAAAACAACATTTATTTTCTGGTCAGATTATTATAGCAAATAAGTAATCTTATGTCTCAAATGCTAGTCAAGTCCATGTCCATTTACAGACTAGAATTCTTCAGAAACCAAAATCATTATTCACCAGATCAAGAAAGAAATTTAAGTAGAATACCTTGTGTTGCATGTATTTCTCTCTCATTGCTGGCAAAGGCCTTTCACTTCTGTTCAAATGCAAGTCATGAATGGCAAGTACACATTCCTTCAAGTCGGATGGTTTATAACCAGAAAAGCATTGCAGTGCCATGTTCTGCTAAATAATATATTACAAGAATAAGCTCACTCATTTATAGGAACATTTCCTCATAATTTTTAATCCCAGATGATTTTTAATACGAATGTTACTAGCTAATCATCTACGGACAAATATCAAGCAATTATTCAAGTAGCTGCTCTTTTCGCAATTACTTCATGCCAGCTGTGGTTCTCAACCTGCTTTAATCTCCCATTCAATTCAGTCATAAACTTTTTTAAACAATTCAAACAAGTTTGCCTTGACTTTTGACATTAGCTTCCAAACATTTTTTATTATACTTCCAATTGGTCAAATTACTAACAGCGCCAAATATTGCTGAATCTCAAGTAGTTCATTGCTCTCTCACAGATGAGCAACTAAAATTCTTAAGGATAGTCAAAACATATTTCTCACCCAAGGATGTATCTCTGGTTGGATTGTGAATCTTGAAAGAAAAATAGCTGATGCGGCAATTAACGAAGGCAAGTACCGTAGACAACTATAATCTAACAAACTTAGCTCCGCAAGATAACAGCACAAGAATTCAAGTTGTACATCAGGCTTCTGTGGAGCAATTATAGCATTAGTCATAAGACTCGCTACTGAAAGGAAAAGAAATGAGTCAAAGAGTAAACATTAAGACAGAAGAGTGTTTACTTTGCAATTCTGTTGAGTAGCTCTCATGAATACTCTGCAGTTTCGACAATAAATATGCCATAGTTGCAACAATTATTAGGCAATAATCCCAACAATTTCCACCAGAATATGATAATTACATAAGATGCCAGAAAAAAAAAAACTAGTACATTACTAATCTCACCTGAGAAAATTCTTTGTCGTGGGAGCACTCACTTCAAAGTTCAAAAACTTAAGTACTTCTTCCTCCATATCTACAACCTGCAGACATCTTAAAGCTTTAAATGGAAGTCTAATAAGATCACTTAGCATAGCATACACGACAAAGACATTCAGTTTGGTTGCCAAGAACAGCTACACAAAAACAATAACATGAACTCAATGGACAAATTACAAATTTTGGATGATTTAAGGATGTCTTACCTCTTCCTTTGTGTAGGTATTATCTGTTACGTAGCAAAAGTCTTCAACATGTGGAGGATTGATCTCTTCATACTTCCTGCACCACCAAATAGTAATTAGTCATCATTTCAAGAAATTATTGCCAAATATAAAACAAAGATTAAGGTCTTCATGTGTACATACGAGGCGATAAGCATGCAACAAACTCCAAGAAGCTGTAGTTTGTTCCTGGTGAGAACATGGTAAGAGAGGAATCTGTCAACATAAGCTACAGCAAGATAAAGGGTGTCAGATACAAGCCTATATTCTTCTGCAACTTCAACCAACCAATCCACGAGAATTTCTCGCATATTCACAGAAATATCAGTTTGAACTTTCTCCATGTAATTAGGCAATGGCCTCCTCTTGTCCTCAATCTGAAAGGCCAATCATCATTATCACAAAATGCAAATATCAGTAGCCCAAAATACATTGCTCCAAGTCAGGATAAGAAGGGTAAAATCAAATTAGTTGCTGGGATGGAAATAGTATATTATCTTGTCATATTATACCATTTTCTAATTACAAAAGAGAAGAGACCACAATTAACATCGACACAATATACCACTGCCCAAAATGCGCTGCTTTAAATTATGACCACAAGTGTAAAACAGAGTTTTATTATTGAGATAGGGGAAAAAATGTGTATCATATCCTATACTTCTTCTGTTTCGTAGCTAACAGAACAAAACAATAAATATAATTTTTCTCAACTCAAAGCGGGAATGTTTGCAGACCTCAAAAGAGTGAAATCCAGAAAATCAATCTTCGAAATCAAATTGATAAACCAAAACTTCTATGCACGGCATTTCAGAGAACAGTTTCTAAATCAAAAGTCAACTTGGACACCACAATCTGAAAATTATTATATAAGCAACAAGCCAGTCCTTATAAAATTATTAGAAACAAATTCTAAATCTAAATGAATATTAAGTTGCATCAGAAACAAAAAAGGAAAAAAATAGTAGTCCTTTTAATGAATTGATGTGTATCTAGGTGTAATGTTAGGAGTCCTATCCTCCGAAGTCAGAAAGAAAAATCCGAAATTACATCAATGCTACCAATATTCTTGTATTTTCAAGATCTTCTTCAGGAATCGCATCGACATAATCCTAGAAAGAATAGCCCATCTCCCACATAGAAAATACAGAAACCAAAATAAGATTAAAATCAAACGACAGAGAAACTAAAAGAACTCTAATAAAAGGGATTTCTAGCAAAAAAGAAAACTCGTTACACCAGACCATCGGGGGATTAATTTTTTTCAATAAGGCAACAACTAATTACGTCCATACCTCCAAGGATCGAAGATACTCATGTATAGATGAAGAATAACCACATTTCTGGGAAGTACTCGAACTCTCATTGCTCTCCTCATGTCCACTTCCCTGATCATTTTCGTTCTTCAATATATTATTCCGAGTCCGAGTCCGAGTCGTCAACTGGGATGGGATATTTTTCCCGTATTTCCTTTTGACTGGTCGCTTAGGGCTGTGAGTATTGCTAAAGTCGGAGGCCTGAATGTGAGCAGATGCAGTATTGGAGAAGTTGGTAATTTCACCCAGCACCACTGGCTTTCTGTAATAAGAGAGCTTGTTGTGCTCTGGATCCTTATTGAGATCTCCCATGATTGACGTTAAGTTTTGTTGGCATTTGTAATTATGAGGGATTTTGTTTGCTGAGGCTCTAAAGAAGATACCGCCATTGTCTATATTCAAAACTACTCTTGCCGCCTAGATGGAAGATTACTATTATGGAATCTGTAATATACTGCGGATAAGAATCTAGAAACGATTTTATTCCAATTCACAATAAAAATAATTCAAGCTAAGTTTAGTTTTGAGTATATAATGAAACCAAAACAAGATCACACCACTTTGGAGAGTACACCTAGAATTGCATGATTCGGACCAAATACAATCATGTTCAAAACACTTAAACGTGTGATTCGAATCACAAGAACATATTAAACGATGATCGAAATCACATTAAAAAAATACAATTTAATCGAATCTCATAAAACTCTAATTGTCATATTTATCCTAATCATTGACACACTTTTTAATAATATGAAATGTAAAATATTTAAAAATAATATGGTAATTTAATTGTTTAATGTTTGTATGGACACACTTTTTTTTTTTTTTTTTGTATGGGTTGACAATAAATTTAAGCTCTGGGTTCTTTTCCTAGTTTCTAACATTTAAGTAACTCCTCATGGAACCGAAACAGAATTGCCATTTCCAAATACAATTTTTTCAAAGATCCAAATCCGGTGCCACAATTTGCAGCAAGCAGCCCTGGGGACATCCACGCTGCCTGATCTACAAGTATCTGTTAATCCTTCGATACAGCTCAACCAAAATCCTAAAAATAACACTGTAAAATTCACGGGCCTCACTAGTCTTCAAGGTTCATGGAAACAGACTTCACAAGCACTGTGTCAATGGCTTAAATAAGCAGGTGGTTCACAGTTTAAAGTTTTGAATACATCCAATAACCACATAGGGTATGCTTTCTGAAAATAAAAATTTGAAATTGAGTGTGAGCCAGACTGATTAAGCTGTTTTATATAGCATCCTTGCGATAGGTTAAGCAGCCCTTGCCATAGGTTAAGCAGCTTACCTGAAGGAGGAAAACCCAAAGAGTCTATTAAAAGTACAGAACAACGCTGCCTTTAATCTTGGGATTACCTTCGTGATAGCAGGTAACGTTCAAGACAGTACCATCCACTCATAAGACATTGCACTTGAATGAGATCAATGGTCATAATGTAAACCTAGGAAGATTAAACAGTCATTTTCTCAAACAACAGTTTTCCTTCTTGTCCTAGTCCGGCCCCAAAGAGTCTATTAAAAGTACAGAACAATAATTGCCTTTAATCTTGGGATTACCTTCGTGATAGCAGGTAACCTTCAAGACAGTACCATCCACTCATAAGACATTGCTCTTGAATGAGATCAATGGTCATAATCTAAACCTAGGAAGATTAAACAGTCATTTTCTCAAACAACAGTTTTCCTTCTTGTCCTAGTCCGGCCACTTGTCTGTGTTTCTCGAGCTTCTGCTGAACCAGATGGGAGATCTGATGCCTGATGACCCAATATCCCCTTTCTCATTCTATTTCTAGATTTTGGGGCCGTAGACTTTTTTTGATAACTTTCCTGAGTAACCAATTTGCTATTCATTATATCCTCCCTGATACGCACAATATCATGAACTGCCTTAGATGATTCCACATCTTCAGCTCCATGGCCAGTGGAAACTTGTCTGCCTCGTTTCTTGTTCGATTGAGAAGTGAAGGTGCTCCTTTCTGAAGCACTTGTTCCCAGTTTAGCATCCATAGATGATGAGTGGTTGAAACTCCAACGAGCATTCTCAAACCATTTGCTAACCTGAGAAAGGAAAACAACATCAAATAAATGAAAACTTGGATGTTCACTTTATTATTCAAAATTCCTAAATGCAAAAATGTTTGTTAAAGCAATAAGATAATTCACAACCTGCGAAAAAGTAATTCCAAGCTCTTTTGCTAAAATTTCTTTTGCTCTTCGGTCAGGATAATGATTTTCTTTAAAGGACTTGTGCAGTCTCTGCAAAACAGGCAAACAAATCGTCAAGCTATTGGGATAGAATCCACTAAAGCTTTAGCACCTCCATACAAATTGCAACAGGAAAATTACTGACAGCTCAACCAAATTGAATATTGTATGCTACCATGATCCATGTTAAAGAAGAGAAAACCAATAAAATATCCCAATGTCAAATTAAAGGAGTAAACACATAGAAAAACCCTATTACCTGAGTCACATCTTCTCCCAGTCTTCTATATGATGACCTCTCAGCTTTACCAGTAGACCTAGTTGCAGAGGAACCTTCATGTGATTTAGCTAGTGATTTATTTGTATTTTCAGAGTTCAACTTTCGATTAATTATTCTGCCAGGACATTGTTCAGTCTCTTTTTGGTTTCGCTTTATATCTCTTTTTTGCTTTCCATTCCTAGGGAGAGAAGCATTTCCATTTGGTGACACTGGAGAGCCTTCTCCAGTTTTCTTCGTCCTTTTTCTCATCCTATCATCATCAGTCCAATCTTCATCATCACTTGAATCAGATAAAACATTTCCGTATGTTTCCTTACAATATCAGAAATTGCAAACAAAGATTAGAAAACTGAAGAGAGAAATGAAATAAACAAATGGGATGAGGTTCACCAAAACACATTGAAATCTGAAATAGTAATTTAAAACTGATTAGATCATGTGAATTAATATATTTTAAGCAACCAGTCCTACAAAATTAGCACAATTGTATGACAAGGTCGATTATGCATTAACAAGATAGATATTATACTCAACGCGCAATTAAATGAATTAAAACATGACAATGTTTGATTATATAAAACTATAACAAAGTAGACCAGTATTATCATTAATGCGTTATACAATGCATAAGATATATCAGCTATGTGTCAAACTTAAAAAGACGATATCATGCAGAAATTTCAGAGAATCCATACTGGATTTATTCAATATTTGAGTTTTAAACTACCATTAAGCGATCAAGACTAGACCACACAAAATCCATGAGTATACGGTCAGAATTTTCTGGCTTCCTAAATGGGAAAACACAATATGACCAAAGGAATAACAAAAACAAAGGTATAGATTCCTTACAAGTTGTAGATCTTTCAAGAAGCAAATAAATGATACAAAAACAGTTGCCTTGTTTGTGCAACCATGAATAATGTAGCTAATATAAATTTTTAAATGCATGGCGAGCGATTAAAATATTCACCAACAAAGGTAAGCTGGGGAAAAGGAGGCTTATTTTTACAAGAAAAATTACATCCATAGTTCCCATTGAGTAGGTGGAAGACCATTTGGTATGGAAACTTAAAGGAAAGCTAAAATAGCTTAATAATGCTAGAAGCAGTGCATACAATTACTGAAAAGGACCACAGTATGCATGTGTACAATAATATCCAGAAAGGAAAAGCAGCACATGCGTGCAGGAGAAGAGAATCATGACATCAAAATCGTAATTTGCAGTGACACTCACATCATATAACTTTTTGTAGTCCAACCTTTCAGTACTTCTTTTCTCAGAAGCAGGTGCTAAACCATCTTGCCCCGCTTCTAATATGGATAACAGCTCATTATTTAAAGACTTTTTGTTTCCACCACGTTTTGATATCTGCCCATTAGAATCTCCAAGAGGACTGACAGATGTGGCACCTTCATCATTTCCAGAAGAACTGTTATCTTCAATAATGGCAGCAAGATCCTCAGAATCAGATGTAAAATCAGAACTTGAACTTTGCTGTGTAATTTCCACATCAAGGACTGGAGCATCTGGATCATAGTCATCATCCTCTGAATCATCAGAAGGAAGCCCCAAGTAGTTGTTATTAGCCAAGGGTTCCGATTCATCAGATGCGGAAGTGAAGTCAGATTCATCAGAACTTGATTCATCTCCCTGATCCTTCTCATCAGTTCGTAGACCATCTGGATCATAATCAGTATCATCAGAATCATCTGAAGGAAGTCCAAAGTTGGGATCTTGATTATTTCCAGCTGCAGCTGCTTCAGGAAAAACCTTCTGCACATAATATTGTAGTAGGATGAGAACTGGGGAAGTCGGTAGAATTAGTGTTTAACCAATAAAGTAGAGACAGAGTTTGGCATTGACCTCCCAGTTGTCAGTGATAAATAGATTGGTTCCTTGTGACTCATTGACCAAGTCAATGCAGTCATCTTTGCAATCACATCCAGGGCACAACCAACCCTCATCATCAGGAGGAACTATAAGCAAGAAATAAATCACATATAAGTTGACAAGAAGGAAATAATCAAAGGATATCTGCTATCAAGTAGGTAAAAAGCATATTACTATCTTCTTTTAACAAAGGTGGTTCCAGGCAGAATTGGTGGAATCCGCGATCGCAAGCACCATCACATAGTATGATATCATTATCGGTAGACAAGTCTTTGGACCCACATTTTGCACAGAATATCTGCCATAAAAGCATCTCACATGTCAGCATTTAAAACCGCTACATACATATTGTTTATATCCAAATATAAAAACTTCATCATTGAACATTGCATGAAATATTCAAGGAAAAAGTTCTCCTACATCTTCACTGTCAATCTGTCCATCAGAATCAAATAAAGATTCTGGAAACTGCCCCTCAGCACAAAGTGAATCAAGATGTTGAAATAAATCTCTAATTTTCAATTTTCGTCGAAGAATTTCAGATGTGGCTCGTTGAAGTTCCTTCTCTGGCTTTAATTTTTCAACACTGCAATGTTACACAAATAGAACACCAAGTGACAATATTATATATAAAACGTAGGTCTTGCACTACATTTATACTTATCAAAACATTAAAGACGAAATGCAGCATTATACCAAAGCATTATCTTCATTTGCCAAAGAGATGAATGCAGGAAAAAGTGAACCTGAAATTCCAGAGCTGCATTTGTACATATATGGTCATGTCAATTAGGCGGGGATTTGAGTTGAAGTGAGTCCAAACCAGGGCCAGTTTGAGCTCGGCTCAAATTTATAATGCCCGCTCAAACTCAAACTCAAGCTTGTTTGGGCTGGTGCATACCAACAGGATAAACATTGCTGCAAGCGAGTAAATAACATTGCTAGCAAGGTAAACAATGTTATCAAAGGGACAAACAAGCCAAAATGGATTCGAGTTCAAGTAGGCTTGGCTCAAATCCACCCCTAATGTCAATAAACTTATAATTATTCCTATTTCCTCTTCACAGCCAAATAAAGCAACAAAATACATAAGAACTAATTCACTAATGACACTGATTAAGGTTCAAGATAAATGCATTTGAAAGACACCAACATTACGACGCTTTTACACAAATTTACCAAAAATATATATAAGACAAGCAGAAATATAATGAACTTACTTCAATCCTTTCCAGCCTTCCCCAGAATATGCAGAGATCAGACTTTGCTCATAGTTAATTCGATTCAATAAATATCTTAGATGTTTCTTGATTCTTGAATATTCATCAGCTACTATATTCTTCTCTATGCTCTTCTGCTTTAATTTTTTTCCTGCACTAGACTTAACAACAGCCAAGTTGTTATTTGGCTCAGGAGTTTTACGTTTCTCTTGTGACCTTGTGCAAAGAACTCTATCATTGCGCCTTAAAGATCTTAGCATATATTTTTTCTTTAATGAATTTGAAGCTTTTTTGCCCTTGCGGCCCAAGCAACCAGAGTTCTTTACAACATCTTTGGGTGGTTTCTTTGAATGACCAGAAGTTTTAACCATGTCATCACAAGTTAACTCCAAATGTTCAGCAGCAGGAATTTTAATAGGATCGTCAGGTTGTTTTAAACATTCAACAGAAGAACTTTGGTTCATAAGCTCAGAACTAGCTTTATAAATCACTTCTGATTGTTCACAGCTTGTGATTTTAGCGGTCAGCTCTCGTGCCTCTTCTGATGTAGGTTGTTGAGAATATGAATTTTCTCCACCCTGACTACTCATGTTCACACCTTTAGACTGACAAATTTTGGTGCAGTCATCCATGAGTAGTTGTGAAGTTTCATTAACAGCACCATTGGTTATCACGGTATCAGAGTCTGCTGGCTCATTCAGCATAATTCCAGAACAAAGCTGGTGTTTCTGTTCCAATAGTCCACTACATATAGATGCAGGATTTAAATCACTGCACCCATGTCCTAAACCAAACTCAAGCGTCTGTTTGGTAACAGTCTGACCACTCTTGCTCACATCTTTCACAACTGGTTGCAAGTTTTCATTATCAACAGGACTGCACATAATGGCACTGGTTTCTTTGAGTTCCTTATGTATGATTTCAGAACCTAAACAAGGCTCAACTTCTAATTGCTCACTGTGTATGCATTTAGCAGCATTCTTCTGCTCTGACAGAATTTGCCGAGAGCATGAAACTTTATTTATATCACTACTGTTGCTCACATCTACAGAAAATTTCTCATTAGTATGAATATCAGTTATTGGAGTACTAATCTCTTGAGGCTTAATTAGCAATCCTTCCGAACCAGGCAAATCTTGTAGTTTAGGAGGTTCACTATGTGCAAATTCAGCAGCAAATTTGCTCATCTGCTCAGATGTAATTTGTGTAGCGCATGAATCATTTCCATTCTGATTACTCACTTGTGATAGGGAATACCCCATGTGCTCAGCCTTTGAAATGATAAATAGAATGCTAATAATGGTATATATTAGCACTTCTATGTGTATGGTATTTTACTAAGATAAAAATGAGACATTCAATTTAATGAATAAATAAAAGAATATTGATGTTGACCCAGATCTAGATTACTAATTTGACCAAGACTAAAAAAGCCCCAACTCCAGTATGCTAATCGCATTTGTATTCACAACCAAAAATGTGAAAAATACCATTCAGAACCCAACTTTTTCTTCAAAATCAGCAAAGGAAGAACAAAACTCACCCATTAGAGCAAGTGCATATTCAAAACCAACATTCCCCTGCAGCAGGTATTACATATTAGAAAGCTATGATCTGAGTTAATGAAAGTAACATAAGAACAAAGAATCAAGAGACAAACTAATTAATTAATCTATTGACAAACCACGGAAGATAAGTACTATGTGTCAAAACAAAGGCAACGGCTTCTCAATAACCATACTAAGCATATACGAAAAAACTTTAAGAAAAGTAGAAGAATAGCTACTTGTGCACATTGGTAAGCAATATACTACCAAAGAAACGACAATGTCACTCAAGCTTAATATACATAGCCTGGAAGATAAGTATACTAGACAGGATTTAAAAAGGGAGAATTGAATTCAAATCATCATATGTTATTCAAGTTAATACCCTGATCACATGTGCCCAAAAAAAAAATCAGCATCAAATTTTCACGCCAAATTGTAACCAAGAACCATCTCAAAATGGACACGTAGTGCAAAATCCGTGTTAAGGAGCACTGCTTCTGTTCATGGAAATACATACCAACAGAAAAACCAAAATATTTACAAGAGACAACAGTTTCCAAAAGAAACTGGAAAGAAAGAAGGCATTCTACATGCCTAGTAAAACAAAGACCACATAAATAGAACTTGACCATACCAATCCGAAATCAATACACTTTTCAAAGTTACTGTTCATTGGTAACTAAATCAGCACTTCAATCATACAGCCATCTCAAAGGAATGGCATGCACAACTTTAGGAACGCTCCACATTATGCAGAAGTATTAAAGTACCAAAAATTACCTAACAAGCGACACAAAAATAGATAATTAAAAACACCACATAACATATAACATATAATTATTGCCGTAAACTGTGCGAGAGGAGGGAAAAAAATGCCCCTTCCTAGGCTCGAGGGAAGTAGAAATGCACACATCCTATACTCACAGCTGTTCTTCAGCCTCAGATGTATTTTATAGCTACATTACTATCATCAGTTGGAAATTCATAAATTTCACACTCACTCTACTTCTACAATAAATCATGCACTTAAAAACTACTACCTCACATTCTTTAACTTCCCTTTTTTTTTATCTTTCTGTCAATCATTGAGAAAATTTTAACCAAATTAAAATGAAACCCGTTTCGCAAAGAAAAAAATGACTGACCTGAGCTTTGTTCTTGAATCCCGTGGTTTCAGAGAACATTAAGAAAAAAATTTAGAGTGAAAGAAGAGAGAGTATTTATTGAGCACAGATGAAGATGTATTAATTTTAGAAGAAAACAGCGGTTCCTTTCCTAAAGTGGAGAACGCCTCCAAATCTGGACCACCGCCAAGGATTAGCAGAAAGGGAGAGGGTGTGAGGGGCTCGGATACAGCTATTTGACGCTTTTGGCACAGCGTATGGAATGATTAATGGGCCTGGGCCTGATGCTCCATTACTATTCATTACTCATCTTAATTAGTTAATCATTATTTATAAGGATGTGTTTAGTTTAAAAAAAAAATTTAATTATAAAAATTGAAAGATTACTTAAAAATAATTGTATACAAATTAATAATTTATTCATAAAATTAATATATATATATATATAAATAATTATTGTGATTAGATTATTTAACATTAATAAAAAAAACCTAAAATATTAATTTCCTTATGTGTTTTTATAAAATTATTAATTATAAATTAATATTATATTTAGTTAACATTAATATTTATATATAATTATTATTTTTAAACTATGAGAGAGGTATATTAAATTTTCAAATGTCCAACTTTTTAAATTTTTAAAATACTATTTTAAAATTTTCATTAGCATCTCTAAATTTTTTAAAATTTTTTAATTTATCTTCAAATATATAATTATATAATATTTATATCCTTAATTTATTTTGTTTTAAAGATATAATTATAATTTTTTAAATTATTAGGGATTATTAAAGTTTCAAAATTTTCAAAACACCCTCAACTTTTTACAAATTTAAAATTTCTTTAAAATTTTATTAATACCTTTAAAATTTTCAAAATTTATAATTTATCCACTAAACATATAACTATATGTATTTATACCATTAATTTATTTCTAAGATGTAATTATAATTTTTTTAAAATTAATGAGGACATACGAAAATTCTAAAAATATTCATAACACCCTATACCTTTTTAAAATTAAAAAAAAAATCCTTTAAACTTTTATTAACACACTTGACTTTTTTTAAATTTATAATATACCCTCAAATATATGATTATATAGTATTTATACCTCTAATTTATTTTATTTTTTAGGATATAACTATTATTTTTAAAATATTAAAAGCATATTGAAAAATCAAAAATAACTTTGCCCGTAAAAATGAATAAGTAAACACTCTCTCAATGGTTCTAACAATATCTTTATTGATAAAAAATCAAAACAATATATAATTAAATTTAACCTTTATTGATTTGTAAAAACAACTAATTTACATTATTTTATTATTTATTAATTTAAAAAAACATACCTTGAATACTATATAATATACCATACACATTAAGAAAACTTAGATTTTTAGTATATGATATAAAACTTGATTATCATGTTTTCAACATAATAATATGATATGTATCGACAAGTCGTGTTGGGTAGAGTTAGGTCGAAATTTTCTTGACCCACTTATGCTATGGGTTGGGTTGTGCTCGGCCGAAGCCCCTAGAAACATGGGCCTTGGCAGACTGTGATAGTCGAATAACCTTGTTGAAATTTATTTTATGTATATATATTTTTTATTTTTTAATATTTACAAATTGTTCCAAAGTGGCCAGCAGACATGTTTGTAAAGCCCCAAATATGTAGCCCATCATGTTTGCAAAACCATGGTATGACCCCCAAAAAGGAATGAGTCGCACCAAAATAATATGAGATCTATTGTCACATCTAAATTCTGTTTAATAATTTGCGGCTCCTTTGTATGACTTATTCGAGAGGAACTTATAGAAGAATAACTTATGATAAAATTTTGTTAATTATTTGATTGAAAAATGTAAAATGGTTTTCAAATGTTAATTTACTATAAAAGGCTTTAATAAAGAAAAATAAATCCAGTTGTATAAAATAGTACAAGAATATTTTTTAAATTTCAATATTTAATATAAGCTGAAAGGGAGTTTATAGGAAATGCTCAAAGCTTTTATAAATTTTATAAATAATTTATTTTAAAACTTATAAATACTTTTTACAATAATTTTAAAAATAGTTATAACTTTGAATAAGTTTTTTTGTCAGTTAACAAACCCAACCCAAAATTGGGCCAGTTAGTTAATGCTGGGTATAACTCGGATAGGCATAAACATTGGGCCTAAGCCCAAATAGCTGGTTATTTTTCACTAGATCCAGAAAAAATTAGAGCCCATCGGTTTGGTGTGGGCTTTTAAAAATTCTCTGTTGGAGTAGAGACTGAACATAGAATTAGAGGGTAATTTGATTACCTATTTGTCTTTAGGTAATCAAATATAGCCTCAATAATCTTAAATTTTATTGCAATTTTACTCCTATTTAATAAATTTAATTTAACGTATCAAAGATTTTTAAGTAAAATGATATCATAATATTTTTTTTATTACTACTAATTAAATAAAATAATTATTTATGAAATACCAATTTACCCAAACAATTTATGATTTTATACATACTAGGTATTGTTTAGTCGAGAGGAATAAAAAATCACTACAGTAATATATCTTTTATTATTTGTATTACTTTATTTGGTTTATTAGTAAAAAAAAATTTTAAGAATATTTTATTATTAATAATGATATGATATGGAATTTAAGAGGTAATTACCACCTCTATCTTAGTTATTAAAAAATTATTAGGGTAATCTTAATTTTGTTTCAATTCTATCCTTACTATTAAACTTTTGAGATATAATTACCGCCATTTTTAATATGTTTTTAATAATTTTAAAAATAACAATTATACTTGAAAACAAAACAAAATTATGAGAAGAAATATCATATAATAATATATTTAGGGGTAAATTAAAATATAAAAAATTCTAGGAGTGTAAATAAAAATTCTAAGGGTTTTATAATTTAAAAAAAGTTTGAGAGTGTTTTTAAAATGTTTAAAATTTTAGAATGTTTCCAATCCTTAAAAAATGACAATTATATCAATAAAAACAAAACAAATTAAATTAGAGATGTAAATGCATATAATCATATGTTTGAAGGTAACTTGTTCATTTTGAAAATGTTAAGGGTGTTAAAAAAATTTTTAGGGTTTTTTTAATTTTAAAATTGTTTAAATGTGTTTTTCAAATTTTTAAAATTTTAATATGTTCCCACTTGTTTAAAAATCATAATTACGCTTCAAAAAAAGAAAATTAAGGGTGTAAATGCATTTAATTATATGTTTAAAGATACGCTATAAATTTTCAAAATTTGAATGCTGTTAATGAAATTTTTAGGGGACTTTTAGAAATTCTAAAAAATATTATAGGTTAGCATCCCTCTAGTAGTTTTAAAATAATAATTACACCCTCAACAAATAAAACAAATTAAATTATAAGTGTAAATATCATATAATTATTTATTTAGAGTTAATTTTAAATTTTAAAAATTTTAAGGATATTAATAAAATTTTAAAAAAAGTTGAGGGTGTTTTAAAAAATTTATAAAATTTTAATATGTCTTTAATAGTTTAAAATATAACAATAACACCTCCAAAATATAACAAATTAAAGATGTAAATATTATTTTATAAACTATTTAGAGTATTGATTTAATACAATATTAATTTATAACTAATAATTTTTTAAGGATATTTTAATAAAATAATATTTTTGTATTATTTTATTATTATCAAACAAACACAATAAGTATTCATACATACTAATTTTATCAAGTATAGTATTAATTTACACCTAGTAATATTTTAGGTTATCTTTTAACTTCAATAATAAAGGATTTCATAAGCTAAAGGCACTATAAGAGTAAAAATAAAAAATAAAAAATCAATGGTTATCAATTTTGTTAGTGTATATCCTTCCACACATTATTTTCTAATTAATTTTAAATTACAAAGTAAATTTAGAACATATAAAAACACATGTTAATTATAGATCTAGTAAAATCCAAGCCAATTCCAATCCATTATAATGGTGCCTATTGCTAGAATATATTGATACCGGGTATATGATTCTTGATTTAGTTTCTTGTATAGTTTACCTTGATTTATAACCTATTAAATAATAATATTCATGTATTGCATCAAACTGTTTACAAACAATTTTGACACGTGAAATTTATCATCATCTCTTGACAAGATCATTTAACACTATAATAATTTTAACTATGTTAGTTGTGTTCTTAATCTGGACAATATTAGGACTATAAATGTTTATAGAATAGTCATTTTATGTGCATATATGAATTTCACAATTAGTTTATAAACACTGATCTCTTTGTCACAATTTTATCATTCTAAGAATATTTATTTTAGTATATGTATAAAATATTCAACCATAAACCCGTATCCTTAGGAGGATTGATCTTAGAATATCAATTGTAACACAAACATTCTCTTAGATAGTAACATACATATTACATACCAATATTATAATCTTGTGTTATATATGGGTGAATGTCTATGTATTAAAATTTTAAATTATACTCTCATTGTTTTATAAATATTTTGACCCTATGTAGATTTTCCAATATTATCTTGGTACTTTTGAGCAAATGGTCATGCATACTACAATATGTACATATTTTTATCTTTTCCTCATATCCGAGAAGGTTTAAAAGAGAAATGACTTTCACTATTAATTACTTAATCAACCATCTTCCTACTGTAGTAATTGGTAACTAGAGTTCTATTAAATTGATGAATTCTTTGATTGCAATATTTTTTGAGGCTTTAGATATGTTTGTTTTGTTTTTTTATAGCGATATGAACAATTAAAATTAGTTACTCATTCTCAGTATATTGTTTTTTAGGTTATGATACTGAACATAAGAGTTATCACTAGCGTGATCCTATTTTTAAACATCTATGTATCTCTCGACATATTACTTCTTGAGAACAAAAAATATTCTCTATTCTGTTTAAGTTTCAATTGTCTGAAAACAACTCAATTTTCTTTACCAATCAATTTGTTGAATTGTTTCCTAACACATTGTTTTCTAATGGTAATAATGAGACTACTCCACCTTCCATGAACCTTTTTAATGCAAGACAAACAAATGAGCATATTACAATCAAACTTTATGCATCTGGCTTGTCTACAAATTATGACTCTTTAGTCGATTTTCTTTCAAATTTTAGACTCTTTTATCTCTAAATAATAAATCCACTGAGTACGTCAAACACCACTTTATCTTTGTGATTATCATTGTTACTCGATTATTGTTTCTTAGCATGAGCCTTTCTATTACAAGGAAGCTAGTGTTAATCCTCTTTGACAACAACTTATGAAAGAAGAATCATAGGGTTTAGCACAAATTGACACTTAGGGACTTGGTTGACAAACCGATTAGTAAAACTACTATAGAATGTAAATAGATTTACAAAATTAAAACATGTGTTGATGGCTCAGTGAAACATTATAAATCTAACTTAGAGGCAAAATATTTTACTCAGCAATATGACATTGATTGTGAGAGGACTTTTGCTCAAGTGGCTTGTATCACCTTTGTTCATTTTGTTGTAGTTGCTACAACTATCAAAAAGTGGCAACTCTTACAAATGGATGTCCAAAAAACGTTTCTGAATAAGGATCTTTCTAAAAGATTTTTTTTTTAACCTTCCATTTAGATATAATCATCTACCTAGTAAAGTTTGTCATTTTTGCAAAGCCTTGTATAGACTTAAATAGGTTCCTAGAGCACAGTTTGCCAAATTCAGCTTCACTAATAACTAGTTTGCATTCTCTTCTAACACTTATGGTAATGCTCTTTTTATCCACAAAATTGAGAGAAAACATACTCCTCTGTTTTTATATATAGATGATATAACCATAAGGTAAAAATAAACTATAAGATATTACATAGTTGAAATAATTCTTTAATACACAGTTAAAAATGAAAGATTTTGGGCATTTGAGTTATTTTCTAGTAGTGCATGATATTATTTATCTCAAACCAAATATATTTTTGATATTTTATCTCATGCTGATTTGACAAATAATAAAAATATCATTACTCTTAAGGTCATTGTCAAGTTTTCCCCCATGGAGGAAACTATTTTTGAATCATCCTACTCTTTATAGGTAATTTTGTTTGAAGTCTTATCTATTTATATTTCACTCAATTAGACATAGCATATCATGTTCATATTGTTGGTAAATTCATGGTTTCTCCTTATACTATTCACCTTACGATGTTTATTTGTTTCTTTACTCAATGGTCACTTATATTAGCCTCTAATGTCAATTTGGTGATTCCACAGCTAGACATTTATCTCACTTTTGAAACGGAGTTGGCTCAATTTTAAAAGTTGACTCGATTCAATTCAAATTTATTTAGTTTGAATTTGAATTAAGATAGTCAACTTGTATTTAACTCGATCCAAATTAGAGCTATATAGAATTAAGTTTGGTTTGATTTGAATATATAATTCAAATTTTGTTTAAATTTATAGTTTAAATTTATAATTTAAATTCGTTGTTAAAATTTATAGTTTGAATTTATGTTTCAAATTTGTTGTTCATTAGCAAAACAACTTAATTTTGTTATTGATTCACAAATTCAAATCATCATTGATTTTGATTCGATAAAATCAAACCAAACTATTTTTTATTTGAGCCAAATTTGAATTTAGTGCAATTTGTGTCCAACCCTAGCATAGTAATATAATATACCCTAATCTTTCTTTTAATTTAATGATCCTAAATACTTTGCAACTGTGATTCACGTTGCTCAATCAGTGAAAGGGAAGTCAAAGAACAAAGTGTTGGGAAGTTTCACAGCAGACCAAGAAAAAGCACAAGTCCTTACTTTACTCTTCCAGTCTTGAGTGGAAAACTCGAGTCTTCAGTCAAAACCACAAATTAGCTGTAACTAAAAGCTACTACATAAATATTCAACACTAGAATCCCACTTTTTAAATTTGTTGCTGGTGAAGTAGCAAGAACGATGGTTCCTTGATCCTTCTTCTGCAAATGCAATGCATTTCAAGTAGAAAGAGAAGAGAGTGATTCTCTGAGTCAAGCAGGGACTTTTGGCCGGCAAAATACAAAAACCTTAAGGGGATTTTTGATCAGATATAAAACCTCATGAGGGTTTATGCAATTTAACTCTCTTCTTTTTCCTTTCATCTTCCTATTACAATAATTTATGTATAAGAAAGAGGGGAAATGGTATAATATACATTATACTATACAAGTAGAATCTCTTAATGTTATTTTGAATGCAAGTGAACTTTTAAAATCATATGATTTATTTTTATTTTTATAAGAAAAAACTTTATAAAATACCAAACACATGCTCTTATCTTTTTGTATTGTTAGGGTTAGATTTCCTTAATTATTTTGTATAAATTAAGGCATTACCAAGTGGACAGCCAATTGGTAAATTGACAGACATAAAAAACCCTCTTACCAAAAGCAAAGCGCCTTTTGATTTCGTGCTTAATCCTTAATGGGTTGCTGATTAGGAAATTATCAACATTGTCCACAAAAGAAGAGATTATGACTTGGGGCAGAAGTGTCTGGTTTCAATAAAACCAGGGCAAGCTGCATACCGGAGGAACAAGTGCCATCTCAAAGACTGTGCTCTGGAATTAGATGCAGCAATATCTCATTAATTCCTGTGCTTATACACATGTACTTTTCTACGTACGGTTCCTCAAATAAATATTTAGTTTTGTGTACAGGGAAACAAGTTTTAAATTTCCATGGCTCTTTGTATTGTACCCAACAAAATAATACAGAGATCTTAATTATACATAAATACATCTTATTAATTATCAATTAATTCTGTTTTTTCCTACCTAATCTTCTTCAGAAAAACAGGTGTAGTTGCAAGGATGACGTGGTGAGATTAGTGAACTAAGCTTAATTACCTACTATGATTACGACTTTTTGATACCAAAGAAAACCATTTTTTGTTTCTTTTCTTCCATCAATTTTCGCTTGTGCTTAGATTAATTCAATGAATACTGTAGACATTTGAAACTTTGAAAGCGATTTATATTTATATAATAATTATTTTTTAATATTTTTGTTCTCTGAAATCAATTAGAAACTTGCCGTGACACAAAATCAAATTAATTTTTATACAATTTTCTGACCAATACGTCTTTAATTTCGGTTAATAATTACAAAAAAAAAGAACAGGTCGTAATCTGTAAAGCTAAATTTTCCATAAAAACCTAACTGTGAATACCAAAACAAAGAAAGGTAAAACACGTCGACCCAAACTTTTTTTTTGGTAACGACGTCCGTCCAAACTTGACTGTGGAAAAAATGCTGGAAGAAAAATCGAAAGTCCATGCAGGCCATTACAATGACTCTTTAAACCCGGCAAGAAATCCATGCTTAGCCATTGGGACAAGTCATCCCAAAGCCTTATTTAAATATTTGCTTTTATAAATGACATAATTTGGACTTACCTCGGCAACTTTCATTAAAATTTTTGTTGTATGACCAAGTTTTGCGCACTTTGGTTGCAGCACTGCTCCGCAATCTCCTGTCGTTTCGTTAATACCAAGTGTCAGCTGCCCCTTTAATAAGAATTAGAGTTGGTTATGTGCAAGTTATTTCAACTAAAAGATGTCAGCTGACCTCACCACCATAGGAAGCAATTAATTTTTGTGGGAGACGGAAGGGATAATGTAATGTCGGTTGAGACCCTTTGATTCTTATTATTATAAAACTATATATTATATGATCATCGTTACGGCTTTTAAAAATAAAAGAATAAATTGGACTCTTCAATATAATTTTAATTAACTTTCATCATCAATCACACTTGTTTTTATGGTCGGCTTGGCTGGACCAATTAAGAACATGAACACGTTGACATGAAAGAAACGAACTCTGAATTTATGAAAATTTCGATTAATATAGAAGTTTTTCGCTTTCTAAATGGCATACCCAGAACAAGTAATTTCCCTTTAAAACAATGGTTTTGCCAGACAAGAAAGAAAGCATGCACGTGAAATTATTCTACAAATTCAAGAGTAATGTGCCCGATGGTTTCTGCCGCGCTAGATATTAATTTTGCTTTAGTTACGATAACTCGTTTCTTTCTGTATTATACAGGAAACATGTTGCGGACAAAAAAGAACTTGGACATCGCCACCAATCTGAATTAATGTAACGTCATTTTCTGTTGAAGCTCTATTAATAAAAGGTAAATAAAGATAAATAGACAGTAATAAATGTGAGGTGTCCCTTTTTTGTAACAATACGGCTCAATAATATGATCATACAGTAAGGCTAAAACTGGGAATATTTTATTTATGAAGCACGTAACATGCTTATAATATTTTATAAGGTTATGGGACAAGAGCACATCACCCATGTATTTATAATTTATTGAGTTGATAAAACGATGTTACGTACGCGTGTATTTCATAATTTATAAGGTTTGTTTTTTCACAATTTCCGTGAATATTCATGTTAAAGCTGAAATGATCACATGCAACAGAAATTAGGAAATTTTTGGTACAGCATAGGTCAAAGGCCAAACTATGTGAAATTTGAATGGTTGGCATGGATCGGCGATTGTTAAAAATTGAAGATCCTTTTTAATTTGATCACGAAATTTGCATTTTTATTTTGTTTTTAAGAGCCTACCGAGTAGTGACAATTCAACATTCCTTTGTATTGTGTTAGGCAGGGCATTTGCGTCACGTGCCAGGATTATCACCGTAGCGATTGCTTCATACGCTGGAAACCTATCGTTATCAAAACCCAACACTTAAACCCCAAATGCAGCCGCGTGGTTACGTACGCGTATGTGTGAACCCCTCTCTCACTCCTAATGCTGCGCTTACATGGCGGTCACCTAACCCCACATGCCTCATTTCATGCCATGTCTACGTGTTGTGGGCCAGCCCTTGTCTCCGTTTTCACCCGACATTACTATTAGTCGTCCATCAGCGTCCTTCCAAGCTCCCTCTTTGTCTTTGACCACCTGTTAGGTCCCATCTTGCTGACATGTTCTTTGACGTGTCATTGCCTCGGAAGCCTCTCTCCACTATATAAAGCCACACGGTGCTCGCTAAATTTCACACAACACAACAGTCGTCTCGTCTGACCCCCTCTCTTCTGCCAAAACAAACTCTTCAAAACTCTCTGAATAGTTATCTCGCTTTTGCTTCTTAAAATTTCTCTCAAAAATGGCTGTTGATTCCCCTCTCTCATCTCCACTTGGCCCTCCGGCATGCGAGAAAGACGCAAAAGCTTTACATTTTATAGAGGAAACCACGAGGAATGCTGACATGGTTCAGGAGAAAGTTTTGGCCGAAATCTTGAGCCGAAACGCCGAGGTTGAGTACCTCAAACGTTTCAAACTGGACGGAGCCACTGATCGAGAGACTTTTAAGTCAACACTTCCCGTAATTACTTACGAAGATCTTCTGCCTGAAATTCAACGTATCGCTAATGGTGATCGTTCTGCTATTCTGTCAGCCCATCCCGTCTCTGAATTCCTCACTAGGTGTGTGTGTATCATTTTTTCATCGTAATTCAGTAACAAATGCAGCAAAAATAGATAATTGAAGCTTAATGCTAAGCTATTTTTGTTTAATTTGCAGCTCTGGAACTTCTGCCGGTGAAAGAAAGCTCATGCCTACCATTCAAGAAGAGCTGGATCGTCGTCAGTTGCTTTACAGTCTTCTCATGCCAGTAATGAATCTGTAAGTTTCAATTAATTTAAATAAAAAACCGTGTAAAATTTATTACTGATGCTTCAAATCTAGTCATCAGCATGTGTTCGTTATTTAATGAAATTCGTTTTTGATGCAACAGTTATGTGCCTGGGTTGGACAAGGGCAAAGGCCTCTATTTTTTGTTCGTCAAATCCGAAACAAAGACCCCCGGTGGCCTCTTGGCTCGCCCGGTGCTCACCAGCTACTACAGGAGTGACCACTTCAAGACAAGACCACATGACCCATACATGGTCTACACGAGCCCCAACGAGACCATTCTTTGCGCCGACTCATTCCAGAGCATGTACTCACAAATGCTATGCGGCCTGGTGGAGCGCCAACAAGTACTCAGACTCGGCGCCGTCTTCGCCTCCGGCTTGCTGAGAGCCATCAGATTCCTCCAGCTCCATTGGCAAGCACTTGCCAATGATATCGAAACCGGCACTCTGAACCAAAGGATCGCAGACCCTTCCATAAGAGATTGCATTGAGAAAATTCTCAAACCTGATCAGCAGCTTGCAGAGTTGATCAGAAACGAATGTTCAAAAGAAAATTGGGAGGGAATTATCACCAGAATTTGGCCAAACACTAAATACTTAGACGTAATTGTCACTGGCGCTATGGCTCAATACATTCCTACACTTGATTATTACAGCGGTGGGTTGCCTTTAGCATGCACGATGTATGCTTCATCGGAATGTTACTTCGGCCTAAACCTTAACCCCATGTGCAAGCCATCGGAAGTTTCTTATACCATCATGCCAAACATGGCTTATTTCGAGTTTTTGCCTCACGAGCCTGGCTCAGCCGGGTTGACTCGTGACTCACAGCCAAAACTCGTTGACCTTGTTGATGTTGAAGTTGGCAAGGAATACGAGCTGGTTATCACCACTTACGCAGGCTTGTACAGATACCGAGTCGGTGATATTCTCCGAGTCACCGGCTTCCACAACTCAGCCCCGCAGTTCCATTTCGTCAGAAGAAAGAACGTCTTACTCAGCATTGACTCAGACAAAACCGACGAAGCTGAGTTGCAAGCCGCTGTCCAGAACGCCTCTCAACTCTTGCGAGAATTCAACACCAGCGTGGTGGAATACACTAGCTACGCCGACACGAAAACAATCCCAGGCCACTATGTGATTTACTGGGAGTTACTCGTTAGAGACTCTGCAAATTCTCCGACTAAAGAGGCGTTGAACCAATGTTGTCTAGCAATGGAGGAGTCCATGAACTCAGTGTACCGACAAGGGCGGGTTGCTGACAACTCAATTGGGCCGCTGGAGATACGTGTAGTGAGAAATGGAACGTTTGAGGAATTAATGGATTACGCCATATCAAGAGGCGCCTCGATCAATCAGTACAAAGTGCCAAGGTGTGTTAATTTTACACCCATCGTTGAGTTACTGGATTCAAGGGTAGTATCGGCGCATTTTAGCCCTGCTTTGCCGCATTGGACCCCGGAGAGAAGACGGTGACGCAATAATGACTCTGTTGGGCACCGACCAGGGGAAGTCAATACATGGGATAGAAGTAGAGATTCTCTTTCTATTTTCTCAGTGGCTGTTGTTTTCTTTTCTTTTCTTTTTTAATTTGCTATGTGAGTAGCTTCTTTATCTTTATGTTGATTAGGATATTTGCGGTTAAGCGTCTAATATTAGTGGAACTGATGTGACGCTTTTAGAGGTTTGTCCCAATGAATTGCCGCTTTCATGTCATGTAAGATACTGGATCATGGGGCAAAAGCAAGGTTTCTTTTGGGACATTCTTATCTTTTCATCTTTCTTTATTTTGTTTTATTATCGGTTTTTTATATGCTTATCAATTCAGCTCTTACAAAAGACAAACAAATTATTACACATTTAATCATTGTTATATTTGTATTAATATTTATTATATATTTTATAATAGATTAAAAATATTTATGTATTTAATTATAAATTAATAATATATGATTAGAAAATTGTTTTAATTTGAGATTATAATTGACAAATCTATTAAATCAGTCATGATTTATTCAAGTTAATGTTAGTACAAAACTTTTAAGATTGAGTTTTAGGTTTCAAAATTTTTGGTTAGGTTCAATCATAGAAAATTTTTGAACTTCAAATTTGTTTTCGATCCTATTTTAAGTATGCTCTCCACTTGCTATGATGTAATTTTTAAAATGTTACACCAATTGTCCCACTTTTTCCTTAACACGAACTACATACAAGTCATATGCTATTTACGCAAATGCAACATCACTAGGATCTGATCGTACTCAAAAGTGAAAGATGATCTATTACATCACATTACTTGATTGTAATACCAAAATCAATTGACCTATGACTCTGATGTGTGTCACCACCATCATAAGGAGATTGAATAACACCCCAATTAATTAACTTATGATCGAACAACAAGCAATATTTTCATGTAAGGATTCTCGAGATGACGAGCCAACATCCTTATACAATGAACCTCTAGCTAACGAGCCAAAACTCGTGTATTAAATGAAATTGCCTTAATGCCTATGTGGTGGTCGGATCCTCGTGATAAGGCTTCTCAGGTCATGCCCTCCCAAAAGTTATGTAGCGATAAGGCATGTCCTATGGGTTGATATGACGTGACCTTTCTCATATTAATCTATTGTAAGATGAAGCCAACTATTGTGCCTCCTTCCATCCCATGGACTCAATCATTGATATTTACTAGTGGGATTCCCACTTCCTCCTTATTAGTTAGAATACAACTGCGATAACATCATTTAAATTTTGACAATTTTTTACGATAATTGTTTATTTATAACACGACAGTCATATTTAAATAATAATTATAACTAAATAACGTATCCTGGTTGCTCCAAAGATTGCCCGAACATCATCCCACGTAGGTAAGTTCACACTCCTCCATCTTAACACATACAAGAGCCATCAATCTCCAATATGCTCAATAAAACCCCCTAGATTTCTTAGGGTCTCATATAACCATAATTGCACAAAAAAATATACATCATGTTAGAGGGTGGCTATATATATGACGGGTATTGTCAACAGATCTCCTCGTACCATTTTGGAATTACTCTCCTTAATGTCTTAATCATCTCTTACTACACTGTTAATCCTTATGGGTAATCCTCATGTTTCTGCTGTTACCTTTGATTGAAACCGATGACACAATAACATTAAGGTATAAAAATTAATAATTAAATCTAATTTTACATGAGCATTGCTTTCACAAATTAATATAACAAACTCAATTTTTCTCTATTTTTTATACCTATAAAACTTTTTAACAAATTCCTTATAATATCATAGATTTATATAATATTATTTTTATTTAAAATTGTACAAAGGCCAAATTTTGGGTATATTTTAATTATTTTTCCAAGAATTAAACATATAATAACTTATCTTTCAGATATTTCTTAGGGACAAATTGGGTTGAAAGGTGAAACCCTTATCCAACAAAGAAGATATTCATAATTATGAGGTGACAACTGGTCTTGAGTTGGATGAACAAGTCCTCGTGTTCATTGAATATGATAACATTGAGTAACATGGAGGCAGTGCAGCATCATTAAATTTGGAAGTTGAAGGCCATTAAAGTTATTGATGTTCTCTGTGCAACAGTGGGAGACTTTGACATTAATTAAGGTGGAAGCCGGCTGCTTAATATCTTAAACCCAAACAGTTGCCCGCTGATCGTTTTTCTGCACTTTTGGAATAAAGTATCCTGACTGTTTTTGTACCCAGATCCAAGCAACTTTGTGCGCCTTATCAATTCATCATGAGATGTAAATCAAAAGAATCAACAAAAGCACAGAAACTTTTTGTGGTCCTTGGGTTGGCTGCAGAAAAAAGAATGTATAGTTTCTGGTATTGGCTTCTCTTCTGCTGCATTCATCTTTTGTCCAGAAACAAGCTGTTTTGGGTGATACATTGAATCCATAGGAGACCAACTACGAAACATTTCCCAGACCAATTCATTGTCTGTTCTGAATTATTGATACAAGATGGCTTTATTGATATGACTTGCTGGTCTCCTTGTCCTTCTACTCTTCCAACTTTGGCCTTGATTTTCACCTTTCTATCTCCTCAACTTTCAGGTTTGCTAATCAGCAGCCGCCAGCCAAGTTTGAAATCAACCTGTAATTGAATGGCCTTGGATGTTATGTCACTTTCTTCATCTTATTGTTTGCCATTTACAAACCAGTTGGTAAATATATAATACTTTCTTTTTCAAACATGTAGAAACTTGGGATTAATATTTTGACCTTGGCTATATTAAGGAAGAAAACTGCCTTTACCACTAATTTCATCTGTAACAATGCACAGTTGCCTCCTTTGAAGATCACTCCTGGGCCCGGGCTTTAGACTCGGGTGGAACTTCAAGAGTTACATGGACCACTCCTTGTTTCTTGACATCGGACCAGCATTTTAGGCTCTCCAATCAATTAGACCTTTTACCCCCCAACCCAACAAATTTTTGTAAATGAACTGAATCCTAAATTTGACTGAGAATACAAATTTTGAAGATGTTAAGAGAAATTAATTAGAATGAACAAAATTAGGAGGTGTATACAAATAAATGAACTTCTAAGGGTTTATAGAATATAACCAAAACCCAAAGTTAAATACCAAAATATTTGAACACTTCATATAATCCCTAATATTTTATACAAAATAGCATCACAACCAAACTTTACAAACTTAAAATAATCCAAACCTTGCCTTCTACTTTATTTCAATCCAACTTTAAATGCCTTTGAAGCACAATCACCCTTCAAATGGCTTTACAGGCTAAAATATTCTAATAATTTCATCTAAAAGATAACTGTCCTTGTGTAAATCCACTAGATAATAAAATATGCATAATTAAAAATAAAATGAAAATTATTCAAATATAAAAAAGAAAGAAGAGTTCACCTTTTTGTGTCACATGATAACACAATTGATCATGGATGACAAAGGGGTAAAGTAAATAAATAATTTATTTAATAAAATGTAAATCTATTTTATTTAACATCTTATATATTAAACACTACAATAAAATTTTGACAATTTATGCCTGCGACATTTTATGTCATATTCGTGACTTTTTTTAGGGTTTTTCATATTATAATTTGAAAGTCACGACATAAAGAATTGGAGATTTTTAGTGATGCACAGTTTTGCATTTAAAAATTTATATCCATATATGCGTTTCTATATAAAAAAATACAGAGACTTTTTCTCATTTTCATAAACAATATTTCTGATTTCTCTCAACCCTTTTCCCCTAATTTTTTTCAAATCTCAATTTCTTTCATTCAAACACCTTCATTTCATACCAAAATCCTTAGGGAAATCTTATGTTTTCAAAAATTTCTCTCTTTTACCTTTTTCATATTCAAATTCATGGAGTGCAAAATGCCAAGGACCAAGATGGTTGTTAGGAAGAACAAGGGAGACTCATATGGCATTATATTTCGAGACAACACTCATCACAAAGCTTAGGAAAAGATTATGAAATGAGGTAATTACATTGGCCACTCTTTATAGTTTAAAATATGGAATGAAGTTGGTTTAAGTGAGGAAGTTATTATATTGATTCAAAATGGAAAATGGAGTACATTGTTTGAAATGCATTTGGATGTTCATGATAACCTAGTGTTAGAATTTTATAGTTCATTAAAAATTGATAAATTTACTGGGGTTTTGATTACAAGATACAAATTAGGTTGTAGGTCTGCAATAGTTAGCATAATGGTCAGAATGTGATCGTGAGAGAGTTATAAATGTGCCAAGTGGCTATAATTCGAATGTGGCATGCATCAATCTTGGAGATAGTGGCATTCTCAATGCTCATATCTCTAAATTGAGCCAATTTCAGAGTCCAACTCTTAGAATAGTACATTGAATGATTTTGTACACTTTGAATGCCCATCAAGGGACAAATGGGCATGTTTCTTTTTTGATAAATAAAAATGGGCATGTTAGTATGAGAGACATGGTTTCATTGGAAGCAACTATGAATGGAATTCAAATTGATACAACCAGATGGATGATTTATAAGATAAGTGAAATTCAAGAGGGTGGTGGGAAATTTGATTTTAGCACGTTGATCACCTTATTCTTTATCAAGCTAGGACTTGATTTAGAGCATGAAAAGGCTGAATATATTTACAGGTTTTTAGATCCTGATTGGATAATACAAATGCATTATTTCGAATGGGTATTATTTAATGATATGGGCACACTAATTGGTGATTGGTTGTTGTTGTAGATGAAAATGATCAATAGGTACCTCGATTGGTCCTTTGCTAGCTCTAGATACAAGCACACATAGAGGAAAACGTATGTGGGTTGAAGCTAGAAATAAAGAGCAATCTATTTTCAAAATGTGGTGGGTTTTAGAATATCATCAATCCATTCAAGGGAATGTTATTGATTTAGGAGCCAGACTAAATGCGTACATGGACAAGATGGATGAACGATGGATAGGGCTTGAGTGCTAAGGTTCATGCTTTAAGCATCAATTTCCCAGCAATGTAAATGAATAAAGATGCTCCCGAGGATGTTCCTATGGATTCTTGATTTTTTTTTTCATTAAAATTGAAATTGCCTTCTTTTATTTTAATTGTGAAACTTTTTCATAGTTATTTTATGTTTTGAGTAACGTTAGTATTTTAATTGAATCATAATTTTGTATCAAGTTACATTATCAAGCTTGTATTGACATGATTCAAATGAATGATTTGTGTTTTGATGCCTCATAGCTTTTTGTTGAATTGTAACTTGTAATTATGACGGTGTATTGACTTAAAACAGTGATTGATGGCAAATGCTTGTTTAGGTTTGTTGTGAAAATGAGTAACAAATGCACACTTTCATTATGTTAAAAAGAGGAAGAAAATGGTAAGGTTAAAATGGATAACATTAAGTAAATGGAAGCTTAATAACATGATCAAGAAAGGGGGAACAAATTGAATGCATGCAAAAAGGTAGAGTGTATACTAAAATTCAATTTACATCTTGAGACATTAAAACATGTTTTTGTTATCAATAAAAAAGAAGAAGATTGTTGAACCCATAAACGTTTTGATGATCATAAAAACATAGTTAAAATTACTAACTTGTTCATGACATGACTTTATTCACCACCATAATTGGACACAATTTTATTTTACAAATTTAGGACTCATGTACAACCATACATTCTAGATGTACACCCATATATAGTTTATTTTGGAGTCTTGTGTGAAATCTCATGACATTGTACATACTACTTGTACATGTTTTTGTCTTGAGAAAGGATTTCAAATAAGTTTGTTTGGTTGTACACATTTTCAATATGCCCGCATATGAGTATTTTCACGTTTATCATGAGAAGCCTCTCCCGTGCCCTCATATGCCATACATGGTCAAAACAAATGAATGAAAGTTCTAGTCAACAACAATGTATGCTACAGCATCTATAGCATACATGCTCATGACCTTGCATCGGAGAGTCACGATGAATACATGGTCAACAAAAAGAAGTCAAAAATAGAAATATCATACTCAAGCTAAAATTAAGACATACACAATCTCGTATATGCTCCCATGCACTCGTCGATGTTTGTTTCAATGTCTTCTAGTCCTTAAGCTCTTAAAGAAGTGTATACCCGTACATTGACTATAAACACTCGTACATGTGTTGATGTGAGTAATAAATTTGACTGTTGGAAAGGCAACTCAAGGTCATAAATGAAGTGGTTACACTCATATACATGAGACACATGCTTCAAATCATTGTATATTGTACGTAAAACATAAGTTTTTTAAGTGATAATGACTTTAATTAGTTTCTAATAGCTATTTTCCACTTCTAGTAAAATAAGAGATATAAAAATAAGCTAATTTGAGTGTGAGAATATTAGACACTACAAGCTTATCAAACATACACTTTTCATTTATTCAAAGTACTTTATTTTCTCTCTAGAGCAAAAATTCATATTCTTGAAAGACTTTACTTGAGCTTAAATCTTTGTATTTAGTCCTTAAAAAAGCATTGATTTCTTGTATTGTCTTTTATTACAATATTTGTAGGCGAAATCTCATGTAACTATTGTATTGACAAAATCTTGAAAATCTATTGTAAGATTAAGCTAATCTTAAATCACTATTGAAACTTTAAGGCAATTACTTAAAGAAGTGAACTTATGAGGTTTAAGGAAAATCTTTGAATCACTATAATTTGCTAGGTAAATTTTTAAACCTTTCTCTCATTTACTTGTGTTTATTTTGATTGAAAATTAACTTTTTATTACTATCTTTATTCTTGATTTATATCGTGTATAAAATTTTTAGAAAATCCTATTTACCTCTTCCACCCTCTAAAGTTATTTCAAAACCATTAGGGGTGTATAACAAAGTGAATGAACCCAAGTCATATGTACGTCCTAAACTAGACCAGTAAGAAGATCAATCATCATCATAGGAATGTAGGCTGAGTATCAACCCATCAAGAAAGTGAATCAATCAAAGTTAATAGTGTATGCCCCAAGGCTTAAAGGAGTCATAGATAATGGTGGCATGCCTACGGGATCAACTTCGACGCAAATCCAATAATCATCTTGTAAAGTTGATTAATATGTGTACTTGCAAAAAATTGAATGTCATTTGTTATAGTCACATTACATGTTGTGTCTTTCAAATAAATCAAAATAGTAAATATTACCTTATGCACAATACTTCATATCATGAAGTATTTGTCATTTGATATTCCATTGATGACTAATTTTGTATTTACACCTTCTAATATAATATTTTAAAAATCAAACCGTTGACCTGATCGTGTCATGGTTCGATCGGTTCAATTTATTTGTTAATAATTCTGAATATTATCAAACATTCATTATATTATTTAAACATAAGTCACATAGAGTTCATTAAAATCGACTTAAAACAATTATCAATAACAACTAAATACACTTGTTTTTCTTTTAAGCATAAGTTTCTATTGAGTAAAATAAAAACTCGACAAAAGTAGAAAACAAATTCATATAGGTTGACCAAATAATTAGCATTTTGTTATATAGACAAAATGAAAAAGATTAATTACAAATAATTCAATTAAAATTTTAGAATAGTTAATATAATTTTAGTGTTAAAGTTTTAGTTTTTATTGTTTTTAATTTTAATTCTTTTAAATTAAAAAAAGACATTTAATTATGTGAATCCGATTTGGTTGGTTTTAAAAACACCAGTTTAAAAGGCAATAGTCTCAATTTCAACCAATTGAAAGATGAGTCTAATAATCATATTTTTCTTAAAAAGTTTCAAATTTTGAGTGGATCTAATAATTTGTTTTCAATTTTTTCTAATTTGAGATGATTTTTGACTCTTCACCATAATAATCAAGTCTTTGAGATTGACTCTAAATAATATACCAATTAGATATGGTTATAATTTTAGTATATTTAGCCTAAATTTGAGGGAATTGTATATAAATAGAATAACATCATATTTCACAAGTTGGGTTATAAATTTTATATTTAAATTGAAACAATTTGTTTTAAATAAAATGAGCTGTGACGTGGATAACAACGCAAAAAACAAAAAAAGAAGGATAAATATCGAATTAGGAGGGTGAATTAATAAGGAAAACGAGCGACCACGTCAGCTGCCAAGTCAGTTCCATTTATTTTGTGTGGACTGCATTGTATCGTATTATTGTCGGCACAATTGTTGTGGCTGGAGTTGGAATTAGCGGGCAAACAAAACAAAGGGAAAGCGAAAGCGAAACCTGAGTCAAACTCGGAAGGAAAGGGGGTTAGTGGTTGTTATCTCGTATGGCAACCCTTCTCTCTTTCCTCTCTTCTATTCCTCCTGCGCCTCCTCCTCCATCTCCCTCTCAACGGCGTCGTTTTCTTCCTATCACTTCATTCCTTTTATCTTCTCCTCCTCTTCGTTTCCCTTCCGTCTCGCGGAACCATGGAAAACGCCGCACCAATATTGTTTTTTCATTATCATCGTCTTTTGATGATCTCAGCCCGGCGTCGAATTCTAGCTCTGCTGCTTCCTCTAAGGTTTTCTTTTTATTTATCGATATTTTGCTTTGTTGTTTTATTTTATTCTGATTTGTGATTTGTGATTTGTGATTTTTTTAATTAGTTTGGAGCTAATTGGTGTGGAATCCTTCAATAGAGCTTCGACGGAATAATAATTTTGATTTGCTTTTCTTCTTTTTTGTTGCTTGATGCGTTTTGGAATTCCAGTTAATTTGATGAAGAAATACCAAATTTAGTTTATTTAAATTTATAAATTCATAGTTGAGTTGCTGCGGAGATATATGTGTAAGTATTAAGTTTGTTTGCCGAGCTTTATGAGGTTTCAATTGATTCAATTCACCTATTATTGAATTGTTGAATTGCTAATTTGAATATTCAGATATTGGATTTAGATAGTTTTAGTGAAAGATACAGGGAAAAGATAATTATTCTGTATATGCGGCTTAACTTATTGAACAATAAGACAAAAAATTTAGGTTCAGTTTTCTTTTAGGTTCTTCAGTTCCCTTAGCAAGTAATAGTAGAAAAGAACTAAAGTGTCAAACGAACTGGGAGGTAATCAAGTATCAGTTATTAATTTTTGTTAGCTTTAATTAGTGTCTGGAGATGAGCTGAACTGAATTTTTATTACTGAGATATATTATGAGTACAAACTGGTAAGCAACTTGGGAGTTGACATTTTGAAAGAGTGTTGAGGCTGATATCTCCACATTTGGAAACATGCAAGGATTGTGCTCAAATAATACAAAGATGTGTGGAGAATAATTCATAATATTATGAGTTTTTCCAGGAGGTGTGTATCTAGCGTGGGAAATAGGTGAAAGAATCCACTATTAGTTGGAAGATGCTAGCTCTTGAATTATTGCAACAAAACACCAAAAAGTTATCCTCAGAAAACCATAAGGGAGTATATTAGTACGGCGCTTACAACTCATTTGATTTGGTTATGAAAGAGGTGTATTTATAACAATCAATGTGGTAACTTGAATCCTCCCATTAAGAGTTGAGTGATATCACATATTTATGTTGTATTCTGTATATGTGTTTGTATGATGCTGTAATTATTCTAGTAAAAAATTTAAGTTTTCTTTGGACTGTTTTATTTCTGTTAGTGTCAGATGTCTGTACTTTAGCATGCTGATTGTACAGTGTTGATTTTAACTTGATACTGCATTTTTCTTCTTTTAGAAACCGTTCCTCTTAGATATGATACAAGAGATTGAACCATTGGATGTGACGATTCTCCAAAAAGATGTTTCTTCTACCACCTTGGATGCAATGAAAAGGACCATCTCAAGCATGCTAGGCTTACTTCCATCAGACAGGTTTCAAGTTTCCATTGATTGTTTGTGGGAACCCCTCTCTAAGTTATTGGTTTCTTCGATGATGACAGGGTATATTCATCTTTGACCTTATTTGCTATTTTTTATGTACTTGACATTTTGTTTTTTGGCTAGGAAAATTGATTTCTTTTGCTGTTTGGGATTTTGGTAGTTGTGGAGTACTGTGAATTTTCTACCAAATCATGTTCCCTCACATTAGATGTATTTATACTAGAAGCAGTTTTGGGCTAATTGATGCTCATATCATAGGTTGTTTGAATACATTATGTGCCATAAGATGTTTTCAAGGTTATTTCCTTTGCTTTCTATTGTTTTCATGATTATTAGGCATAAGAATGGTTTTTTTTCTTTTTCCTTTTTAATCTTGAAATGTAGGTATACATTGAGGAATGCTGAATATAGGCTTTACCTTGAAAGAAACCTTGACATAAATGAAGTGAATCAAGAAAGTCAGAAACCAGAAAGTTCCAAATTTGATTTGCAAGAAATGTTGCTTGATAGCAATAAAGCAGATGAACAATCTGGGAAAAATGAGTTCTCATCCAAACTTGAGAAAACTATTGATGACCCATCTGAGGATATTGGTATTGAAGGCCTCAGTGAAATTTCCCCTGAAGTTCAACAATATATTCATCATCTGCAGTCTCGTTTATCTTCTGCAAAAAAGGTATTGCATTCCGGGGAGCCTCCCTTTGGCAGAAAAAATGTGGTTTTTTTTTTCCTTCTTATTTGTTGAATCTCATAATTGACAACTAGACTAGCTGAAGACGCTCTTTTGTAGACTTTAATGGGATAGTTTTCATGCTAAACTTTGTTTATTAGTATTCGTTTAGCTTTGCTTGATTTCTGGCATCCTATGTACCTATAATTGTTGGCCTTTGAAGAATGAACTACAAGATGAGAAAGCATCTTGAGGGGAGCATATATGCATAGGCCTTTTAACATGTCTCATAATACGTATGAATATGTAACATATATTTGCATCGGCCTTTTAACTTATTGGCTATTTAGAGCTTTGTTGAGTGGAGCTCAATGAGTGGCCGTTTGTTGAGATTATTTTAATTTGATGTGGTTTTACAAGTTTTCTTGTCTCTGTTGAATGAGCCTTTCAGTGCATTAGTATTAGTGTTGAGATGAGGCTTGTGAGTGGTCAACATTTGTGATACTTGCCATTTCTATTTCAATTTCGCTCTCTCATGCCTGTGCACACAGATGCTGTGGCCACTGGATACAGACCTCTCTGTATTGTCTTCCGTTATTTTCAACACTTACTGTTTGCAATTGAAGATAGTGGAGCTCTGTCTAATCAAACAGTTGACTGGCTAATTTATTTGTCATTTTTATTTATTAGATGATTTGGAGTATTCAGTGTAATTTTTATAAATATGCATCAAAGTCTGCATGTTGCATGTTCCTCCTCCCTTTAGGTCTGATATTGGACATTTCACTGCTTTCTGTATCTTTTTCATTTTTTATTTAACTAAATTGGCTGTTTATTTGACTTAGAATGTGGCCTCATATTCCCTTTGCTTTATTGAAGGAGCTCTACGAAGTTAAGAGGAAAAGTGCTGCTCTTCAAATGCAACAGTTTGTTGGAGAAGAAAAGAATGATTTGCTGGACTACTTAAGATCCTTACAACCTGAGAAGGTTTTACCTTAAAGCTCTAATTCAAAGCTGATTAAGCAAATTTTGAATAATTTACAGTTGTCTAATTTTCATCTAGAGTCATTTTTCTTTCAGCATAGTGAAAAGAAGCAATGTCTCATCATTTGATGCAGCTTTTTCTTACCTGGGTATTAAGTTGTTGATTATTGGGGTTTAATACTGGTACTAGGACATTTGTTGACTAGTTGCATCCTGTTGCAATTCTTTGGCAATGCTCTAAGTTCTAGCTGCTGATTTACAATATGATCTTTTTTATTTCTTATATTGACAGTTTTATATAAGAAATGTGAAATTTTGGGTGAGCCACCTGTATTGCAAGAATGTCCATGGGAGATACTTTTTATGTACCTGCCTTTGCACATAGAGGCATTTCTTATCATTTTGCTTTAACTTTTGATGAGCATGTTGACTGCTTATTTCTATATGTTTTGCATATCCAACCTCATTGTTATTGTCTTGTCATTTGTCATTGTGTAAACTAGTCATGCCATAGTTTGTCCTTCAAATATATCTGGCTGTCAATTAGATGGTAATCACAATTTTACTTATTGACTGAGTGCTCTAGATATTCATTAGCCAATGGTCCTGCCTGGCCACTTCTATTTCCTCTTCAGTTCCTGTCAATTATTTACTCTAATTTTGATCTTTCTTTTTTTTGATGCCACTAAATTTTAGTCCAATTAAGATCCATGGTTGTGTAAGGATGAGTGTGGCTTTTAGTTTTAATTATTGTCTGTGCTTAGTGCAAAACATGAGGTTATAGCAACATGATTCTATGCAATTGTGGGTTTTGGATGCTTTTGTTGGATGCAGAATCTTTCCGGCAGTAACCTGTTAAGATTTCTCTATATCTTCAAATATGTGTTTCTTGGGCAATAAAATTCAGGTTGTTACTGCCACATCTAATATAACTGTTTTTTTAACAGGTAGCTGAACTATCGGAGCCAACATCCCCTGAACTGAAAGAAACAATCCAGTCTGTGGTCCATGGTCTCCTCGCAACTCTCTCCCCAAAAATACATTCTAAAGCTCCTCCTTCATTGGACAACACCACAACTGGAGCAGTGAATATTGGGAGTGAAGATTGTGCTGAACTTGTGGAAAATACTTCACTTCAATTCCAGCCACACATTTCACTATCAAGGAACTATCTGGCTCGTCTTCTTTTCTGGTTAGGCCAGCTCCTTTCTCTCCTTTTTAAGCCAACATTTTTTTGATAAGAAGTTTAATTCAAGCATGTTCATTTCACATTTGGAAAATTTGGCCTGAGCAGATACTGTGAAAGTCAAATAAACAACACAATCTTGGCAAGCTGAAATTTCTACATATGTATTTGTGCAAATTGACTTTCTGATATCCCAGAACCCTTTTCTTTGTCAAAGTTTTTTGAGTAGAAAGCACAAATTGTACCTTTTTACAACAGTATGAAGTTCCTGTTTTAAAACTTGACTAAAGAATTTTTGAAGAAGTTTAACCAGTAAGATTTTGAGTTCTGACATCATCTTCTTCCTGGTTTTCTCCCATCAGGTGCATGCTGTTAGGACACTATCTCAGAGGTCTAGAGTATAGGATGGAGCTGATGCAACTTCTTTCATTGACAAGTGATGCTGCTGACAACAATAATTGTAAGTGGTGATGGACAAGTTGCTTGAGATTCATTGTCTATTACATATGCTTCCATCTGTACATAGACAAGCTGATTTTTGTATACAAAATTTGTCTTCCAACAAGAAGCTGAAAGTGATGCACAAGTTTAGGCCACTTAAGCTTATTTGGATTGAGAGTTTATTAATGTATAAAAGGATACATATTCATTTGAATTATGGATATATTACCATAACATTGAATTTTTTTTCCCTTGCTTTTTAAAAAATAAAATTTTCAATTTTCTTTTTAGTAGGGTTATTAATTATTAATTTTATTTATTACTGTTAGTGGAATGAAGATCAGTAGGTCATATCATAAACCATGAAAATGATGTGGAAAGGAGAAATTGATGGATGAGAGAGAGTCGACGTAGACGAGCTGCTTTCCCAGGAAGCAAATGTTTTCATATGTTATAGATGCTAGGAACCCTTGGGCCATGTATATGTGAAAAATGGTCGACGGGTCGGGCCGATTGCGGTTCGGATTGAAATAGTGCAGGTGAAACAGATGCAGGTAAAAAGCAGCTCACTCTGTATGAGTTGCAAGTTTTAGGACTCATACCCCGCCCTACGGGTACGGGTGAATGTGCAGGTGATCTGCCATGATACCGCCAGAATAAGTACTAATAACACGAGTCTTATAATAGCAACAGAAATGCATTTTAAACTATCACCTAATCCTCAATTCAGCTGTACTGAATCCATAAACTCTTTTCTTGTGCATAAGATGAAATTAATGACAAAGCAAACTCATTCTGAATCAGATGAATCGGGGTTGGTGCTCTGCCTTACACTCCTCCTGGTTTGTGCCCCAGACTTGAATAGGTGACTAGACGATTCGCCCTCAAAAAAGACGACTTGGGCCTTGGCTAATCTATCCTCCAGTTCCTCAGTACTGAACTCATCCGTCCCACCAAGCTCATCAAACCCCACCTAATTCAGCACTATCACAGTAAAAACCAAAGAAAAACAACAGCAGAATTACACAAATTGATCATTTATCCAGTAACTTACCACATAATCATCCACTTTAGCATTTTTTATGAGTGCAAGAGTTGGAAGAACAACAATCTTAAGCCTCTCAGCCAAGAAAGGACTTTTCTCAGCATGAATTTTCACAAAACGAGTCTCTACATGTTTCTTCGCCAAAATACTCAAATGCTTGTCCATCACCTGCAAGTCAAAATTTCAAAACCTAAATGTAAATGTCATGTCACACTTTTAATTCCACCCTTAACTCAATCGCTATCGATTGCAATGCTCACCTTACAAGGCCAATTGTCGCGATAGAAATGACAAACGACGCGGTCACTGGCCTTGACGATTGAAAAGAAGTCTTTTTCGACGGGAATCTCTGAGTACTCGCCGTGTCCCAGGGATATCCAACGGTTGCGCCTCTCCGCCATTTTCTTCATCTGTTGCAGCCGGCGTTCTCTCAGAGCTTCGAAATCGTCCAAATCGAGGCGATCTAAAGCTGTGATTTCTTCATCTAGCTTGTCCTCCACGGCTTTGGCCACCGTGAGCACTTGCTTTTCCAGAATCTGAAAAAAATTAATTTAAATAATTGTATGTATGCGTATGAAGAATAACTATGGAATGTTACATTAAAAAATAAAAAAAAAATATATAAAAAATTATACTTCTTGAACTTTAGAATCATCCATTCTTGTTAAACGCAGGGAAGATGAATCTCCTCTCTCGACAGCTCAAAACAAATCGAAGGAAAAGACGAGGGATACGAATGGATGCGTAAACTGAAATTTTGAAGAAAACGTTGTCGTTTCGGTTCATGAAAGTTTGGGCGGAAGCGAACCTGATCTGGGCCTATACCGAAGTAAATTTAAAATGAAAGGCTCCTGGTGTCCATTTTAGCGTTGCCGTTTGCACCATTCTTTTAAAAAGGATGGAGACCGACAATTTTTCTCGTCTCGCAAATTTAAAAATATAATTTATCTATTTTTTATTTAATTTTATTAGATTTTTAATATATTTAATAAAAATATGAAAATTTACTGAATAATATTTTATCTTTAAAATTTTATTAATTTTTTTAACATTTATCAATAAAAAATTATTGACGATTAAATTTGAATCTCATTAACACTTGTAAAAACAAGTTTCGTCTCCGCCGTGAAAACTATTTCTCTCGATCCTCGATGGAACAAAGTCCTTTTATGCATATCAACTTCCCAACACATTCCTTTAGTACTTTGCATTCCTTAATCACCAGACTATCATCTCCCTGGCTAAATCTCTCTCGTTGCATCTCTTCACCGTCATCTCCTCAACCCCATGGCTCTCCCTCCACCATACAAAGTTAGCTCTACGATCATTAAATAACTATTACAAATATATCACAAACCAAGTCATAAATTCAACCACGAATAAGTCAGAAGGAGAGAGAAAAAGGAAAAGAGAGAGATTATAAGACAGAGGATGAAAAGAGAAGAAATTGTATTTTTTCAAAATCTAAAAATGGTTATTATAGTAAACCTTGGGTGGAAAGCAATTGCTCTCCCGTGCAACTTATTCCCTATTCATCCCAATAAAAATACTTAAATGGGCGAGCGCAAGCACCTGCTGCGGCCTTTGGTCCATCACTTTGCCATTCGCCCTATTACCAAAAGATTCCCCATGCATTTGCGTTTCCCATCACGCCAAAACTTATCTATGCATAATTTCACTTACATAATAAAACCAAATTGTAAAAGCATTTCCTAAAGTATTTTGTTATATAGTGCTCTTCTACTCACTTGATGTTCACGTACCCCATCCACGACACCTTGCCTCCATAGGGGAAAAGCACTTTCCCCTATTTAAACAGACATTATACACAAATAAGGTAAACAATTTTAAGTGATAAAAAAAAGACTATATTTGCTATATTTGAAAGGGAAGATGGATGATCAATCAAAAAATATATACCTTTAGAATTTGAATTTTGAAAGAATTTTTTAAAACAAAGTATAATTACACGATAGAAATCGAATTTGATATAATTTATCTGACCAGTGATCATTCAAAAAATTAGCAATTAAATAATATTTCATATTCGTTAGATTTTTTAACTTATGATACCGAGAAAACTTTTTCAATAATAAATCAATTCAAAGTCTACTAAAAAGGATTATTTTTTTTATTATTCTTTGTTTTAATAACGGGAAACTATCGTTTCTTTCTTGATCCAGATATTTTGATATTATAAATATTATTTTTTATTCAATTAAAATATAAATAAATCTATAAAATCATATTTAAATTAAATATCTTTTAGTTATTCTATTTGAATATTACTTTTGCCTTTTAAGTCTTATAAATATACAGAAACACCAAGAGGGAGGGGCACAACGAAAAACAGCACAAAAGTAGATATTGTTTGTTGTATACATCCCTTTCCAAGATATGCTTCATAACATTAACAAATAATCAAACTATTTTGAAATTGTGCACTTCCCAACAAGAAATGTCACCAGCATAACTCATACTTCTTCTGATCTAAATTATAAAAATTAAAATTTAAGTATCAATTTACTATAATATTCATAAAAATATATCACTTTTATAATGCAAAATTCAGTGCATTAAATCTTATTGATGTAAAGTCAGCCCTCTTTCTTCCCCCGTATTTATGAAGCATTCATGATGCTAAATTAACACCGTTTAATAATATTATAAATTATTGACAAATTGATAATATTATTATGGAAAGTGGATGCCTTGGTAAATAATATGAGGCTTCAAAGCGGTACTAATAATTTATTTATTTTAAGAAGGGATGAGGGTACAAGGAAAGTAACAAATGAAGCAGTAATCTCAAGCAAAATGACCCATATATTCCATAATAAACGCACTCTTATAAGTAATTATATGAACTATATTTAACCTCCTGCAGACTGATGAAGAAGAGAGATGTTTAGGGTTTCAGTTCAAGGGCACTTGGGCTTGCCCTTGGAGTTACGTTTGTCCCTATAGCAAGGGCACTCGTGCTTGTTTCCATAAGTACCAGAAGGAACACACTTGCAATCTTCGCAGCAAATTCCGCAGTACTTCAAGCACCTGTCCGACACCGCCGCTTTCTGGCACCTTGTCGAACATTTGTTATCACAGAAAGCTGCAACCAAACAAAAAACACCCACCATAACTAACCACAATTTAAACTAATAACAAGAGGCCAAAACATCATAGAATATTTACATGAACCAGCCAAGGCGGGCTCCAAGAAGGAGGAGCTGAGGAGAAGAGAGCAGAGTAGGAGAGTCGCAAAGAAGAGCTTCATTTTCTCGCAAGACAAAAACTTTTAAGAATCAGAGAAGTAAAAGGAGTTGTGGGCAGTGAAGAAGATGAAGATGGGTTGACAAATTTATAGCAGGGAGTTGAGGTAATAAAGAGTGGGAAGTAAGTAATTAATAAAGAAGTAAATGTTGAGGCAGCGTGGACACAGCTGGAGCTTCTGTCGATTTTTGAGGGGCTGTTACTTGGTAGCTAGAAAAATCTCGTTGTAGAAAGATTTTCACGTGCTTGGGGTTTTTGGTCATTTAAGGTCTCCAATCTGCATTTTTAATATATATATTTATACAATTAATTAATTAAGATATTTAAAAAAGAAGAGGAACAGTGGTGGCGGTGGTGGGGGGGGTTGTGGAGTCGACGCGGTTTCAGGAGCTTTTAATAAGATGGTTTGTCTGATTGGGGGAGAGCAGAGGGGCAGAGGCGTTGGTGGCGGGCTTGCTGAGGTTCAGAGCATTGGTCGATGAATAACAACTCATGCAATGGAACCATACAGCCTTTTAGATCCAACCTGCCGTCCTGTGTTATTACCTACCGCTCGCTTTGGCGTCAAAACAAAAACACCAAATAAAAAAAGTCGCTCCTCTTGTCGGTGGGTGCTGTACGAAATTGGAATCCGAGGTTCAATTTTTACCTACAAGTAAAAGGGAAATTAATTTAATAACTTTTTTCTTTTTTTGTTATGTTCAAACTATTTTCTTTTTTAGGTTAACAAAACTAGTCTTTTTGTTTTTTTTTTTTTTACATGTATCTAATCATTGATATTATATGTATTATGTGTACTTGTTGATGTAGATTTGAATCAAAATTGATTATAAAACCTTAATACGATGAAAACTAGACAATTTCTTTACAAATTTTAATGATTTTTTACTATAAAAAAAGATTAAAGATTAATAAATTGATTATGAGTATCATATGGTAGAAATTTAAGTTATATTATGTTGACTTACGATGCTTTTAAATGTTAAAATATCTAAATTTATTTTGGTATATAAACATGATTTGTTTATAATTTTAAATGAAATTTATTGATATACAATAGACGAAGGACATATGTTAAGATTGATTTCGTGTATGAAAAACATGAAAATAGGGTTACTCGATTACCACTCATGATTTATAGTTATCATTCACATCACACATGATGATCAAGGTTATGAATGAAAGTACGTTTATTATTTTTCTCAAACTTGATGCACAGGTAAATGTTATGGATTTGAAAGAGTTTTAGTTTGTTTTTAATATAGTGTGGGGTTCAAAGAAGTTATACTGAAGGTAGCTAGAGTGTTTTTTTTTCCTTAACCTATGTTTTATTTGACTACTCAAGTAATGACAATTTAAAGTTATTTGACGTGTTAATGACAATTTGTGTGTTGAGGGTTTTTTGAATTTTATAATTTTAAAGGTTTTTTTATATGGGCTTCTTAACTAAATTTAAGGTTATTTGACCTGTTATTTTCAAAATTTTGATCCATATATTTTGTAATAAATATTTAATATTAAAACTACTTTAATAAGTTATGCATATAAAGAAAGGAAATAGACAATAAAAAAATTTATCGAGTAGAATACTCCCGAGGACACTTAAGTACCTACCAAAGTATCACTTTCAAGCGCAAATGATAACGTAAGATGCCCAAGGCACTATTTCCTTTGTTAAGGAGATACGGATAGAGAGAAAGTTGGAGTTGTTTAGAGACACTGTTTCAAACAGTATTTTAAACTACAAAACAACTGTTTCAACAGAATTTTATTTCGTTTAATGATATTGGGGGAGATTTTATGATCGAGGAATGTGGCTGGTCATTTCTAATTCCAGATCAATGGCAGAAAGAGGACAGTTACCTGTATCCTTAAAAAAATGCTAATTTCTTTTGAAAATTTAAAAAAAAAAAAAAGAATTTTCAAATTAATTTCCCAAGTAAAAATATATATATATACACACACACTCTAGTTAAGATCATTTGAAAGACACAGCTCAACACAAGATATGTCTCTAAACTGTAAATCAGAATCAACATTAACATTTAAATAAAATAGTGATTTGAAAGATGATAATGCCAACAAAAATATATCAGTTAAGTTGAGATTATTTCATATATATTAATAAATTTTATCCAATTTTGTTAGCGTTATTATGGATTTAATGAGTTTCACTTTATTAATACATATGTTCAGTAGTTTTCTTCAACTTTACTACATTGAAAATTTTCGTAATCAAGATCACAACCCAAGTCCAGAAAATACCTACCCTGATGAGAGATTTCTACACAAATTATTATACTACTATATTAATGTTAATTGCACGTAAAAAGGATACTTTAAACGGAATTTGGTTAGAATGAAGATGACAATTATGCAACAATCAGCCATTAAAATGATGCACCCTTTCTTTTGAAGAATAGATTTCCCATTAAATTATATGGGAACTTTAATTTACACAAAACAGATATACTAAACATTACAGGTGTAATAACTATACCAGTGGAACTAACCAAGATGGGCTAACCCTTTTAAAACTCAAGAAAATGAAAGAAAATGGATGCTCCTTTGAACATATATCAACCTCCCATTCTTCTCGACGGGCGTGGAAGCCGATCATGAGATTGTTCCCTTGAAAAATCTGTTGAAGCCAGCAAATTCACCTGCAAAAATTTAACTTCACTAATATTCTGTTTCTGCTAATATTCCTTCTCCCACAAGCCTCCCCCTGTATCTCTCTTGGTTTATTGATTTCTTTTTATGATATCAAAGAAAGAAAATGAGCTCAAAGAAATAAACAAAGCAGGCATACCTTGACAATTTCAGACATTGAACTTGGACGTGTATAGGCTGCTAAGATGCTCATGTTGAAATCCTGAAAGCAAGATATTCAAAAAAAATAAAAATAAAAGTTTCAGGTTTTTAACAGCACATGAAAAATCATGTATGCATACGCACGGGTGAAAATGCTTTTAAACATTAAAAGCTAAAATAGTCCAGATACGTGGGTTGAATTCTAAGGATTTACCTAATACTTCTGCACATGTTAAATACTTCAGTAGTGTATTAAAAAACTGACTCAAGGTTACTTTTACTTCGGTTCAACACATTTTTGAACAAGTTAAAATAAACAGAGTCATTATAAGTTGATAACACAAAATTAAACAAAATACGTAGGTTGAATTCTAATGATTTACCTAATGCTTCTGCACACGTTAAATACTTCAGTAGTGTATTAAAAAACTGACTCAAGGTTACTTTTACTTCGGTTCAACACATTTTTCAATAAGTTAAAATAAACAGTCATTATAAGTTGATAACACAAAATTAAACAAAACAATCAGAAAAAAAGGATTTTACAAATTTTCATCAGTACTTAAACCATACAAATCACAAGCACAAATTTTCCACCTCCTAAATGAATGTCTGTCTTGTACAAAAGGTACTACAAGAAAGCCGAAGAAAATGTCCAAAAGGCTAACCAAGAATTTTGAAAAAGATATGTTAACTACACCAAAACAATAATAGGAAAGATTTGTCTTTTGCTCCTTTAATAGTAGAAATTATATGGTTTACAACTTAAAGATAGGAGACTCCCATGTATCTTATTAATTACATGAAGCAAAGCCAAATAAGATTTGACTTGCACTTGCTAAATGTAGATCCAGATAAAGATAACGAAGAAATAAAAATATCATTCATGTTACTTTCTAAAATGTATATATTATGCTTGAAAAATGAAAATAGTAAGAACTTGAAGCTGTTTTCCTAATTCTAGCTCTCAAGTTATCAAAAAATAGACTCTGTATTTGTAATAAATTACATTACTTACCCTAAAGGGATCGCCCCTCAAAGATTGCACAAACGTGGATGTCCCTGGGGCTTTTCCCTGCACAAGAAAAGCACCAATTCAATTTCTCCTCCAACTTATAACATAACAAATCCAACAGACAATTTCTGTGTTCTAAATAAAGAGTTGGAAAATTGTCCTTCAGCGTTAACTTATTCATGATAAAGACAGACATTAAGCAGTTAGGTGGTATGGAGAAGCAGCACCACCACAGTAGTTATTTCCAGGCTATAAAAATCAAACAAGCAAGCAAACAAAGAAACATTTTATATATAAAGACTTGGATACACCTATGTACATTTATATTCAACCATAAAACAATGTTTGATACATCACAAAATGTTAGAGTTGAATATATTATATATAAATAAGAGACAACTGCACCTCCAAACATATATCCCTGAGACGCCTCCCAGTTTGAGCACAGCAAACGCGAACTACATGTTCATCACAACTCCCAGTAACAATATAGTCCCTTCCATTTAGGTAATAAGATCGAGTATAATTCTGGGTGCTTCCAGTAGAAGGTATGTCAAAATTCAAGTGGACCCTCCCATCAACAGCCAGAAGCTGCGTAACCTGAAAATAGCAATACGTCTAACTTAAAAATTTTGACATATTAATTGAACAATAGCATTCACATTTTTGTCACACCAAAATAAAAGAATCAAGCATGAGTTGCTCAAAATGACAGAGTTAAATAATTTTAAAGTGAGCTACATGTCCAAAGAAGCCCACGCCTATAAAAATTAGTGATGAGGACATGATGACACAAGTACATTTTTACAGCAATTACCCTTAGATGGCATAGCATTATGTATTCCACTCTCCAAGACGTAAGAAAAGCATTCCAAAACTTTTAAAAGCTGTACTTGCAGATGAACCTTTTCTGACAAGTATCTTGTTATACTATATATGTCAAAACCTGGTATCATTTGTTAAATTTCAAAGCTGGGCCTTTTGCTATCAATATAAGCTTTTAGGTCAAATAGTTTTTCCGTATGGTATCAAACCAAGTTGCCAAAGTGGATTTGTATTCGGGTCCCGTTATTGTTTTAAATAAGGTACGATAAGTTATGTTAGCATTATATATCTAGTTATTATGATTGTAGCAGTGCTTAATCATCGTTACTTTTATGTTAAGTGTTAGAGCTTACATGTTATAGTTAGGCTTACCTATCAACTTAAGCTTTTAGGTCATATGATTGATTAAATTCATTGAGTAAGAATTCGGCACAGCAAGTACTACTAATCCCCAATGAAATAACAACAAATATTCTAATCCAAATTTGAGATGCATGGAAAAAAAAAATTCCAAAATAAAATTTCACAGGGAGCAAGCTTTAGTTTTAGTTATTAAAATCAAGGGGTAAGAATTTGTAAGAAGATCAATCCAACTTCAAGATCAATCAAATGCAAAAACACAATTAGGTAGGGGTGGATTCAAACCAAGTTGGCTACTTGGCTCAAATGAGCCCAAAACAAGCTCACCTTATTTGAGCTCAAGCCTAAGGGTTTTAGTTGTCAAGCTCAAGCTTAGGAGTGTTCAGCTTGCCAAAGTTGCAAGCTTGGAAAAATTCAATTCAATTTAATTAAAACGATGTCATTTTGATCAATACGCATGAAAGCTGCATCGTTTTGGTTGATTTTAGATTGGCTTGATACTGTAGCCGATCTTGAGCTTGGCTCCCCTCAAGCTGAGCCGAACTTAAGCTGACCCATATTCAAACTTGGCTCAGTTCGAATCTAAGCCTTACTGTCAGGACCAATTATTGCACAGAGTGGACGTCTTAGATGTTAAAATCTAGCCACAGCCCCCAAAATAAGTTGGCAACAAGCCACATCGAACATATTCACAGTTCCACTTATACAGTCAACAAGTTGAAAAGTTACCTCATTGTCAACAGCTGAAACAAGAAGATAATGATCATCTGGAGAAAAGCAAACCATCACATTTCCTTGTGAGCTTGAAGCAGTATAGCAAGGCTGTATAGGTTTCTGCCTTAAATCCCACAACTTGACATCCCGATCAAATGAAGACGTAGCAAATATTGATGGGGAATGGTTTGAAAACTTAACAACATTGATGTGCTCTTGATGCATATCTGCGAAAACCTGCAAGCGTCTTCCGCTAATGATGTCATAGAGAGCTGTATTTTTTGAATATCCACTGGCAAGAAATAGTTCATCCGTAGAGTTAACATGAACAGATGTCAATTGGTCAAATTCATCAAAGCTGACAGTGCCAGCACTGTAAGGGGCATCCGCAACTTTTGGTGGCATATTCTTAATATCATACAACTTTAATGAGCCATTATCTGAACCAGCTATGAGCTAGGGATGCAACAGAGAGAGAGAGAGTCAGACATTTCAATGTCATTAGAAATTAATAATAACCAAATACTCAAAAAAACTCATCATTATATAAAGTCTAGCAAGAAAAATATAGTGTGCAGTTTCGTTTGAAAAACTACATTTCTTACAAACAGTTACAATGTCCATAGTCACTAGTACCACAATACCAGATATTCATACTTTTTCGATAATTTTAACATTCAATAGTATGTTGAGGTATGTAGGGGAATGATTAAACATTCTAAAGATCATTATGGTAGAAAATAAGCAATGGATAAGGATATTTATGATTAGGATGAGGAAGCCGTAGCAAATTAATCTCTTTGGATAGTTTTTATAATACTCATACCTTGGAAGGATACTTCTTGAGCCAACAAAGGCCAAGCACACTATTCATATCCCCAAATGATGGAATACAACTAACAATCTTCTCAATTTCATGGTTGACTACAACTATTTCACCATCTAAGGTTCCAAAGACCATAAGGTGAGGAATAGACGGGTGGTACTCAAATTGCCGGGGACGAAAAATCCTATTTTCATCTCCAATATCATTGCCTGAAATGGAAAGTGTACGCACAAAAGGCCAGGCAGAAGATCCAACTTTGGCAGCACAAAGAGACCTGGTATAAGAATATTGAGATGTTCCTGAAGTATATGATGACTTTTGCTTAGAAGTCCTAACATGAGAGTTACTAGCTTTTATTTCACGCCTTTGCAAGATATCAACAATACTCTCTTTATGCTTCCTTTTGTATGGCATGTACTCAAAGTTCTGTGAAAACGTAATACTAGCCATTTCCCGGTCAATCTTTCTGATGGACAAGTTATCCAGAAATTTCAACTGTGGTAATAAAGCTATCATGAAATCCCTGTAATGCTTCTCAAAGCATATTGGGGAAGCATTACATGATGAATACTTCAATGAAACACCTGCAACATGCCTTGTCAGAACACCAGCAGAGACTTCTTTACTTTTATTCAACAATGTCTCAAGAGAAGCCTGCAAAACCAATTCAAACCAAAAATATCAAAGAATTTAAATGCTAAGTGCTATATTTTAAAAACATCAACACGTATTATAGTACAAGTGGTCAAAATGGAAGGTGGAATACAAAAGCACAGAAAAATATATTTTACCTCATTCCAAGGACCAATCTCTCCATCCATTCGAGGAGCTACATCCGAGAATAGGCCCATGTAACTATATTCGTGCTGCTGAATTGAGAAATCCATTTCACTATCATCTGATGAATCCTCTATCAAGATTTCAGAATCAGGGTATATAAGTACATTATTGAAATCTCTAACAGATGAACTACTGATCAGATGAAAGAAATCAGCTTTGTCATCTTGATCAGTTGATCTAGAAGAATGAGTAGCCGCATTGCAACAGAACCAGTTTTGGAATCGAAGTTCAACCAGGGAAGGGAGTTTAGAAAGTGCTGCTACAGTCATCCAGAGGTTTGACACTCTTGTCTCACACATTGAAAGGCTAATTAGATTGGGCATACAAGTAAAACAGTCTTCTTTGAAACTAGATAGTGACTTACTATAATCAAGATTAAGAGTGTGTAATCGCATGAACTCTCCCATCATGTTCAATTTTCGAAAACATGAGGCCCTCAAGTCTAAAACCTGGCATGTCAAACCTCTCTGAGAAAGATCCCTGATAGTGAAAAGCCACAAATTAGTGACAAGAAATTGTCAATGAAAATTATGAAGATTAAGAAGATTTTTTGACATATTACTCCCAGCAAAACATGTAATAATAAAAGATGTTGCATAACATAAAAGATGATAAGTAGAGCAATCAATGGAAATTCCAGTCCAATCAAAATGCATATAAATATCTACGATAGTAAGCAGAAGCTACAACATCAGAAGTAAGCTTGGTTAAAGAAATTTAACCAATTTATGTCAACTTCATTTTTTATGAAGGTTTCTGCTGTAAGCATAATCATTCAATATTAGCTAGCCACATGGTAGATAAATGTGAACATTTGAACTGCCTGTAACCATTCAAAACAACTAAGTGACAGAAAAAATCATCAACGGAACTTACCCAATACTATAATTACAAGATAGTGTCGCCTACTAATTGGTTTAAATGGTAAGTCTATGCATTAGAAACTTAAGGCCTCAGCATTACTGGGAAATGAATCTTATAGCTTTTTTTTAAAGTCAATGAAAACATATGCTATTATGATTCAAAATGCCTGCAGATTTAACACATGAAACTCCAATGATTGATCAAAGAGCTATCAGCCAAAACTTTCAGATGTTTACCACTGCTGAGCTTGTGCTATATGAAGCAAAAGAAGCTGAGATTAAATAGTTGGTGAAAAGAGGAACATTATGAGCTGTGAGGCTGTATGCTTGAATTCTGGCAAAAACTCTTCAAAAGTTATTATAACTGATGGAATAGCAGCAGATGCAATAAGTAATAGGTCATGCTTCATGTAATTTCATACAATAAATGATGATTTACTCAACAATGATGCATAACAAACAGATGTAGTTAGAAAATTTTTCAAAGAAATGTATAATAAACACCAATACATACCGCAAGAACTCCTTTCCAAATGACGAATCCTGAAGATCAACTGACCGAAGCTTTTGACCAATAGCACGCATCAGTGCCAAAGCATATTCTCCATTCAACACACATGCTGATCCACCACGTATGTCTACAGCCTCAATCACAGACTCAATAATTTCAGGGCACAATTCAAGAAGGGGGTTGAAATCAATGTCCTTCAAGTACTCCAATAGAATCTCTAGGGTACATGATTCCCGCTGATTCTTTCTAACATCAGCCTGAACCACAAGGATTTAACTAACTAAACCATAACAGAGAAAGTAGCATACAAAGCAAAACTTCTCCGCAGATTTTCCTTAATGAATAATAAAGGAAAGTAACACCTTATTGGGAGATATAAATATTCAGGATCCTATTGAACATTGAACATGGATAAGAAGTGTTGATAAAAAATAAAATAATTCCCATCCATGATAAAATCCTCCGGAGATGATACCAATCCAAACATCATTAAATGAGACATTAATAACTAATGAAATACAATAAAGTTCAAACCATAATCAATACAGACCTTCAAGAGACCACACAAAATTGCAGGATTCGGTAATACATCAAGTCTACTGCAGGAATTAATATACCTGAAACCAAACCCAAAAAAAAATTTAGACAACTACAAAACAATAATCAAGTATACATATAGCAAAGATTAAAAAAAAAAAAAATAACAAGCTTTTTTTTGTTCACTAATTTAAGTCCAGTACATCATAAAACAAAAGCATGCAAAACTTTAACCATCACTGGAGTACAGTAACCCAGTTGCCAAACGCACCCCTAACTCTCACCTCATCCACAGTCCAGGTTCCAGAATTCACAATTACCAGTCGTCTAAGTCTTAAAATCGCTAAGAAATAAATAAAAAACTAAAAATAAAACCCTCAACCCTAATCTAAGCTCAAAAAAGAGTTCCAGAAAACAAAGAAAAGCGGAAGAACAAAAGAGACGGAATTAGAACCTTTCTTCCAAGGTCCGAATATCGGTGGCCATGTTAAGAAACTCCAAACGGCGATATTAACTGATCACGGATTTATCGCGAGCAAAGGTGTATGGACGAATGAAGAGAAATGCATACGTGTAATTCGTACGTGTAATGTGCTTCGTCAGATAGATGTTGGTGAGACGGAGAGGAGAGGAGAGGAGACGCCTCCGATTGGTTAAGAGAACTATGTTACCAATCACAAATTTTACTGTTTTTTTAATTTCATTATTTAAATCTTAAAGTCATTAATTAACCATTTAAGATTTTTAATTATCCTCTTTTTAACGAAGTCTCCTGTCACCTAGGAAGTACACCATCTTATTTGATCATATTTTTTATTTATTTTTTAAAAATATTATAAATATGAAAAACTTTAATATTAAAATAATTTTGCACGATACTATCTAACCATAAATTTATGCAGTCATAGATAATAAATATGTATTTATCAATAATGTTCATATTTCGATCTACAACGGTGGAATCAAGATTTTGGATAAGGGGACTTTGACAATTTCTCTATCATATATCAATTCATGTCTAATTCTTAATTTTAAAAAGTTTATTAGAAAAAAATAAATCTTATAATTTTTTAAAACTTGTATTTAATTTTGTAACAGAAAAATGATGAATTTCTTATCAGTATAACAACGTAGACTTATAATTTTATGAAAATAGCAAATAAAATCTTTAATCAATGAGATAGAAGATAATCTAAACACACTAGATTAAAAATTAAAAAGAATCATTCAGTAACAAAGAAGAAATTTTGATTGTGTAACTCATCATATAATATATATCAAGAAGATGAAATTCACAATTAAAAAAAAAAATTTCTTAATAGAAATCAAAATAATCGAAAAAAAAAATTTTATAATATTAGAAATTTTGTTCAAGTACGCATGATTATTTGTGATTTGATTAAGGGTAGGCATTATCTAAATTCTTCAAAAGTTTTCGCGTTTTGAGAATAAACAGTATTGATACAATCAATCAAATTAAAAAAAATTAAAATGAGACCTTTAATCCACTCGAAGTTTAATTTGAGTCTGAAAATGTTATTTTTAGCAACTCATACAAGTGTAGGGAAAAAGCCAAAAGAGAAAATTAGTTGAAAATCCAAAATTAGTCCTTGTTAATCCACCAAACCTTAAATTATCACATCCTCTATTTGATTTGAAAGACTTGTTGATTTTTTATACATTTATACTCATTTTATTTTAGTATATTTGCCTAATGAAACCATGTTATATAATTGGTGCTTAGAAACCCACCCTACTCACCTCTTGCTTTCTTGAGAAGGGAACCAAGAAAAGGTGGCTACCTTGGCCTATCTATTTATCATTCCTTCTATTATTTTCTATTGGTAACCTCTTGATAGCATGTTATAGTCTCACTGCCCTTGTTTTGATGCCCATTCCCTATTTTTCTTATTGATTATTATTAGGTTGTTCATTAGTTTATCACCCTTCCATGGTTTTAACTTGCTCTAAATAAGTAAATAAAAATACTACAACAAAATTTTACTTCAATATTTTTATTATGTTAAATTATATTTATTAAATAAAAATAAATTTATAATAAATTTATGATCATTTATATTATTAATCACAACAATTTAATAATCAAATATTACAATAATTTTTTATCATCTACTAAATCAAACAAAATAATGTCACTAATAAAAAATATTTTATTATAATAATATTTTATTATCTTTAATTAAATACATTGTATAAGAATTTCAAGTCTTTTGGTCTAAATTAAACCTAATCTTTAGACCTAAGCCTTAAGGATCGAATTCTTTTTACCCTTTTATGAATGTAGACTCAAAATCACCCTTATTAACATTTCTTATTAATTAATAGTTGAAATATCTATTTTACCCTTAGTCAAATTTATTAACACAATAATTTAGTAAATAAATCATGTGAAATGTATGGGTCTATTTAAATAACCACTTCTTATGGGGTTTCTAGGACTATAACTAACAAACTATACTCTTATATTTATATCACTATCATGTTAAGTTGATTGAAATGAATCCCATATATGAAGTCCATTTTATGTCATTTTCCAAAGACTTTGATGCTATCATTTGGAATAAGAGGTACGATTATTAATTTTGGCATAATAATAAAATACAAGAAGAAAGCCATTTTTCGTTTATATATATTTCCCTGATTTTCTATTTTAAATTTAAGGGATTTCGTTTCTTTATATTATATTCATCATGTTTCTCTTTTATTATATTTTCTTATAATAAAAATATATTTAAAAATGGGAGACATTATTCATTTAGTAAAGATTTAAAAAAAAAAAAACCACTTCCTTAAAATTTATTAAATATATTATCTTCAACAGAAAATATTGGGCCAATCATTGCACGTATGAAGCCCAGCTCAGAGCAATTATGTGCTTCAACCTGTCACATTCCCTAGTGTGGGCTTCAACACGGCCTTATGTCATCTTTTTTTTTTTTAAATTATACTTCTACAACTCCTATTTACTTAGATAATACTTAGATTATACTTTTTAAAGGGGTTAGGGTTGAATTTTTTGACACTAATTCTAATTTGTGTTACGTTTGGATTAATCCGAACTAACACAAATATGATCCAAATGTTTTTTCAATGTTTAATTAAATATTTAATATATCTCATTCTTAATCTAAATTTTGAAATTCACCGTTTTATTATTTTTCAAATTCATCGACTCTAAATCCCTCGTTGTACATACGATCTCAATTACTAAAATTTTCCCCCTCCTTCCTCCATGGTTAATGGCTAGATTTTCTACTAATCGAGCTTTTCGTCCAAGCTCGATGTAACGGCACCACATCTCCCTCCGATTTTGAGAGCCAACTCTTGCTTGACGCTTTGTTATCTAGCGAGATCTATCGTTACAAGAATATTTCACTTCAACTGGTTCCTTATAATTGTCATCTTTTGAAAAGAAAGGATTAAAGTTAAACTCATTATCAATGGTGACCAAGCTTTTTCCACGAACCTGTCCCCTGCAGTCTGGATCTCAAATAATTAAGACATTTCCATTTATTTATTTATTTATTTTTTTAAACTTGAAAATTAAATTTGACTTTGAGGTACCATAGTATAAGGTTCCAACATTAGACAAAGTGTCGCACGTGGCTTGGACGCGTAAAGATGAAGAAGAAGATGACTGCTTAGCTTTAATCTTTATGCCTTCTGATTTATTTATAGACTTTTCCTCAGTGAGCTCAGGATAAGAAACACAATAATACCAAATCCCCTCCTTTTTTTAATTAAATATTTATTGATATAATTAAATCATGTAATAATATCATGATTTTATTAAGGATTAATTATTTTTCAATTTTATTGCATGCTTTCAGGCTCATGAAATTGAACATCTTCACTTCACATATGATAATAAAATCTTTCAAAGATTAAGTGTCATCTAGGTTCCTAGCTTTTAAAACAACAAAATAAAGATGGGTCAGGTGCCTTTGTCTATAAGCAACTCCAATTATGTCCCATGCCTAGACTTTATTATAAGGCCAAAGGACTATTTCCCACCCATAGTTTGAGGCGGGGACAAAGTCCCACCCGCAAGTTTTCAAAAACCCGGTCTCTCACCCTTAGACTAAAATTCAAATATATTTTATAATTTTTCAAATAAAATGACTAAAATACCCTTTAATAAATAAAAAATTTTTTAAAATATATTAAAATTTAAAAAAAAAATAAACTGGCCACAGCCACAGATGCCGGCGGTCGTGACCGTTGATAACCACACCAGGTGGTCGTCTCTGACCATTTGGTTCCAGGGGAGGCCAGATCTGGCCTCCCCGTTCTGTAGAGGCAACCAGATCGGTCGCCTCCTGTTTTGGAGGAGGCGGCCAGATCTGGCCACCTCCGCTAGATCTGACCACCGAAAACCGTCGAAGATGGTCGGTATTGGTCCCAGCGATCGTTTTCGACCACGTTTATTCGGGGAGGAGGCCAGATCTGGTCTCCTCCTCCAAAAATGGAGGCGGCCAGATCTGGTTGCCTCCTTCCAACGGGGAGGCTCGATCTGACCTTCCCTGGAACCAGGTGGCCGGAGACGGCTACCTGGTGCAGTTATCAACGGCCACCGCCATCAGCATCGGTGGCTGTGGCCAGTTTATTTTTTTAAAAATTTTTTAAAATTTATATAAAATTTATTTTATTATTTTATAAAATTTTAATCATAAAATGACAAAATTACCTCTGAAATGTTACTGTTTTCTATTTTATTTAATATTAAATTGTTTCCATAGGTAAGAGACCGGATTTTTGAAAACTTGTGGGTGGGACTTTGTCCACGCCTCAAACTATGGGTGGGAAATAGTCCTTTGGCCTTATTATAAATACTGAGAAATTTGGCTTGGCCCACTTATAATTCTTGTGCCCCACTTTCTGATATGCATTTAAAGGAAAAAGTTAAAATTGTTTTTGTTTTGGTTCTTTGAACTCTTGTTAAATGAGAATATTTAAAAAGTAAGTAAATTAATTAATTTATGTTGTACTAAAAATATTCCATGGCTTGGCTTTGTGTATCTGTAAGGTTGCTTTTGTTGTGGCAGAAGTTTAGGGCAAACTGAAAGCTCTAATTTAATCATAATGAAGAACAGTGTAAATTTCATATGAATCCCAACAATAAAGTGGGCTATATAGTCCAAAATATAATTGGAAAAACAACCAAATTCTTTTGACAAATACAATGGTTTGTTTTTCAGATCCTGTTAAGAGCTGAACTTTTTTGTACCATTAGTACACAACTTGAAGCTTCTTTCTTGAGGACAAGGCCACATGGCTTCTTTTGACCACAGGTATGATATTAAGATTCTAATTATCATTCTTATAAAGTTTTAGTAACATATTTTAAAATTCTAATCACAGGGTGATACACATAAATACCCAGAAAAACCCATCACATTTATTTTATGGCTGGCAAGCTTAATTTTCCTGAATTACTTCCCAATTGCATTTAAGATAGAAAAAAATATATATATATTAATGTAAGTTATAGAAAAGTCAAAAGTTTTTTCTTGGGATGAAGAGGAAGACAAAGTGTTCATGGTGGGAAAATAGCTGTATGCATCAAATAAAGTTGAATGCAACTTTTGACCTTTCACATGCAGAACTACTAACTGGTTTTTCTTCTCTTCTCTTTTCTTTTCTGTTCTTTCATTTTTCAACACCAAACCTTGCATTTATCATGCTGTCAATATGGTGTAGTCTCCATTTTTCAAAGCTAGATAATATAAAAATGCCTAATACTATCCTTATAATATCTTGGGGATACTATAAATAATATTTAAGGGTGTCATGTCAATTACCTTATTATTTCTCTAATTGGGCAAATGCAATTTTCTGATGAGGTTTGAATATAGAATTCATTCTAATAATATGATTCAAAAAAAAGTGACATTAATAAGTGGGAAACAGATACTTGAAGAGAAAATGAAGGCAGAATCTTGTCATGTCACCTCATGAAGTGACACATTCATACTCAAAAAAATGTGAGGTATGTTTGTGGTCATGGGTTGATGTTTGGGCATAATGGTCAAAGGATGCTTTTCCTCTGCATTTTATTTATTTTTAAATAATTGAAGAAGGGCCAAAATAAAGGCTTGTTTAAATGGCTTCAAAGTCTCATTTGTTAAATTTAAAATTTTTAAATTTTCATATATTTATTAAAAATTAATAATTTATTTAACAGTTAATAATTATTTTTTATATAAATATTATGACATAAATATATTTAAAATATAAACATTATTTTCTCAAAGTTTATTAAGAGTAAATAAATATTTTTATTTTTATTTTAAATTTTATTATTATATTCATTTGTATATTTTTTGAAATATTTTATAATTTTAATAAATTGTAATATGATATATATACTTTTAACTTATTACTTTTTGAAATATAATTTCTATTTTTAAAAAATTTATAGATACATTAAAATTTTAAAAAATATCTTAAACTTTTTTAAATAAAAAAACCTCAAAATTACTATAAATATAATTATATATATTATCATTAACATTTTTATCTATATTTACATTAATTATAATTAATATAAATAAAAAAAAATATTTAAATTGAGTGATCATCATTTTGTGATCCAACACGTGGTTTAAAACAAATTTTCATCTATTACGTATATAATTTATATTATTTATCAACAGCCTAATTTTACAAGAAAACCTAAAATTATAAAAATAGACTAATAATTTTATCACTAAAAATCTGGAAAAAAAAGAAAAGGTCTTTCAGGGTTTCACTCTAATGTTTTAATGTAACACTTTGACTCCTTCGTAAATTTGTAAACCTATAATACATTTTGTATAATTCAAATTTTAAATCTCAGTTGTCAAAATTATTATTTTCTTAAGCCTAAATTCATCAAAACTATCACACACTTAAACCCATATTCGACGAAATGTTAAATGATAATTCAATAATTTTGCAAGTTTGAAAATCTACAATTCAATAATTACAATTTAAGTTTAAAAATTTTATCTAGCATAGTCACCACCCATTTAAACCCACTATAATTGTCACCCATTAACGCTCAAACCCGAAAAAATTGTTACCAAAACTTACACCCACTAGAACAATCATTCAAACAAAAATCCGTTAGGACCCCAAATAGGCCTGTTTGTGTTGGGATAAAATGAATCATCGGTGAAGTGACCAAATAACAAAATATATGTTTTAAAACAAATAAAGTTTTAAAATCACTTTATGTAGTATCTTATTATAGGAAAATATACAAAAAATGCATGAAACGAAATAAACAATAAAAATATCTTTTATTTATTAATAAATAATTATAAATATATGATAATTCGATTAACTAAAGAACATCAATTCTGATAGTTTGACTATTTTACAAGTTTTGAAAATTTATATTTCAACTTTTTTTTTATTCAATATTAGAAACTGTAACGATCATAAGTGTCATCCATTCAATCCCAAATCTATTTTGAATTTAATGGAATTACTATAATTTGCAAGGGATAAGACGACGAAAGTGAAAGGGAAAGGAGAGAGTGTTATGACAAATTTGACATGTAAAAAATTATTTTAAAAGTTTGTTGATTTTAAAAAGTGAAATTATTAAGTGTAATTAATAAATTAACATTCTAACGTTTGTTAAGATTCATTTTCATTAATGAAATTAAATTTTAGATGATAAAGTCTGATTTATAGATATGAATAATATAAAAAAGTCTATAAACAATTGCTAATTTTTATGATAATAAAATAAAAATTATAGATATAGGGTTAATTTTGCCATTTCAAAAAACCCAATTAAATGATACAATGGCATAACAAATAAAAGAGGGTCATTTCTTTTATAAAAAAAAATATAATAACCATTCTTAATTGGGATTTAAAAATTAAACTGGTGTCAAATTTGTATAATATTTTATGAAAAATATAAAATTATTGAATCATATCTACCAGTAACTAAAACTAATAAATAGTTTTAGGTTAAAGTTTCATTTACAGATAAAATTATACATTTTAATTTTTAAAAATTCAAATATTTATCTATTGACTAAAATAACAGTAAACAATTAAAATTTGATTATTAAAAAAGTATTTTTGTTATTTTTATAAAAAATTAATAAAGCAAAATATATAAAAATAATAAAAATGTAAGTTTTGTTTTAAATATTAACAATTTAAAAAATAAAAAAATTAGAAGTAGTAGACAACAAAATTTGACTGTCTCTGCTAACAAATATAATTAGAAATTGCTGAAAATGGTTTGTTTTGACTCTATTGAACGTTTCTAATTATGGTTACTAGTGGCGGTGATTTTTTTTTAAATTAAAATTTTTAAAAATATTTAATATTTAAATATTAATTTATATTTTTAATATAATTTTTTATTTTTTCAAAAAGAAATTTCAATAATTTTATTAAAAATATTAATAAAATTAAATAAAGAATAATTAATAGACAAATATTTAAAATTTTAAAGTTTAAAGGAAGAAATTTTGCCCTTGGAATAAAAGCTTGGATGGGGATAGGGTATTAGGCCAATAGTTTTATCATTAAAATACTCCAGAATCAGTCGTGTTAGAAAAAGTCTCTTCATCATTAGGGAACAGAAAAATTCTTTCGCCCCGCACTATGTCATTATTGGAACAAAATTTCAAATAGAAAATGTGGAGCACTGAGAAAAAAGTGGCCCAAGCAGAAGAAGAAGAAGAAGAAGCCGAAGAATACTGAGTAGGGGGGAGGCGACTTCATTTTGACCATTCGATGCCCCCCTACGGGCATTCACTGTTCAACCTTCGACTTTCTGTCGTCCGCGTTTATTATTTATTAGCTCTTCCACGTGTTCATTCCAGATTTTCTCTTACAAGTTTGGGTCAAAATAATTTTTTTTTTTTAATTTTGAAAATCATAAGCTTGCATGAATTTTGTTTTGGTTATGAAAAAGAAAGAGAGGCCGAAATCAATCACAAATCAATTAAGGTCGTGGAATAATTTGATTGATATTTTAAATTTTATTTATTTTTTAGAAAAAAAAAAAAAAAAAAAGAGGCCATTGATCCTTCATCTTATGTTGTCGAAATGATGATGACCTTTTCTATTAATAGTATGTTAGGTTTACAATGATTGATTTTAAAACTATTTTGACTAATTTGTAATTTTGAAGTTGAAAATGAATAAAATTACGAATTTCTTTTCAAATTTTCTGAATTTATTTAATAAATCAAAAGATTATTTTTCTCTTTATTTTTAATAAAATGATAAAATTTTATTTGTTAAATTTAAAAAAAAAACAAAATTTTTATCTATTTATTAATTTTATTCGTTTGATATTGATGACATGTTTTCTCAGGTTTGATTTGAGGGGGTAAAAAAATAAAACCTCACTCTCGAGTTTGGTAATTCTGTACTTACTCTATGGGCTGGAGCGTGTTTACCATTTGGGTAAATCTAAATTACCGTAATTGATTAACACCTGTTCCGCCATAAACACAGCGAGCACATTATTATTTAACTATATTTGATATTTATATAGGTAGTTTACTCCCACGCGCGAGTAAAGGCAGTGATGGTCATACTCCAATCATGTGGCGGAAGAAGACGTGAAAAGCCCAATTGATTGTGACGCGCTCTCCAGGCTTGACGTATGAGGACGGCCGTATTACTAGTAAGTAACGTTTGATAGAAATAAATGACTTTTTTCCGACGTTTTAACGCCAGGTTAAAGCCTTAAACATTTACTAAATCGATTAAATTTCTAAAATCTTATTTAATATTTGAAAATATGATTTATTTTCTATAATAAGTTAAAAGAGTGTGAAGAGTGTGCTTTGCTTTGTCTTTCTCCTCTTGCTAGCTTGGTTAAAAATTAGTTTCTCCCCACGGCACTCTCTTTATCTCCCAATATAATGAAAATGTTGTGCTCTCCAAACCAGCACTCATGCTTTTACACATTCTGAAGCTCTCATTCTACAGAGAACAACACAGTCTTCACACTAGCTTTCTCTCCATGAAGAACTTACGCTGAACCGTAACCCAAGACGTACTCCTTCTCACGTTCAGATATCAATTGCCCTCTTGTACTTTCGTTCACTTTTAACCTCAAAACTTTGAAACAGACTACATGGAGAAGAAACAAGGCTTCTTCTCGGCTCTCAAAAACGAGGTGGTTCGCGGGCTTTCGCCGTCTCGGTCTCGGTCGCGGTCGCGGTCAGCCAGCCCGGCCCGAGCCATGTCGCCCATTTCGTCGCTGCTTCGGAGGAAGAAATCCCAGAGTTCGTCGCAGCAGTACATGGCGAATGCGGAGCAGTTAATTTCGAGATCCGGGAGTCTGAGGCCCGTGGTGGGGGAGGCTCTGGCGCCATTGATGGAAGGCCCGGATCCGGATGGAGGGGAAGTTGGGGATTCGAAGAGGGTCGGGTCGGGTTTGGGACAGTGGGTTAAGGGACAGTTGTCGAGGACGCCGTCTGTTACTGCGATGGCTTATAAGAGGTCTGATCTCAGGCTGTTGCTTGGAGTTATGGGCGCACCGTTAGCCCCGGTGCACGTTAGCAACAGTGACCCTTTGCCTCACTTGAGCATCAAAGATACTCCCATTGTTAGCTCCTTCTCTCTCTCCTTTAAATTTCTTTTGTCATTTTCATGTTTAAAAAATAAAAGTAAATTTGTGGTTTTATTATTATTATTATTATTTTTTAAATTTGATGGATGGTGGATACTTTTTATTGGGCTAGTTGATCTATGGAGTTATAATTATTGTTAACAAGTTTGTTTTTCTGTTTGGTTATTCAGAAAATAGAAGAAAATTCCAAATAAATTTATTTTTTAGTTGGATTTTAAATAAAGGTAATTCCTATGTGTATAACTTCTTGTGCTTTAGAACAAGACAAGAGATACGGCGTTAGCTGGAAGAAGACAGGAAATTGCATGTGAATTGAACTATTTTTTTCCTAAATTTATTCCCTCTGTAATTTTGTGAACACGACTCTAAAATTAGCTGAAGCGACTTCATAACTTTGTGTATTATGATGGTACCGTAGGAAACTTCTTCAGCTCAGTACATATTGCAGCAGTACACGGCGGCCTCTGGTGGGCAGAAATTACAAAACTCAATTAGAAATGCTTATGCCATGGGGAAGGTTAGAATGGTGGCTTCAGAGTTTGAAACTGCTAATCGAACTGTTAAGAACCGGAACACCTCTAGATGTGCAGAGTCTGGTGGATTCGTGCTCTGGCAGATGAATCCAGACATGTGGTATGTTGAACTTGCTGTTGGCGGTAGTAAGGTCCATGCTGGCTGCAATGGCAAGCTCGTTTGGAGGCACACTCCTTGGCTTGGTGCTCACACTGCCAAAGGGCCTGTTAGACCCTTGCGTCGAGCACTACAGGTGAATTTTATGTCTTAATTAGCAAGATTTGAGCCGTTAATTTATGCTATGTTCGGTATTTGCTTATTTGGTTGATCTGATTCAGGGTCTTGATCCGAGAACAACAGCTAGTATGTTTGCTGATGCTAAGTGTATAGGAGAGAAAAGGATCAACGGTGAGGATTGCTTCATTCTCAAGCTCTGTGCAGATCCTCAGACTCTGAAGGCCAGGAGTGAAGGTCCTGCAGAGATCATTCGACATGTGTTGTTTGGTTATTTCAGTCAAAAGACTGGTCTTCTTGTTCACATGGAGGATTCCCATCTGACCCGCATCCAATCTAATGGTGGTGATGCTGTTTACTGGGAGACCACAATAAATTCATTCCTTGATGATTACAGACCAGTTGAAGGGATCATGATTGCACATTCTGGCCATTCTGTGGTGACACTTTTTAGATTTGGAGAAGTAGCAATGAGCCATACTAAAACAAAGATGGAAGAAGCCTGGACTATTGAAGAGGTTGCATTTAACGTTCCAGGTTTATCATTAGATTGTTTTATCCCCCCAGCTGACCTTAGGTCAGGGTCCATCAGTGAGGCCTGTGAGCTGCCTCAGGACGAAAGAGGAAAGAGCGCAATCGCATTAGCTGCACATCGAGCTAAAGTTGCCGCATTGGAGAAAGCACATGATGGCAACATGACGTGGAAGATGGAAGTCTAACAAAGGGTAGGATCAAATCAGGGGATTAGAAGTTACTAACCGACCGATTAGAAGTTACAGAGTAGAAGTTAAGTCATATTTTTGGGCTTCTGAATATGCCTCTGTTAATCTGTAAATAGAGTATAATCATCATTCACAGGTTCTGTTGTGCCCTGGATGGATCTATATACTCTCTATGCAGAATCCGACTACGGAGTTGGAGCTCAGTTTTCCATTTAGGGATAGAGCAAACGGAGGTGAATTTTTAGTTTACCTTCTAGTGCTAAAAAGAGTGTGGTGGTGAAGCTGTGGTATGGCAGAACCATTAACCTTTCTCTGTTCTACTAATTCTCTTTGCTAAATCAATTCGCATTGGTGGCAGTGGAAAGGAAAAACTGTTAACTGGCTGGGATAATTTCGAGAAAAAAATTTGTCTAGCTTATTAATTCTTCTTATCTTTTATGGGTTTGCTTCTCTTGGTGTGGTTGTTTGATTGATGTAGTCGTTTTTGGGTTTGGGAAAGATTAGGGATTTTTGCTGAAAGTGGGCAAGGTAAATGAGAAGGTATAATTTTTTTTTTTTTTTTTCTTGTTTGACGTTTGTTCACTTCTCTGTTGACAAGATGTAAACAAGTAACATTGTTCGAACAGGTGATCTTGAAATGAATATAATGATCAACGTGTCCGTTTTTGACTTGTCAAGTGGTGTACGTTTTTAACCTTTTAGATGTTTTTGAGAAAATCTTTTGATGATAAGTGGAGATTTTCCTTCAAAGTTACTTTCACTGTTTTCATGACAAAATGGGCATCTTGTCCTGTTTGTATATTATTGATCAATTTCTTCTAGGTGGGTCAAATGTGAATCACCATCTTTTTGAATGCTGATGTTATGTTCCATATTGCCTCTATCTCTATTTATATGAACAAGAATCTTTACATGGTGCTTGCCAGCATCAATGGATGGTGTTTGAAAATTCAGTAGCAGAGCCCCTTTGGGACCGAACTTTTTCTCAACTTTGCCCCTTCTCCCAAGTGGAATGAAGATTTGGAAATATTTACCATTGAAAGACTTTTGTATATAAAAAAATTCCATCTATGACCAGACCCGAATCAATCTTCTCTGCGGAAGCCAAAGTGCATCGTATATGGGGAAGGCTTGTGTCTGAAATATCATTACAGCAAAGCACGGGATAAAAGTCTTTCAAACCCCATGTGAATGTGATTTCTTCTTCATCTTTCCTCTCTTTATTTTATTCTGTTACGAGATACACTAATTTTACCTGCTTTTGCAGACAGGCTTTTCTCTTTCACTGCTTTAACCCACTGGGGTTGGGTTATGGTTTTTTTTTTTTTTTTTTTGGTTTAACTTCATTTATTAAAAGATTTATTTGTTGGGGAAGGTTCCGCACCATGATGATGCTTGTGAATGGTCAAATTCTCCATTGATGAGGGGTTTTATTTCTTTTCTTTTTGGGGGGCAAAAAACTGTATGCCCATATGGTTATGGTTCATACAAAGTACCATTATAAATACATCTAACTGCCTGCCTTATTACTCTGATGCACCCCCTCCAACAAAAGCCCTGCATTTGAGTTTAAATTTAGACACAATTTCAACAGTTTTCACTTTCTCTTTTGCCCTTTCCCACTTCGTGTTACATGTTGCATCAACTTGTCACAATTACTCCATTCTTTTCTTCTCTAAGTGGTCACCTAATCAGGACCCTTAACTGATAATTCTTGACAAACTTCATCAATCATGACTGTGAGACCTCTTTTGTTACGTGGGGATTGAGAACCCTGATCACCAGAAATAATTATTATAAATAATCATCAACATAAACAAATCTTTTACATAACTAATCAGTTTAATATATAATGGTAAGATTTGAAATTTTCAGTTGAATGCTAGCATAGCACCAATAACAGCCTAGTCTTGTATAGCCTCACATGAAAGCCATATGGATTCCATTTAAACACTACCAAAACTGCTAATCATAATTAGCTGTTGCTCAGACTTAATATTTTTCTGTACAAAGGCAAAATCTGGTAAGAATCTATTGCATTCTGGCAAATTAGTATTCTCTTTCCACCATTTAAGAGCAATCAAATCTTATAGTGAGGAAAAGCTTTAAATTGTCACCCACAAACAAAGGGCCATTTTTCATTAAAATTTTTCCCAAATTGGGAGCTTTAACCAAACACAAACCACCCTCTTCATTGCTTCTTTCTTTCACAATCACAAGCGTTTCTCTTTTAATAAGCAAATATTTTTGCCCATTCCCCAAATACTAACCTATTCAAGTTCAATATATTAGGCCATTTTCTAAGATCTAAGCCGCTCAATTGGCTTTGTTTTTAAAATAAATATAAAAGAACCTTTATATAACATTGAATACAAAAATAAGAATCTATCCCTTCTTGTCACTTTCCTTTAAAGGTATTTATAATTTCATTTGTATATTTTTCACTTGGGTTGTTGAGTATAAAAATAATGTTTTGTTCTTAAAAGTGATTGATGAGGGGCAAGTCTTTCGAACAAGAGTTAGAGAAATTTAAGGATTAATTAAACAAATAATTTCTCTTTCTACTCATGTCAAGTAATTGTAATTTTTGTGGCTCCAAGTTTGCTTATGGGAAATAGAATTTAATAAATATGTACCCACCCTCGCCATCTTCCTTCTCCTTTCCTAGGTAGGATGACTGTTAGTTTCTAAGCTGACTTCAATCTATAATTTTTAATTTTAATAATGCCTTTGTTTAGCTACTTTTTCTTACCAAACAAACACTTCCCTCCCTATTATTTTCAGGGCAAACAATCGAAAAGAAACATTTCCCCCTCTACTCTCATGTGCTAAGAGAAGGCCAATGACCTATCTAACTAGGAGTTGGGTTAGCTTGGCTCAAGTATACTGTACAATTTTCCCATTAAAATTTGTAATAACATATTGATTTGATTTTACAAAATCCAAACAAGCAACTTTACTAATTCTTTCTCTCAATCCCCAAGTTTTATTTCTAGTCAAGACTTCAATCTAACAAAAGTAAAACCCACAAAGCTTAAAGAGTGATCATGGCTAAATCATGTTGGCAAACGCATCATATACAACCAACCACATTAATTTTGAGTTCTTAGTAAAGTGTGAATAAAATAATAACATAGGCATCAGTCCTAAATTAAAAAAAAAAAGTGGGTTAGAATCTAGAGTGTAAAAAAATAATAAAATGCATATGGGGGATGAGCCTGAGTTGTGGGTAATTGGTTTTGACTTTCTGATCCCCATTTGTCAGACTGAAATAGTTTAATTAAGCATGCAAAGAAGCAGGATTTTAGGAGGTGTTGTAAAATCAGTTGGCAAGTTGAGCAGTCCAAAAATATAATGAGATTAGGAGAGAATGCATAACATAAAATTATGAAGCTTGGGAAAATTAAGAAGCTAGATAGATTAAAAAAAAAAAAGTGTCGGCAAGGGGCAGGAAATTAATTAAGTCTGGTTTGGTAAATGTGGAAGACTGAAGGAATGGATGAATGTCAAAATGCAAAAGCACTGGAATCGAGGCTTGGGCATTTAAGAGGGTCACCAATTCACAAGGGCAGTAAGCTGACTCCAAGGATCATTTTTGTGTGAAAAATGATGTGGGTGTGCGTGTTTTTTACAATGTAACATTATTGAAGGATAATTCTCTCTTTATTTGTGTGTGTCGGTGAACAAGTCATTTTTTTTTTTTTTGTTTCGAAGAAGTGGTGGGGGTGGTGAGTTGAATGCAAATATATATCAAGGGAGGGCATTAATCAGTCCATGCTTTGACCATTTTGTGCTATTTTGAAGAAGGCCCATATGGGTGTCCCTACACGTTCTGTTCGACCTCTAAAAACTGAGCTCCAATGCAGCTCTAGATAGACCTTTGTCTTGGGCTCAACTTCTGCTAGTTCCACTAAGTGCTCCAAGCTTCTTGGGACAACAGATTGGTCCAGTTCAATTTGCCAATCCATGTAATCGCCCGGCTGTCCAATAAGGTAAACGGAAGCCTGAGTGAATTCTGCTTCCCTTCGGTAATTGCAACTTGTACGCGACTGGCCCCATTAGAACCTCTTTGCCCAATTCTTCTTATTGAACCACTCTATTCTACGCAGTCAAAATATTTTGTTTCAGCATGCGGAGCACATCAAATCAACTATGGGCTGAAGCTGAATGCCTAAGGCATTATCAATGTTGATCCTCGTGTATAGAGAGGCAAAGAAGGTGGGTTTAACAGTATAAAGCTTGATAAGGCGTCATACTACTATTGGCCTTGTGGTAAAATATGTTGTAGCTTAACACTGCCCACGCAATAAAGACTTTCATTCCCTCGTGTCCTCCAGTGGGTGTCTTGTGGAATTCTTTTATAACCAACCTTCTCAATGGAGACGCCTTGCTAATCTTGAACTTTCCCTTATAGAACAAGATAGCCATTCTTCATGGAAAAACTTTCAAAGTCGTGAGAAAAGAGACTAAATTAGTTTCCGGGATTTGCACTACCTGACTTAATAGCCCTTAAAGACTTTCGTGACCTGTTTTAATCACAAAAGAGCCCTCCCAATAAATGCAGATTCCATTTCATCACCATTTTCACCATAGCAAGTAATTCTCTTATGTAAGTTGGAAATCACTTACATTGAGAACATAACTTCAAGCTGAAAAAAGCAATTGAGCGATCCCATTGCATAAGCACACCAACCTCTGAAGCATGGGCGGATCAAACAAATATTAAATAACAAGTATTAACAGATAGAAGTAATAATTAACCACCTTTACAAAGAGTAAATTATAAAATCAATCAGTTTGAGCAATTTCAAAAGTTTTTAAGTGCCCATAATTACGTCTTTGGATGATCTTATTGTTTATTATGTGTTAGTTCCAACCATTTCAGAAACCCAACTTGTTACCTTCTTGTTTTAACCAAACAATTTATTTTGTAAGACATTGGTCAAAGACATCTTTTCCTGTAAGGAAAGTTAACAATTTGTCTTAATTTCTTGAAGGAAAGACAATCACAATTCGTAGAATATCTCCATAACTTTAATCTAAATTATAAAACGATATCTTCCCTAGATTTTACGTATTGACCATCTTTACCGTCATTTTTCTTATGTTGAGGTTACTCCAATTATTTTAAGTTTATATTTAAATATTTTATTTTATTTTTCTTATGTTGGAATGAAATTTGGTTACTAAAATCATTTATGTGTTTTAAAGTGTTATAGGATGTAATTTTTAGACTATTATAAACAAAACAAATTGTTATATCATGTATTTTGTTAATCTTAAATTAAAGTATTTTGAAACTGAAACTAAAATGTTAAAAACATTAGAGTGAAAACAATAAATAATTTTTTGTTAGTTCAGGTCATGTTAAGTCAATTTGAAAGTAGTTTGAATCTGGTTAGAGTTAGAAGATTTTATCACAATTCTAATTTGAATTGAATTATATAATGATTTGAACATAACCCGATGTTCAAACTATTAGATCTTTGCCTGGTTAACACTGGCATTGGAGCTGGACAGGCATGTTTGGGCTGGACCTTTCTCTTGGGCTGCAACTTCCGCATTTTCTATTAACTCCACCAAGCTTCTCTGGGCAGCAGCGGTCCAGTTCCATTTGCCAACCCAACAATGAACATGGTATCCCAAATCCTGTAACAATATTACTAAAATAAGCACCCTTAAAGGATATTTTGTTTTGATTTTGATTTTGATTTTGATTTTGATTTTCACCCCAACAATGCAACAGAAACCATACAACAAAAGAAATTTGTGGAAAGTGAACAATGTAGATACCAAAAACAACTCCCTACCTAATCTAATATCTGTCTGCATATTTCTCTTTTATCACATCAAATTCTAAAAACCACACAAAAATGACTGAAAATAGGGCAAGACTCCATCCTGATTTGAACCACCACCAAAATAAGAATACAAAGCATAAAAATGTCAAATAAATTTGTAACAAGAGAAGTTACTTTATTTTCAAGAGTATTTCACAGGTACAATTTCCACATCCTTGTTCAAAACCATTTCTTGTTTATATATACAAAGCACCAAAGAAGACAGGAGACATGGATCCATCAACAAACATTTGCATGAAAGATGGGGAAAAAAAAAAAATAAAAAAAGAAGAAGCTAGCTTTGATACTTAATATTAACAATAACAAAAATATTTTGAACCCCTTTATTCACACTTTATAAAACAGTTGATCTGATCTGCTAGTTTCCTTTGTTGTTATTATTACTATTATTTTTTGTTATTGAGGTGACATTCCAACTGCATGAACACCATTTAGTTACATCAATGACAATTAATTGTGGGCTTTAGTTTGACAGGATTACAAGGCTTGAATATGTTAACTATGTGGACACCTTTTAAAGTGAATTATGCTTTGCTTACATGAAGTTCAAGAATAAATTTATGTGGGTTGGAAGTTCTAGTTAGGATGCCTATATCAAGTGTAGAAGTAAATCTGTGTCACTTGGATTCTCTTGTTAGTTTGCAGTTTGATTGAGCTTAACAAAGCTGTAAAGTCAAGAAGGTGAACTAAGGAGATGTTGACAAAGAAACAGAAGGAGGTTAAGGAGTTAAGATCATTTCAAATGAAGGAGATATTGTGATTATTAATATTGATTATGATGTTTAAACAATTGAGCTCACCCCGTTAAATCCCTTCTGCATTCCTCCATGATGGAGATGGGCCTGTCGTTTTAGTCGAATAGTTTAGGATTTTAATTGCTGTAAAAATAAATAAATAAAAAAAATACAACGAGAGGCTTAGAATCTAATATAAATCAAATTGGACAAGTATAGAGGAAAGCTCCACACTTTACCGGGGGAGATCAATTATTTTCCAGGCCAAAGGACATATTCCCACCCAAGGTTTACTGAATTAGCCATTTGAACTCTTAAAAACTCAAATACTTGCTTGTTGATTAAAATTAACGATTAAATTCAATGATCAACATTTAAAAATTAACGATTAGAAAAGTATTTCATTATTTTGATAAAAAAAATTTTAAATAATATTAAAATAAATTTTAAAAATATATAAAAATAAAAAATAAAAAAACAATCAACGCTATCGGTATTATCACCGACGAAGGTAATCAATGATAAATTAATTAAGAGACTAGAAACGGTCTTTTGGTTCTTTTATTGGTAACAATGATTATTTTTTTAATTTTTTGATATTTTTATCTAAATATTTAAATATATTTTTATTATTTATTTTTTTTATTATGAAAGTAATTTAATCATTTTATTAGAAAAATTGAAAAATAATTAATAAGTAAATGTTTATTTTTTTTTTTTTGAAGATAATGAACAAGATTTTATCTCTTCAGGAAACTTTGGGTGGAATTAAGTCGTTTGACCTTATTTTCCATCCCAATTTTGCTTGAAGGATGCGTTGTTTCCCTTCGAGTTGCCTCCCTCCACAAAAGTATTGGGCAGCAAGTATTGAGTCCATTATATGGCTCATTAATATCCTGCTGGTCGTCCTACCACTATTATAATATTAAAGGACTAATCACGCCAACTAGATTAGCCCAAGGCAGCATACAATTGGAGACATGGTGATTCGGTCTGCAGAATTGCGTCTTCAAGTTACTCTTTTCCAAATGAAAAATTAATTCTATGACAAGAAGAAAGGCAAAAGGCAGTAGTAAAGAGGACAAAAATATTCTATGCATGTACATATTTTTTAAACCATTAAATATTAAATTATTAATAAAAAAACTTAAATTAAAAGAAAAAATAAGTAAACTTTTTCCTAGAGAATAAAAAGAAAAAAAAAGAGAAATTTTTCTTACAAAAAAGAGATAAAGATAGAGATTCTCTCTCATTTATTTATTCGGACAAAAACGAGAATTAGAATATATTTAATTCTTATCTATCTGTTGTTATCTTTCCACCCAACCCTCTTTGCCTTAAAGTAAGTCAAGGGACGAACTTAGAAAAAGTGATCAAATCCCTTCTCTCGGTTCTCAATCATTGAAGAAAAGTAAGCAATCTTTCCAAGGACAAACTACTTGCGATAAACTGGTGTGACAGTGGGATCACTGTATGTCAACTGAGCAAAAGTTGAGAGTTTCTTACTGCTACAAGAGATTGAGAGCCAAGTTGAATTGCTCCTAAACAAGTGAGAGTTTTGATTCGTAGCCATCAAGGTTGCATTTCATTTTAGATTGTAGTATTGGTAGACTTAATTTTTTGGAGCTTCGACTTGAGAGCCTCCAACAAAAGGCCAATGAAAAAATGCTAACTCAAGTTTGTCATCGAGTAAAAGGTGAGGTTTCCAGCAAAGTTAAGAAGCCCTAGCAAAACATATCAGATGAAGGTCACCATGTTAGTCAATCAAGAGCCATATGATTAGTGGAGGCCAATAACTCTTCTTGCTCAGCGTCAATGGTGATGTTCTTGTGCCATGCTAGGGAATGGGACTTTGAAATGAATTTATGAAAAAAAAAAATTGTAAAAAAAAAAATTCATTATTCTGATATCATTATAAGAGTGTTTGTATCTTTTTTTCATATTATTATTTTAAAATATAACTAAATTTATTATTAAAATCCAACAGAATGTATAAATATATTATGTTTTTATAAGTAAATTTTATTAAGTAAAATTAAAAATAAAGAGATGAGAAAACAGATACACAAAAATTGGTGACGAAGATGATGAGAGGTAAAAGAGGATGATTGATGATGACATTATCGAGCAAAAATGAAGAAAGTCGAAAAATGATGATTGTCGATTGATAGTGAAGATTTGAAGATGGCTAAAGAAGAAAAAAAATTAGAAAAAGAAAAATAATAAACTATAATTATAATTAATAGATGATAAATTAATAAATCAAATATTATTTAAGTAAATTTCAGGCACATGTTATATAAACTTTGATAATATTTTTGCATTTTGTATTCCTGCCTTCTTGTAACGAAAAAAAGTGCTTTCACAATTTTAAGTAAAAACCGAACTTTATTAATTCAGATAAAAGGGTTCTTCACAGGAAATTGAGCTTCTCATAGAAATTGAGTGTGAATTTAAACAAAAAAATATTGGAAATTACATATTAGAGTTACGGGGTAATTTCTAGGTATCTTTACAACTCGTATGATCAAAAGCTGGCAATCTTGGAAAATGATTTTATAAATTCAAGGGAAGTAATAAGAATTTGAAAGGCCTGGCTTGGGTTGGGTAGTTTGCTGGCGAAGATTTGGGTCAAAGGCACCTATCGCGGCGTGACAGACAGCGAAACGAGGCCCACTTTGCGGCGGTGCTCCAACATACTCTTAACTTGGCGTGTAAATCACATTTGCCAGTTGCCATAACATCCTCCACAGCCACGGGCCGAACTCCTTGGTCCACTCATCATTATTCATGAAGCCGAAGGACATATTCCCACCCCAGTTTTGAAAAGGTCAAATTTTGTTCTTTGACTTTAAAAAATTCAAACACTCATTTTAAATAATTAAATAAAAAATTTTAAAAATAATAAAAATATTAAATTAATATTAAAATAAATTTAAAAATATTTAAAATTTTAAAAAATAAAATAAAAAAATAAAAAACAACTACTATTATTCATAAAATTGTTGACAATAATAACCATTTATAAAATAATAAAAAAATCAATCATTTTTGTAAAAAATAAAAAAAAATCAATTTAACCTTATCCACTTGACCATCTTGTGAGTTAAAAAATAATTTTCGATCTTCTGATTTGTTTATAAATGGCCATCCCCGTTAATAGAATTATCAATAACAATAACGGTTTTTTTATTTTTATTTTATTTTTCTAATTTTGTAATAAAGGTGAGATTTCTACTTTTCCCTTATACATTATCAATCATCCACCTCTAACATCATCTTACGTGTTCCCTTCATTTTCCTGCAGAGCAATTTGGGCCTTCCCCCTCCGTTTCTTGCTTATCTCTCCATCTAAATTTAATACCAAACCACAAATCTGGAAGCCACGTGGCCTTACTGGTTCCTTAATCACACGTCGCTGATCTGTTTGGTAGTGTATGGGGCCCATGATTCCATATGCACCGAACCTTCCTTTGGTTTCATCCAAGAACCCCACCAGGCCCCTGACTCTGTACGCCCTTATTTATTCCATCGCCACTCCTCCCCTTTCCTCTCATTCAGACTCCACTCTCTGCTGTACTACCGCTGAAACGCACGCAGAGTAGTAACAAGTGAGGAAAATGGCTTACAAAACAAGGTTTTTTATCACATTGTTCTGCATTGTTATTGCCGGTGTTGTTGGTCAATCGCCGGCCACTTCACCTACCGCCACTCCGGCGCCTCCTGCACCAACCACACCAACTGCTTCCCCGCCTGTTTCCTCTACTCCACCACCAATTTCATCTCCACCACCTGCAACGACTCCTCCCCCTGTTTCTGCCCCTCCCCCGGCAACGCCACCACCAGTTAGCGCTCCTCCCCCTGCTACTCCTCCGCCTGCCACTCCACCTCCGGCAACTCCTCCACCGGCTACCCCCCCACCTGCCACTCCCCCACCAGCCACCCCACCACCAGCTACTCCTCCACCAGCAACTCCTCCTCCCGCTGTTCCTCCACCAGCAACTCCTCCTCCCGCTGTTCCTCCACCGGCTCCACTTGCTTCTCCTCCAGCCTCAGTCCCAGCTCCGGCGCCCAGCAAGAAAGCTAAGGTTCTGGCACCTTCACCTCTGGGTTTGCTGACACCTGTGAGTGCACCCGGTCCCAGCCTTACATCAGTCTCCCCGGGTTCATCTCAGATTGATACTGTACGTTCTATTTTGCATTCTTTTAATTCCTGCTTTCTCTATGTCTGCAGTTGTCTCTAACATGCATAGATCTTTACGCTGTTTCGTGATCGTAGTTTAGTTTAGTTTAGTTTAGTTAAGCTTACCTGTAGTTTAATTTTAACTGTTGAAAGATCTTGTCGTTTAGGATTGATGTCGAGAAAACGAAATATGATGTCTAAAGTGAGCCGGGTGGTGATGTTTCGTGCTTCCGGTTGATGTATCTTGCTAACTTATACAGTTGGGTCAGAATCAGATCTTTTGAAATATGATGGAAAGAAACACGAAGATGTAATTGAGTGCATTTCTGCACGCTGTCCAAACAACAATTTAAAAGCTGTGTAGGATAAAAATAGTTAAATATTGAAACGCCAGTGTTGGGGATTGAAAACAGGAGGCACAGAATCCCGATGACTGCATAAATCCTGAATCGCCGCCCAGATCTTATTTCCTCAGAAAACAGAGTCTAACAACCAGAGTCTTAGCCAATAGGTGCATTAACTCAAGACACCCAGTAATTTGCCAAACAACCCCACCTGAAATTTAAAGTTTTAATAATTAATTGAAATAAAAATGCAGTAACTTGGACCTTTTGAGGATTTGATGCTAATGGTAGAATTTTTTTATTGCAGAGTGGAGTGGAGAAAGTGTGGACAATGGAGCAGATGGTGGTCAGCTTGGTATTGGGATGGGCTATGGTGTTATTGCTACATTAGACACGTTTACTTTCTGATGTGTCTGAAGTTCCTATTTTTGTTTAATCTTTGTTGGCTTTTACTCTTTGCGTTCTTCATATATTGGTTAGCTGCCTGTTGGGTTGATGATGGGAGTCTTTATTGTCTGTATTTGAGTTATATATATACATTCGGATGCATTCTTTGGGAGATTTTGGAGGGAAGCTTTTGTATTTGATGGGGGATTTATTCTTCTATGTATGGAATTGCTGGTGGCAGCTTCCTTCTCACCGTCTCCTTTATTATTATTAGCTTGTCATTTCGTTCATCATTATTCTTCTTGTTTCCTCCTTCTGTATGCTTCCGTTTTCCATTAGAGCAATTTCCCACTGTCACATGACAGCACAAATTTAAACAAAGAGTAGCACAATATAAAATCCGTGATAAGCCTGAAGGTATCTAATTTGTACCAGTTCGTCCGTTAGGCTCACATGGGCTCAATGAATTATTGTACTGAGGCCTCATCAGTACCGGGGGATAGAAGAACAGACTGGAAGCCACTGAATGACATAGAAGATGGAATCTCTTAATTAACCAAGACAGTGCTGAGCCCCCCTGCCTGCCATAGGTGGTCTCAATGGCTAAGAGCTTCAATGGTGACGTGTAAATTCGGATACTAACCTCCAGCCATTAATTAAAGTTTTTGAACAACGTTTATTGTCTGGATTCTTCAAACTCACAGCAATGGTATGCCAAATTTCATAGTGGTAGGCGTCCAGAGCTCTCATCTTTGTTTACGTGATCCCATCAAATATAAATGGCCAAAGGACTTATTCCTACTAAGGTTTAGTTTAATGGCAAAATGATTCTTGCTATTTAATATTTTTTAATAAAATAATATAAAATTATAAAAAATATAATAATCATTATCATTTGTGTTAATGATAATAATAACAAAGGATCATTTGGTTTACTCGGTCTCTTTTATTGGTTTGATTGTTTTGATCATCAATGATAATAAAAAATAATTAAAACAATAACTTAAGTTATTTTTTGATAATTTTTTTTTTATGACTTGAGAATCTCTATTTATATCAATCAATCAATTATAAATAATCGGATAGTTTAAATTCGGAGTTTTATGATCATTTAAACTCGTAACTACACAGCGGATAAATTGAGAATTTTTAACAGTTATTATCATCAGTGGTACTAGTTGTTTTTCTTTTTTTAATTTTATGTTTTTAGTATATTTTATTTTAAATATCTTTTAATAAGTAAATAATATTTTATATTTTTATTATTTTTATAAATTTTATTTTATTATTTGTATTAAAAAAATAAAAACATTTTTTGATTATTAAATTTAAGTATTATTTTTGCCTTTGGATCAAATTTTGGGTGGGAACTAATCCTTTGGCCAATGTAGAAGTAATGCCAAATGACTATTTTCCATCCAGGCTTGATGAAATGACAGATTTTCAGTCTTTCCGAAATTAAATTCACACCTCTTGTTCTGTTATTTTTTGGTTGTGGAATAATGTTTGGTTTTTTTAAATAATTGTTTTATCTTTTTTATTGAAATTACAAAACCACCCTTAACAATTGACATAAATATTTAATTATTAATATATATTTACTAACTTAAAAATTTATCATTTACATTCTTAAAAATATTAAAATTATAATTAATTTTAAAATTTATTATTTATGCCCAAAGTATTAAAACATTTTAAAAGTAACTGAATTAGTCCTGGTAGAAGTAACTAAATTATTTATACTCAAAACTAATTATCGGTAACAAGTAATTGAATTAATCCTGACAGAAAAAAATTATAATAAAGATAAAAAACATATAATCATTATGAAAAAAGAGAAACAAAATATGCACAATCACGTGTAATAATAAACTTTTCAATAACAAAAAGTTATTATAAAACTTGATTAGCACCGATAACAAAAGGATAATTAGAGACCAATCTAACTTTTTAAAAATAGATTGAAGTCGAATTGAAAAAATCTACCCAAAATGATTTGATTGGACACTTATTCATGGACTACAATAAAGATTAATTTGTTCATATCAAATCGCGTATTTTCATAATTTGACAAAAAAAAAAAAAAAAAAAGGATCATTAGGTGCAATAAGATGTCCTCTTGACGAAATTAAAGCTAAAATCAAGAAAATTGCGAAATAAAAATAATTTTATACGTCATGCCAATTTAATGTGTTAATATTAAAATCTTATAATTCAAAATTTGCAATCCAAATATTTGACACAAATTGTGATAGTCCCAGTCAGGCAAGGGGTGATTTAGTAATTTCAGACAAAGCTAAACGACACCGTTGCAATATCGGTAGATGAAGAATCATGGCGGGCTAAATTCCCCCCGTCGTCACACGATATACAGGAACGAAAGGATAACACAAAACCCTCTTCAATCTTTCATTTTCAAAACCAGAAATGGCAATCTCTTCGGGCGTTTTCTCCACTTCTTTTCTGTCCCCCGAAAGGGCTTCTTTCCTTAAACTCTCCCTCAAGCCCAACCTTGTGGCGCCCGGTAATATTAACATGTTTCGTACTGTGACCTTAGCCACTGCTTCCAAGCCCACCACCGGAAAGCGCGAACCTCGTGGCATTATGAAGCCTCGCCCAGTATCCCCTGAAATGCAAGCTCTTGTCGGTGTCCCTGAAATCCCCCGTACGCAGGCTCTCAAACAGATTTGGGCTTATATCAAAGAACACAATCTTCAGGTTATTTTTTTGTCCTCTTCTTTTATTTATGTTACTAGTAATAGTACCACTTTGTACTATATTTTGATGAAGCTGTCTCATCCTTTGTGCTCGGTTCATGGGTTTGTGTTTGGAAATGGGTTTGGTTCGTTTGGATTGAGTGTTTGTTAGAAAACTAGTTTGATTTGGTTTAACGTTGTGTGTAGAAATGAGTTTGACACTTGCTTTTGGTTTATGGAGTTTTTGGGTACGAATAAGGCATTGTTGGTATTGAATTCTGGTGAGATTTTATTCTAATTGAAATTGATTTCGTTCTTTCGGGGTTTTGGGGGATCTTGTGCACCTTCGTCTTTCTGATCATATTATGCTTAGAGATAATGCTATGCTCGTGTTTATAAACCATTTATTTTTTGTTTCCCTCTTTTTGTTTTGTGCTTGCGTATATGCCTTATTTACGAGCGAAAAATGCGTGTTGGTTAACATGGATTTTTTTTTTTTAAAGTTGAAATCGAAAGGAATGGGGATGTCTGTCTAGTTTTCTAAACATTTTAATCTCCCATTGCAGTCAATTGATCACAATTTTCCATTCCATATCACCAATTTGTTGCAGATAAAATTTGAGGTGGCACAGTATATATTTACGAGATACAGGTGTTCTTGACAGAGCCTTAGCTTTCTTGGATAAGAACTTGGAAAATTAGTTTCTTTCTTAGAACCAGCAAATTTACGATTTACGTGGTCATAGGCTGATATGTGTTGACAGAAGTGCATGGCCTTGCGCTCGAAGTAATATAACAATAAGCTTTTTCTTTGAAGGAATGCATTTAATGAGGGTTTTTTTTTTTTTGCTTACAACTATGCTAATGCACTACAAGTAGATGCATTGTAGAGCTGACTTAGTATGGCTGAAGGTCCCTGGTTGATAAGATGAATTTTGAAATCTAGTTTTTTTTTTAAATCTTCGAATATACTTTAAGTTGAACTGCCAAAATACACATGGATCATCCTCATTATGATAACTCATATATTATCGTTATATTATCTGGAATAATAGAGGATTTGGTCTGACATATTTTTCAAAATGTTCTATGAAAGCATAAGAACTCTTTTTGTCCTCTGACATGTTTGGATTTAGCAACAAATGCTTTGACCTTATGGTGTCATATTTGTGTCATTTTCCCTTGTAGCTTTGAATTAGCATAGAAACAAGTACTTAAAAAATATTGCCTGTTGTATTATTCCTGTATTGTATGTAGAAAGAAATATCATGTTTGATTTAACAATGCTGAAACAAGGACTGAAGTTGATTAACTTGTGAGAACCGTTATGGAGGTCCTTGGCTCTGGTCATTGCAGGTTCTTGTTTTTCCTTTCTAAGGTTAACCCTGGTTATTTGCTTGGTTCACAAGAATGAGAGGGGATTTTATGTGGTTCTCTTTTTCTTGGTAAATAAGATTTCATTGTCCTCGCAAGATAAGTATGAGATGGGTTTGATGAGAGAAGAAATAATATTTTCATTGATTCACATGGAGACACTTCAGAGCTTTTTTGTTCTCTAATGTGAAGCTATTGTTATTGGTTACAAAACTAAAAGGTTTGTGGATTTGCCAATCCACCTACCTGTTAGATTGTAACCTTGCAGAGGGAGAAAGCATATAAGAGGTGGTAAGGCATGACACCATTAACTTCCCATTTCTATTTGTTTCTTGAGCTGTTGTTGTTTAGAACCAGTGTCAAGATGAGTTATGTTTTCTTCTATCGTGAATCTTGAACTAATTTGAAGTGGCATCTTTTCAGGATCCTGAAAACAAGAAGGTCATAGTTTGTGATGAGAAGCTGAAGAAGATATTTGGAGGAAAGGATCGAGTTGGATTCCTTGAGATTGCAGGGTTGATTAGTCCTCATTTCCTATAAGAAAACCCAGGAGAACGGATTGAAAAGCTGGGAACCATATTTTGGTGGACCATACTAGTGAAGGTGGATGTTGGTTTCTGCAAGTGACAGTGTTTTTAGTCTTTTGAGTATTGGCGTGCAAAAGTACAACTGTTTGAAAGAGTTCTTTGCTTCTGGCTCTCTAAGATGTAGGTTATTTAACAATATTGTACTTGCTTCGGGTTTATGCATCTTAAAATTTGGTGGAATTTATATGGACAAGTTTCTACTTCTAGTGCATCATTTTTTTATTTTTTTTTGGTTTAAACATTTGGGTGAATTACTCTATGTGCGAAGCAGCTTCCAAACCCTGTTCATTATTCTCATGGTGAGCCAGCATTAAATCCATGTCAAAGAGTAATGTTTATGAAGCATATACGTGATGAGATGATAGATAGAAAGCAAAAATATAATATTGACTTTATGCAGATATCCAAATTATTGACAGCGAGTTGAGTTTTCTCCCTTCCAAAATTTAATGATTTGAAATTGAAAGCATCTGATGATAGTCCATAAATTTCCTTCTGTTCAAGCTTAGCTTATGGAAGTCTTTCGAGTTCATTTGGTACTTGTGTGGATAAATAAAGAAGAATGACTTTGATTCTATGCAATTTGGATGTGTTTCCCGATTGAATTAAAATTTTCATATATCCACTCAATCTGCATTGGTTCATACTTTAAATCTAATATTTACTCCTCATATTTTAATCTTTTACACGTCAACATTTCATTTATTAAAGGCAAAACGATATTTTACATTCGAACAATGCTAAAATGGTAAACTGTCATTTCTAAATTTGAAAATTGCCAAATTCTAATATTTTGTTCAACTTTTTAGTTAACTTTAATTACAAAAGGGTATTTAACTAATTTTATTTATTTAGTTTTAATTATTAACTATAAATATAGGAAAAAAATTAAAAAAAAAAACTATTTTCCTAAAATTATTTCTAGGGGCAACTTCTTCTTCCTCTTCAATCTTCATGTTACTGCAACACTTCTTGTTTAACCACCCTCCAAAGATACAACACCATCACCTTTTTCCTTCCTTTCTTCTTTGCACCACCACAAATTTTCATTCTTCTTCTTTTTCAATCTCTATTTCCTTGGACCTCTCGACACTTTCCTATCTTTTTGGTTTTTTTTTTTTTGTTCTCTCTTCGTCTCCAAGCTTCAATTACAAAATGGATGGTCTAACAAAACCCACAAACTATCACCCCTATGATCGGAATTATACCATTTTTACGTGATTTAAAAGAAACTGCATCAAAATAGTGGAATTTCAATCATAATCAATTTTATTCGCGGGTAACTATGATATTTAAACTCGATATAGTGGGATTTCATTACTATATAAATAATTAATAATTAATAATTATATTATGAATCAATAACTTAATATAATTAATTAGAATTGAGTTAATTATATAAATACTATAAAAATTTAGAGTGAAGTATTTAAATATACGGGACAGTACTTAAGTGAGAGATTAGCGTAATCTTTAACTCTTTCTTATAACCTTAGCCACTTAAAAAAAAAAAGGAAAAACAAAATTAAAACATTATTTTTTTAATCTTTGGACAAAAATATTACAAAATCTAGCATGCCACATAATCGCCATTATTATAGACTAGCACTCTTGAAACTCTTTGTCCTTTCGAAATCATTGTGTGGATAAGTAATATTTTTTGGTCTGACAATTGCCAATAACAAATATAAATTTATCTTTTTGTGTTTTTATAGGTACAATGGATCATTGATAAAGAATCAAAATTTTATATATATTTAATTATCCTAAAAAATTAAATATCATATTTATCCGTAAAAAAAAAATACCAACATAATACAACTTCAAAGAAGACTATTAATAATGTAATACTAGTTTGGAGTTCTAATATAAGATTATTTTATTGTTCAGTATGAATGATCTTTATTTTAAGGCCAAATGACTTATTCCCACCCAAAAGTCCTTTAAATCATAGTATCACATAACAATTTTTAAAAAATCAAATACTTACTTATTGATCAAAGTTAATAATTATATTTAATAGTTAATTATTAAATTTAACTAGTCAAAAGGATATTTTTATATTTTTTAAATAAAAAGATTTAAAAATAATAAATAATAAAATTAAATTTATAAAAACATAAAATAATATTAATATAATATTAAAATAATAATTAAATTTTAAAAATAAAATTTTTTTAAAAGGTTGGCCACTAAAAATATAACAAAATAACAAACAATAACTATTTGATTTAATTGACGATTGAATCTAATTGCTTTTGCCAAATCTTGTTGTCTTTTTTTATCGAAGCAACCAGATTTGATTACTAATACAATCAGGTGGTTATTTTTAACCATTTGATTAAGTTTACAACACTTTAAATTTTTTTTAATTTTATAATTAATTTTTTTATTTTTTATTTTTAAATTTTATTTTAATATTATTTTATATTAAATTTGATTTCAATATAATATTATTTATTTTTTATGAAGGATATTTTGGTCTTTTGTCATAAAATGTTAAAAAATTTGAAAGGAAGGTGACTATTTGGTTTTTTAAAAATTTTTGAATGAGACTGCCATTTAAAGAAACCTTGGGTTGGAAGTACTCCTTTGGCCTTGCTTTAAAATAAAACAATTTAAATTTTGTATTTAATGTTTTTTTTTTTTGGTAATAAAATTTTGTATTTAATGTTTAATTATGTAAAATTGTTATAAATATAATTTAATATTTATTTAAAGGCTAAGAACCAATTCCCACCCAAGATTTCCTTAAATGACACACTCCCACCGATAAAAATTAAAAAGACCAAATACCCATCCTAAAAGTTAAAAAACAAAGTATCACCATTTCTCTTTAAAAAGATTAAAATACCCTCTATAAAAATCAATAATATTAATATTAAAATAAAATTTAATATAAATAGTAATAAAAATAAATTTAAAATAAACTAATAATAAAAAATTTAATAAATTAATTAAAAATGATAAAATTTTTAAAAAATAATATGAATATTTTAAAAAAAGCAGCCACTGTCGTTAACAGCATCATTAGTGGTGGTGGCCGACATTGACTTCAGGAGATGGTTGAAAATGACTATTTGGTTCTATTGACTACTTCAATGGCAGAAGCAGCCATATCTGATTGTCAAAGATCTGACGAAGGTGGTCAAATTTAGCTGTCTCCACCATCAAAGAAGATAAAAAACAGCTAGAATATTTGACACTGACTATCTTTTACCATTTTAAATGACGAAAACAGTTAGATCAGATCTGGTTTCCTTCGTCATTTTTTTTACAGTCAAACCTGATCTCTATTAGAATCAAGTGATAGTTTTTGATCACTTGATGCAGTTAACATTAACCACTGTTGTCGACAACGGTAGTTGTTTTTTAAATATTTATTAAATTTATTAAATTTTTTATTTTTATTTTATTTTAAATTTATAATTTAAAAATTTTATATTTTAATTTTTATTTAAGAAGACAAAAATACTTTTCTAATTTTGGTTAAAGATGGGTATTTGGCTAGTTAAACTTTCATGGCGGGCCTTTGTCGTTTAACAACACCTTGGTTGGGAATATGTTATTAGGCGTTATTTAAATAATTCAACCAGTCCACCGATCCTACCGCCACTTGAAGTTGAGCTGGAGCGACTGCTTTCACTGGATCAACGGCCGGCTCTGGAAACGTTGTTGCCTAGGGTTATGGTCTAAAATCGTCATTGTCTTTCTCCGAACAACAACTTCCTTCGAACAGCAGCTGCTCCAACCATAATCCAGTAAGTTCAAGCCCACTAAAACATTTCACACTTACTCTTCAATGGCACAAATTTAGCTAGGCCACTTCTTCTCCCAAGCCCACCGGCTGTAAAACCTTTTTTTCTTAACCAAAACCAACACAATCGTCAATCCACAGCACCCTTTTCTCCACAACAACAAACAACTTCACCACAACACTCTTATACTCCCTTTCTTCAAGAATTCCTTCACCAACAAAACCCCTCTCACAATTCTTCGCAGTCCCTTAACTCTCCCTCTTCTATACCCGGAAACCGAACCCCAATTGGCAAGTCACGTGACCTCAACCGTCGGAAAGCCTGGTCAAACAAACGCCTCTCCAGTAAAGGTCAGCAGGTTCTCCAATCTTTAATTGATGAATCTTTTCATGTGAAAGATATTGATAGTGTGTTGTTACAGTTATTTGAGTCTTATCAGGAAAACTCAGATGAGAAGATTGATGTTTTGAGTTCTGATATCGTGGGTATTGTTAAGGGTTTAGGGTTTTACAAGAAATGTGACTTGGCGTTGAGTGTGTTTGAGTGGTTTAGAAGTCGTAAAGATCCTGAGTTGGTCTTTAACGGTTCTGTTATTGCTGTTATTATCAGTATGCTAGGGAAAGAAGGTAGAGTTTCGGCTGTGGCTTCATTGTTGAATAGTTTGCTTAAGGATGGAATTGAATTGATGATTATGCTTATACTTCATTGATAAGTGCATTTGCTAGCAATGGGAGGTATAAGGAGGCCGTGATGGTGTTCAAGAAGATGGAGGAGGAGGAGTGTAAACCCACTTTGATAACTTACAATGTGATTTTGAATGTGTATGGGAAAATGGGTATGCCTCGGAATAAGATTATGGCTCTAGTTGAGGGAATGAAGAATGCCAGAGTTGCTCCAGATTCTTACACGTATAACACTCTTATAAGTTGTTGTCGGTGGAGTTCTTCACATAAAGAAGCAGCTTGGGTTTTTTAGGAAATGAAATTAGCTGGTTTTAGTCCTGATATGGTTACTTATAATGCGTTGTTGGATGTTTACGGGAAGTCTAGGCGGCCCTAAGAAGCCATGGAGGTATTAAGGGAGATGGAGGTGAATGGCTGTTCACCCAGTATTGTGACTTACAATTCATTGATATCAGCTTATGCCAGATATGGTTTGCTAGAAGAGGCAATGGAACTTATAAACCAGATGGTAAAAATAGGGATTAAGCCTGATGTTTTTACTTACACCACCTTCTTGTCGGGGTATGAGAAAGCCAGGAAGGATGAGTCAGCAATGAAGGGTTTTTCAGGAGATGAGAAGTGCGGGTTGCAAGCCAAATATTTGTACTTTTAATGCTTTAATTAAGATGCATGGCAACAGGGGAAAGTTTGTGGAGATGAGGAAGGTTTTTGATGAGATCAAGATATGTAATTGTAATCCAGACATTGTTACTTGGAATACACTTCTGGCAGTATTTGGTCAGAATGGGATGTACACGGAAGTGTCAGGAGTGTTCAAGGAGATGGAGAGGGCAGGGTTTGTTCCTGAGAGGGACACTTTCAACACCCTAATCAGTGCATACAGTCGCTGTGGTTCTTTTGACCAAGCCATGACTGTTTATGAGAGAATGCTGGAAGCTGGGGTTGCACCAGATCTTTCCACCTACGATGCTGTTTTGGCTGCCTTGGCCCGGGGAGGGATGTGGGAACAGTCTGAGAAAATACTTGCTGAGATGAAGGATGGTAGGTGCAAACCCAATGAGTTATCATATTGTTCTTTGCTTCATGCTTATGCTAATGGCAAGGAGATTGAGCGGATGCTTGCTCTTGCGGAAGAGATATTCTCAGGTCTTATTGAACCTCATTCTGTGCTCTTGAAGACCCTTGTTTTAGTCAATAGTAAAAGTGACCTCCTTAAAGAAACAGAGCGTGCTTTCTTAGAGATGAAGAAAAAAGGATTTTCCCCTGACATAACCACTCTAAATGCAATGATTTCAATATATGGGAGGAGGCTGATGGTTTCTAAAACAAATGAAATCATGAATTCATGAATGAGAGTGGAATCACTCCTAGCTTGAAAACCTACAACAGTTTGATGTATATGTGCAGCCGTTCTGAAAATTTTGAAAAGTCTGAAGAGATTTTAAAGGAAATTTTGGAAAAAGGATTGAAACCTGATATAATATCATATAATACCGTCATGTATGCCTATTGTAGAAATGGTAGGATGAAAGAGGCTTCGCGGATATTCTTGAAAATGAGTGATTCTGGCCTTGTCCCAGATGTAATCACCTTCAATACCTTCATTTTAAGTTATGCAGCTGATTCATTGTTTATGGAGGCTATTGATGTGGTACGAGACATGATCAAGCAAGGATGTAAACCAAACCAGCACGCATACAACTCCATGGTAGATGGTTACTGTAAACTGAATCGTCAAGATGAGGCAATCACGTTTGTTAAAAATCTTTTTAAGCTTGATCCACACATTTCTAGGAGGGAAGAATCCAGGTTATTAGACCGTATAGCAAAGAAATGGTCATAGGCATTACTCTTCTTCCAAAGGGATGGCAAGTTGAGTTTTGGGCTCTTTCAGGAAGACACTTGTGGATCTAGTTTCTGGTTTCTCATCTAGTGCCCAATTGGTATATTGTTTTGGGCTGGAGATGAGTTGCAATGCAATTATCTGATACTCAACTTACTGTATCTCCAGGGACCATATTTTTTAAGTACATCTATGGCCAATTGCGGACCTTGTATGGATGAGTTAAAAGATAAAGACGGGGGATGAATATGGATTAACTTCACAGTATGTACCATCAACCTATGCACCAGTGACATATAAATTGTTACGTTTTGTTAACCTGTGTTTCTATGCAAATTTTCCGTTGGCACAATAGTTTTTATTGGTTCTACACGTGCTGTAATATGGCATAGCATCAATTGGCTGCATTTGTAGATATGTATATATACACACAATGTAACATCCATAATACAAAAATGCTACAGTCAAGGCATGCTCCCAATGCCACAGCAAGCCTTGCAGCTAATTGAGGCTTAGCAGTAAAAGAGAGAAGAATGAAAGAATAAGAACGCAGAAAGAGAAAGCACATTTCCAATATTATTAGTAAGCAGCAATGGGATCTTACACAAAGCTGCTCTCCCTCGTTCACAGTGTCATAGAAGAATGAATAATAGGCTTAATAATCTTTAAGCTACATAAGTGTTTTCAAAATACTTTACGTGTTTCTCAAACTGCAATAGAAAAAAAAAAGATCAAACCAATGTCTTGCTTTTAAAAAAGCAAAGGGAAGACGCTCGACTAATCACCTTAGGAGGATTTTATATGATTCAGCAAATCCAAAAAGGGCCTTTTGGTTGGGAGGTTTTTTTTTTTTTTAACTGCAATGTTATTTTGTTTTGTACATTTGTCTCACGTTATATAGTTTTTTTTTTTTTGGTAATTCACGTCATATAGTCGTTGTACAATTATTTATGCGTATTTGTATTTGAGTTTTTATTTTTTCCCAAAAACTTAATACGTAGGGGAGTGGTTAGTTGATAAATTCAACAAGATAAAGATGGGGCAAAAGAATAGAAATTATGAACCCACCCACCAACCGTGTAGGAGTATAGTGGTGAAGTTGAGCTTCTACGTATCGACATTTCAAAATGAAAAGGATGGGTTGATTTTAAAATGCCAACCGAAATTTGTCCCCCTCCCCCCTCACTTTACAAAGTGTTGTCATTTCAGTTGCAATTTCTAGATTTTCTTTTGCTCATTCTTCTTGCTTGCTTGTTTGGAAGATCATTGGAACCAAGAAAAAAGTCCGTTGTACAAAAGATTTCAACTGCTGATAATGTTACCAACTTATTTGGCCCAAAAAAAAACTGATTTTGCTGACACATTTTTCATATATACTTCTTCACATCTTGTCTCTGTTTTCGCTCTTTTTTATCTTCTTAATCACGACATTGACCTGTTTCTTGATTTAAAATGTGTAATATTGTTTTAAGCCTAATTTGTTATTTTGTGTTCATGATTTGAAATGTTATTGTGATTACTATTTTTAATGATAAGTTATAGTTGATTTCTATTTTTTAGATTAGAATTAAATGTAAGGCTGAAACCCACGAATTTGATTAGATTCTACTTTCAGTCATGAAATGCAAGAAGAGAGCACGAAGAAGGTTGGTTGAAAGGGAGGTGTCCCCAAAAGTTTTTCCTCATGATTCAGTTTAATTTGAATTTCAAACCGTATTGCTTTTAAATATTGCTCAAGACACAAAAATAGTTATCCAAAACAAAGACTTGATTCATTTTGGTGAATCTAATTACTTTTTAAATCAATTAACCTCTTTATGTGTGTGAACTAATAGCTTTCCAACGATTGGGTAGTATACGATCTCATATCATATCTATACATCTAGCTCGACATCCCATTCGTTGGAGTGTTAGCACTTATATTCGTAGTTTATCAACAAACAATTACTTGCACAATATGAATCTCTTCGTTATCTTTTTATCTTTCAAAGATAAGGTATACAAGTGGTGTCTACTTTAAGTGTTCCTTATTATTAGAAAAAATAACAATCAATTCAATGACCAAACACCATTGAATTAGGTAACAATTGTATTCTACTATGATAATAGGTTTAATGATTGTTGACATATGTTAACATATGCCTATCAGAAATAAATTCTTTCGTTGTTGAAAATGATGAATCTTATGTTAAATTATTATAACTTATGCATAAATCTCAATATAGTCAATCGATACCCTTATGATAATAGAGGCTATGATATGACTTCAAATTATATAATTCTTGTATGAAACAGTTTTTTTCACAATCATCAAGTTCAATGATCACGTATACCCTTTTTGTTAAAGAGAATGGAACAACCATTTATATGGAATTCTCTTAGTGGGTTATGTACAGGGAACATGCTTAGTATTCAACATGTACCTATGTGTTACATTAAGTTGCAACCAACAACTTTGACATATACAAACTGTCACAACCTTCTAATATTCAATACTATGATAGTCTTAACATTATTACCTATACTCTAGGGTAGGGTAATCTCGGATTTACATATGACTTATAGAATGATCACTTTAATGAGTACATAGAAAAAACATAATCAAACCATTTGATTTTTCAATTTAATTTTACTATTCTAAGGGTATTTATCCTAACACTCTTATACTTAGAGATAAAAAATGCCACTTGAAAATGTTTGTATCTGGTAAAAAGTACTATTTGAAAATGTTTGTATATAACATTATCAATAAACTATTATTATTAAAAGGATTGATTCTAAAACACCAACTCTGAGATTATGTTGGTCAAAAGTGTAGTGTTAACCTAATCATAGCTTGTGGTCAAAATGGATTAAGTTGACTGAACACTTTGTTGGCCAAAGCTCGTACGAATTTGGGCTCATTTCATCTTTTTAGCCAAATTCACTATCTTATTGCTCTTAGACCATTACAAAATTTGAATGAATGACTTGTTACTCTATGTGATTACTTTGAGGTATATTTAATTACCTCAACCTTATCTATTTGTGTAATTTCTTTTAAACCCCTTTTGCAATAGTAATAGATAAGATTTTAATAAATTTGTGTACATTTAAAATGAATATCAATTTGAGTATTAATAATTATATATTATTATATAATTAAATGATTTTGAATTAAAAATAAATAATATTTAATAAAATGCTAACACATCATCGCTAATATTCATTATAAGTGCACAAATCTTTGCTTATAAGATATTGATGTTTCAAATTCCCAACTTGTTCAAAAATGGTTTCCTTTGTTAGACAATGTTTAACCTAAAATTTTTTGATTGGCTTATATGCTTAGACTCATTGACAACTAATGTATTTTAGGTTATTTTACCATATTTTTCATATTCTTGAATATGCAAAAAGTGTTAATTGAGAATAATTGCTCAATGGAAAAAGTTGTTCATCTAAGTGGACTAATGCCTAATGAAATATAAGACAATCATGCTCCATCTCACCAAATTTGATCCCATAAGATTATTTCTTGTCTACGAGTAGTTATCAAATTCAACCATGGGTAGAAAACAATTTGGTGGGATCAAGCTCAATGAGATAGAATGTACTTCTTTTATAGCTCATAGATCATTAGCTTTGTATAAACGACTTTTTACACTCGGTGATTTCTTTCAATGCACACTTTTCGTAAATGTGAGAATTTATGAAACATGATGCAAATTACTAAAATACCAAAAAGCATCGATGGTTTTAAGCAAATGGGACAATCAAGAAATTTTGCATGTTTTGTATGGGATGCAAATAATTGGATAAATCTAATTATACATTATTCTATCCATTCTCTACATAACAGAAAATAAAAGTTGAATGCAAATAATTGGTTGAATATAATCATGTGTCATTTTATCCAACATAGATTCAACTTATCACAAGTTCTTTTTTTTTTTTTTTTATCGTGTCAATTTTGACTAAATATGCTATTGTATTGTTGATTTTTAATTATGGTATAGTATTAAATTACTTTATTTTCTCTTTTTATGTTAACTAGATAACGACACATGATTTGAGTATGAAAAATTACCTCTAATAAGTGAAAAAAATGTTACATTTTCTTTCTAAACAATGTAATTGAATGTTATGAAAATATAATTTTAGTTATTTATATTAGTCTACCAAGTGAGTTGGGGGATGTATGCACCCTTATGGTCAACCTTTGTGCATATTCTTCTAGGTTTCAAGTTTAAAACCATACAAAAAGAGGGTTGATAATATACTTGTATTGGAAGAGAATTTTCTGAAACTTTTTTTTTTTTTTTTGGTTACTATTTTTGATACATTGACAACTTCTTATATTAGTTGTAGTCAAATGGTTCCAAAAATTCTTTTCCATTTGTAGGTACATTATCATGTTTCTTCTTAGTAAATAACTTGAAATGCGTTTAGGCCAATATAAGTAATTAAAATTACATTTTCAAGATATTTAATTGCATTGTTCAGAAAATAAAACATATTTGTTGCTACTTTGTGATGTGTCTCTTACATTATGTTTGAGATCGTTTCCATTCAATAAGAATTTTTATCCGATTGTTATATCATAATGAGATAAATTTATATGAACTTTTTCAATAATTTACTGTCATTATATTTAATTTATTTATTTATTTAATGAAAACTTATTCTTTTGGTTAAACATGATATATCATTTCATTAATAAATATTATTATCAACTAAACCCGATAATTATATTGATAATTTGTTATTTACATAATTACACGGTTACATACCTTGTTATTTAAAAACTCGAGCTTATTATTAGACTCATGGGTGATATGACCAATAATATACACATTTAGGCCCCACCAACTTTATTCATGCAGGAGATATGTGACTACTATTGTGACATATCACATGACAAATCTGGATGCGTTATAATAATTTCTTTGGGTGAGGCTAAAGATTATAACCATTATTGGAGTAAATTTTAGACATTCCTCATTTGAAATCCTTCATCTCTTGTATGTGGACTAGTCCTAATTGGATTAAACTACATAAACATATTGCATATTCATTTGTATTTGCAAGGAAATTGAGTTTGTCTATATAGTAAATGAAGCTTGGTTAAAAAAAAAAAAAAATAGTATTGGTTTCCTTTCTCTCTCTTTTTTTTTTTTTCGTTTATTTTTCTAATAAGGGGATTTTTGAAGCTACCAAAGTAGAATTGTTTATGCCACAATGATCTAGGTTGAAATCAATTTACAAAAATTATGAAACATCTAATAATTATGTTTAAAGTTACAGGATAATGAATATGATTAAAATTTTGAGAATTATGAGATCCTTTTAGCGATGTTAAACTCAATTGTGGTTGCGAATATCTCGAAATGAGATTAGAGAGGAAGAAATTTATGGAGATACCAACTCTGGGTTGCTTTTCATTTTAATAAATTTACGAGAGCGAAAAGATGGTGGACAACCAAACTAGAAATATTAACAAATAAAATATGCCAATACGGGGTTAGGGTAATAAATATGTCAATTGGAAAATTTCATTCTAATTTATAAATTTTTTTATTAATTTCATGTTGTTCCTGTATTTTATGTATTTTTAAACTCTTAAAATCGTTTATCAAAGTAGAATGAGACATATTACAACCTTAAACACCCTAAAAAATAAAAACAATTTGCATAATGGCTATTCGTGCTTAATATCGTGTTCTAGGGGTGAAGTATTGCAAATAAGAGTTAATGGTTAGTTGAGGGTTTGATTAAAAGGATAGAAAAGAGTAGAATTAACAATGGGACTAAAAAGCATGTCTAATTTAGAGGGGTTATTACATTTTTAAGGCGCGTTGTGTCAAAACTTGTGAGAAGGCTTGGGAGCCAGCTTGTCATGCCTACAAAAATTAGAAAAATGTGAAAAATTATAAACAATTAAAAAGGTATAAAAATTAATTGTTGGTAAGACCGATTTGTCGGAAGCCTACAAAGTCACATCCCAAGAGGCTATAATGTTAAGGCAAGCAAGTCAACACATCCCACTAGGACCCATCTTTGATGGACCTTAGCACAGTGTGCTCCTTGACATAATAATCGCATTAAATTAGACTCAATTCGATTCAATCTGTAATCGCATCCAAGAAAGAGGATAAAATTATATCTAATTAAACTAATTTATCAAATCAGTACAAGGTTGGATTCTTTGTTATTTTTGCATTAAAATCCGCAAGTTTTTTTTTTTTTAAAAGCCCTTAATTATGGTCAATAATCAAGTTTCAATTCCAAGTTTCCAACTTAGTACAGGTAATTGGAGATGAAGAAGAAAAGAGTGACGGTCCATGGCTGAAGAAGAGAGCAAAACTCTGTAATATATTATGGGAAGCCAAAAGACAAAAACGGATTACGAAACTTGTCCGTAAGATTTCTGGAATTAAGAATTCATCAATTTTGAAGAGGAGGAAATCAATAATTAAACAAATGAAACAACTAAGCAAGAGGCAACGGGGGTTAGACCTTCACTCAGAATATTCTATAGGAGCTTGTTTCTCCATCTGTGCATCATCTTCATCTACCAACCAACAGTAACAATATCTACACAAACTGTCCATCATCTGTATACCTTGCATGTATACCTCAAATACTATATCTATTAAACTTATTCTAAATGTTAGCACTACACTCTTCACAGGTTTATTTATTCAGGTAACTGGGTTGAGTAGATCCTCTTCTGCTTCATCGGCATTTAGGGAGTAGATGTCAACAGGTGCACTAGTGCAGCCGATTGCATTGGGCTTAAATCTACCACTTCCTAATGAGTTTTTGTGATGATCGAGATAAATTACAACTACAGTGATATCATCATGAAAATGACGCCTTACCCCCTTTTCAATCTTCTTGATGTCATCATATCTCATCTCTCTCTTCTTTGCAGCCTCTTGAAGGGCAGCTCTAACCAGTCTCTTAGCAATTCCCTGAAGGAACAAACAGAAACAATAAACTTCATGGAAATTCTTATTTCTTTGCTTTCAGACAAATTTCTAACGGGATTCTATTTACTGAACCATTTCAGTTCTCAATGGAGTTCAATCAAGCCCATGGCAAAGATGGATTGGAACTATCTGCTAAACAGAAAAAAGAAACAGAAAAAGGCAAACAATAATCAGAAAATCCAAGGTGAGCACTCACATTTCTTGGATTTTTGAAAACAATCTCCACTGCCGCTTCATCACTTAGCTGCTCCCAAAGGCCATCTGATGCAAAGATCAGGAATAAGTCTTGTGGCCTAAGCTTTCTACTAAGAACTGATGGTTCAGCTGTCATTGCAGGTCTTTTCAGAGGAATGGGATTTCCAAATTGCTGGAAAATCGGGTCTCTGTAAAACTCAGGTTTCTTCAAGTAGACGTCACCAATAGATCTGGAAACCTAGAGTAACCAAAAAATAATAGTGTCAAATAACCTACTTCCATTTCTAATTGCAAACTGGCGACAAGCCCCCTCGAGGGAAAGCAACAGCCATAGAAAGAATAACATTCAGTAAAATTTCTAAATTCCAGAAGTCTGACAAACTTAATGGAGCATATCAGGAAATGAAAAGCAAAAAAAATCCTACTAGTTTCACACGCTTCAGTATTACGCTTGAGGGGTCTCTTATATACAAGCATATAGTATTTTCACTTGGCTGCAGGAGGTGGTAGAAGATCAGGACATAAGATTCCTGGAAACATGGAAGCTATAGCCCCTTTCTATAACAACTTAGACCACAGCACACTATCATCTATCCATACAGAGGAACCTTTACATAAAGAAAAAAGAAACCAAAAACAAGTAATGGGTATGCCATATATGAAAAAAGATGTCTTGTCAATAGCATCCAAGAAGGCGCATGCTACTAAATTAAACCACTTATTATTCATGCAAAATTATGCATAATATGCAGACTCCTTTTTTTTGTCAGCAAGATTCTGTTTGAGCAATTGTTTTTTAAAAAGTTTTACTTTGGGACATATATATTCCTATTCAATTCACCAGAGTAAACAGAGAAAAAAACAGCATACTCTATTTATCAAAACTTAAAAAATTACATTTTCCTTAAATATTTCTCACAATAAAAAGCAAAATATTTGCAATCAACTTGGCAATCTTTTAAAAAAAATCTGCAAATAAAATAATAGATATAATAACATGACCAGATTGTCATTAGAGAGATTTTTTTAGTGGAAATATACTTCAATACCTTTAATCAAATCATACAATTTAATACATATTTCAGAATAACACCACTAAACATATATTTTAGAATATTTAAACAATGGAAAACTCAGGCAAAAAATAAAAAACGATATCGAGGGACAATAGAAACAGATTGATACTGAAGCCGATAAGACCATGTAATTACAATCCTTAGAATTCAGGGATGGATTCAAGCTGAGCCAAACCCGAACAAGGGCCGGCTCAAGCTTGGCTCAAATCTAGAAACTCCAGCTTGAGCTTGTTCAAAGCTAGTGATGAGTTGCTGGACGAGCCATTGTAGATGAAGAAGAGAAAATGTCAGAGAAAATGGATTTACCACCATTGTCAATGTAAAGTCATTAAAGAAGATAAAACTTCCTATTGCACAACTTTATATTAGCAACCAACATATAGGAGAAACAAACAAACTGAAAATAAGAAGCTCATTATACCTGAATTATGCCCTTTATCCTCCAAACTCCGCGACTATAAACCACAATATGTGAATCATCAGGATGTAGTGCCTCAACTTCTTTTCTCACCTCCTCTACTGCAACATTATGATCAGTGGACAACCGTTCAGCTGCCACCTTGTTTTTGCTATCCACTGAATCCCTCCGACCAAGAACTGCTCTAGAATCACCGAGATTGGCCACATACAATACATCATTTGAAATTGCTCCAAGTAGACAACATGATCCAACTGAAGCAATTTGTGGCCTTGCAGGCAATACACGCTTAACTAGACGCAAAAACTCCTCTTCAGTAGCATGAAACGCCTTCTTTATTACTTCTGGAGATAATCCTCCTTGTTCCATAGCAAATTCTGCAATTGAAAAATAAATAATTGGTATGAGAAAACATAGAGAGTCTGTCACTTAATAGCAACTGCATCACTATCTTTTGCAGCCATTTATTTTCTCCGAAATAATGACAAAAATTGTAATTTATGATTACAGAAAGCAACCCAATGGTGCCAGAGTGCAGATTCTTTCATTTCCTAAGAATTTTTTTTTTATCTTTGTTCCCACAAATTCCATAAACTAAAATAAAAAAGAATACCTAACATAATTAAGCAAACATTTGTAATATATTGATTTAAAGAAAGCCTAATCTTTTCTGGGATCAACACCAAGTTAAAAAAAGTAGACAGAGAAAACTAAAAACCCAATTCAGCAGTAACATTCTGCCATTGATTGATCAAAATTGAACTGCAACTTCCCCTTAACCCCACAAAATAAATAAATAAATACGAACCTTATACAAAAGAGAGAAGCAACCAACAAAGAATAGAAAATACGAAGAGAAATATCAAATTTTAAAATCAACACATCATATATTCACCAAAGACAGATACAAGCACATCAAAATACACACAAATGCACAGCCAAATCAAAGAAGAAGACAGAAAAGTATCCAAAAAAACTCACTATGTAAAAAAGAAAAAAGATGCTTATTGACAAATCTAGAAGCCTCAGGACCACCATGTCCATCATAAACACCAACATAAGTGGCTGAAGGAGATGTAAACACTTGGCTTTGGTCTTCAAGATTAGAGTTAGCCTGAACCACCGCGATCGAGTAATCACCAGACGCGTGTGGCTTCAAGTCCGAGTGCCACAACAGCCCATCACTACCACCACCAAGCCTCCCCAAACACCTGTAAAACGACCGTAACATCATCATCGACCTCGTATGACCGTGCTTTGTCTTTGTCCGCGTGTTTCAGATTCTTGAGGAGTAAGACAGTTGGTGTGTTCCGTGTGTTTTGGTAGCGACAAATACAGAAAATAAGGGTAGTTGGTTTCGAAGGATACTTATAGAGAGAGAAAGGGGGAGAGTTTAGAGGGAAGTCTTTATGGAAAAGAGACACCGCGTGAAGCGGAAGAAGGAGAAGACCGGTGAAAATGAGGGTATTATTGGTATTGCATCTATTTTGTGTTTTTTATTTTTTATTTTTATTATTGTGTAGACTGTACTCTACGCGTTGATTTTTATTAAAGTAAGCATCATTTCTTTTTCTTTTTTATTTTTTTAAGACTTCTTTTTAAAGACTTGACCGACTCATGATTTTATTTATTTATTGTGTTTTTCATTATTGACTTGTAATAGTAAAGAACCAAAGTCTATTTTTCCGGTAGCCATTGATAGTTTTATTTTTTTTTACAAAAATAAATAATTGTTTATTTTCCTTTTTAAAATAATAATTACGTATTAATCACAGTCATTCTTATTAGAGGTGGGTGAGCCGAGCCGGAATACTCTTAGCTTTACTTCAGTGTCGATTAAAAATAAAATAATTCAATTTGGTTAAAGAGATTTGAATTTAATTCAAATAAAATAATTTTATTTTATTTCCACCAAAGTTTATAATTTCACCTTATAGTTAAAGCTTATGGTCTTCTGATCAAATAATGTTGTTTTATTCAATAATTATAAAATGATATTATTTTAATAATAATAATAATTTAATATAATTTAAATCAAATTATGAGTCAAATTTAAACTAAATCGAGCCAATTATCGACTTATCGGCTAAACTAAATTAAACTCTATCTAGTTCGATTAATCTTTTTGGATTCAAACTCAAGCTAAAATTCGAATCAAATTGAGTTAATTTTTGCAACTAAGTCAGTTCAAAGTCTAAACCTAAATCTTGTATGAGAGACATAATAAAAAATAAGTCGAACGACATATTGCTACCTAAGGTTTTGTTTAATAACAATTTGTCATCCGTAAAAATTTTAATAGTCAAATACCCACAATTTTCCTATAAAAAGATCAAAATATCCTTTATAAAATTTAAAAAATTAATAAAAATAATACAATTTTTAAAAATAAAATAAATAATAAAAAAACAGCCACCACTGCTGGCAATAGTGCCCACCTTTAAACTTATTAGGTGGTCGAAAATGATCACCTGGTTATATTAAAGGTTGGATCTGACTATTATGATGGTAAAGACGATCAAATCTGACCATAAAAAATCTGGCGAAAATGGCTAGATCTAGCCCCTCCGCCATCAAAGAAGGTTGGAAACAACCAAAATGTTCAACACCAACTATTTTAGTCAGATTTTTTACTGCTATATCTTATTGACTCCGCTAGATTTTTTGTAACTAAATTTGACTACCTTCGCCAAATTTTTTGTTGCCAAATTTAGTTGTCTTCGCCATTGTGACTACCAGATCCAGCCACCTAGTGAGCTTAAAGGTGAGGGGTGGCGATGACTGCTTTTTTAATTAGTTATTTTATTTATTAAAATTTTATTAATTTTTTAAATTTATATTAATATTTTAATATTATTTTTATTAAATTTATATTTTAATATTTTTATAAATTTTAATTTTAATTTAAAAAGATAAAAATACCCCTTTGACTTTAGTCAACGATTGAGTATTTGATTTTAAAACTTTTACAAGTGGCAATTGTGCTTTAGTAAAATTTTGGGTGGCAACATGTACTTTGGCCCAAAAAAAATGACTTGAGGGTTAGGGTTTAAAAGTAGGTTAAAATGACTATTTTCCATCTAATGTTTAACGAAAGAATAAATTCTTGCCTTTTAAATTTATAAAATTTATTTTTCCATTCTTTTGTTCAATTTGTTAAAGAATCAGTTAATATTTTTAATATTGCTGAAACGATAAAAAAATGTTTAAACTAAATAATACTTTTTTCCAAAAATTGTATTAAAATAATTTTTATACTCTAATTTATATTTATTTAAATTAAAAATAATAAAAAAATTACTAATATAAGTATAGATAAGAGTATTTATTATGTATTGCAAATTTGAAGGCAAACTATAATTTTAAAAAATATTAAATATATTAATGAAATTTTAAGAGAGATTTAAAAAATTAAAAATGTTTTTTAATTTTAATATTTCTATTGGTAGTTTCAAAATTGTCAGTTACACCTTAAAGGACTTAAAAAAAAAACAAATTAAGGATGTAAATATTATATTATAAATTATTAGAGTTATGAATATATTTTTAAAATATATAAAAATAAATATTATACTTTTTCAAATAAAATAGAAAAAAATATTTATTTGTGTTTTATAATATTTTAAATTTTAGAGAGAAAATGTTATATTATAATTATAATATATAAATAAAATAACGTAAATATTATTTAATTATTAAAATTAACCATTAATTATAGCATAGGGATGAAAAAAATAGTTTTTTAGAGCAATATGCTTTTTTGGTTTAATCAATCTCCTGTACTTTGGAATGAAATGATGGTGATTATCCTGATGTGTTTCAGAGGTCAGCTGACCCAAAGCATCAAAAAGAATCTTTCTTGTATTCAACGGTTGTGATTGACTTCCCAAAAATTTCCACCTATGATGATTTCATTTACACTGGTTCAGATTCGGCCTGGTGTTGCGTGTTGAGCACAAAGCATTGATTCCTTGATTTTAATAATTTGTCTCGAGTCCAATTGTCCGTTGCGTTTGGTTTCAACGAAGTTTTTGGGCAAAACAAGAAAAGAAAGGTTTCCGTGATCCGATCGTTTATTCTAAAAAAGTAAATGGATTCGGTTATAATTGAATTTGAATTTAAACGAATTTAAATTTAATTTAATTTAAAAGAGTTTAGTTTATTTCTAACCAACTCAAGTTTGATTCGATTTAAAAGAATTGAATTCGAATTTGTTTACAATATCAAATTAAGTTTATTTTAGTGTATAATTTAGTTAAAATCAATCAAAACGATTTTTTTTATTTATATTAATTAAAATAATATCGTTTTAATTTATTTAAATTAAAACTTTTGAACTTAAAAGCTTAGTGAGTCAAACACTCCCAAATTAGAATTTGAATTCGATAATATAAAATATTTCAGTTTGAATTTGTTAGAGCTGAGCTAATAATCGAGCTCGGACCATCTTAACTCAAACCCACCTCAAGAGATGTAGAAAATTTGTAATAAATCAAAAGGTAAGAGCCGAATGAAAAGTCCACCAACACTTAAATACTCACATAATATTGGGGTGAGATTGGTCTCCGAAAAGGTAGCTACATACTTACCATAAAACTCCTCCAAATTTGTACTTCACAAGAGATTTGTGTGCTATCAACGATGTCCTACCTTCTTAGTTTGTGACTTGTAGTAATTCACATGAAGCACAAAGTTCTAAAGGTTTGAAACACCAACTAAATACTAGTAAGGTGTATGCATCGACAAAACATTTAGTGCGCATAGATGCGACATTAGAAAGAGATAGTAAAAATAAAAAAAAATAAAGACATAAGTCAATTATTTATTAAAAACTTGATGCACGATTGTGCGTGTCCACATATAATTGTCTGTTTTGATATTTATGAGACACGTGCATGACAAGCGAAAGTATAATCGTGCATATTTGGAATCTGTAATGATCATAAAATCTCATTTACAGATAGACATTTCTATATAGTTGTCTATCACTGGTATATACAAACACATACGATCGTGCATGTTTTATACACAGTTGTGCACTAGCAAGGTTGATTCAAATATTGATTGAATTCAGTTTATCGAAATCTGATTTGATATCTATGAAACCTGGCCAAACATACACAAGTGAGCACTCTAACACATGATTATGCATTAAGTCAAATATCAACTCTTGACTTCCAACCTAATTTGTTCACGCCTGACAAGCCAATTACAACTTCCCTTAATCACAACCTTCTACAAGAATCAACAAATCTTTTACGTTTAAAGCTCGATCAACTTCTATTGTGAATAACTAAAATTTTTTATTGATTTGATAGAATTCAATTTCGAATGAAATCCAGACATAGACCATTGTGTCCTTCGACAGGACATCACAATCACTTATCTATTAAAGTGTTAGTAAACAACTCTTAAATTTGATCAATCTAACATTTACCCACTATTCAATTATTTTATCATATTGCATCTCTCGAGGCTTAGACATAAAAGTAGTGTATACTTTAAGAGTCCCTCCTAACCATTGCATGGTATTTACCAAGATTGAATAACTCGAATTGGCATAACACAATTTGTGAGCATTGTGGGCTACATCGAATTTGACCTAACATGGTTCGCCGTTGTAATTATGCGTAAACATTTGTTTTAATTCTGTGATCACTAGACACCAAATTTTTTCATATGTTATTTTGTAACAAATTTTATTATTTCTTAGCATTTAATAAAATATTTGTTTGATAATAAATCATATCATTATATTTTTTTTTATTCTATCGTTAATTAAAGTTAAATCAAATCACTTAAAAATATTTTAGCTTAATTTAAAGTTAAAAAATGCAAACTTTCAAGATCTAATTCAGATGCTACTTTCCAAGAAACATCACCCAGAACTATAGCTATTTTGTTTCCCTTGATTAAAAAGTATATAAATTACACTTTCAAATTGTTGCAAATGGGGACATTGGCTTTAATGGGAAATCCCCATCCATTGTCAGAAATTTGAAGAATTTTACTCATCGAAATTTCAGTGATTAGTTCGGTGGTGACAATAAGGACCTAGGAGCCGATTAGGTCTTTTCAAAGAGTGGTCAAGTTATTAAACTATCCAAGAAAAGAAAAAGTTGAAAGTAGAAAAGGAAAGATGGGAGTGTAGATGCAAATTTTGATACCTAAAAAGCTATATTAAATTTTTGTTAATTAAAGATGTAAAATGATACATTTAAAAAATGAAATAATTAAAATAAATATATTAATATAACTTATTAACACTGTACTAATTATTTTTATTGATACAATAACAATGATGGCCTGCAAATCCAGAAGAAGAGTTTCTTTTTATGTTTACCTTAATTTTGTTCACATGTAAGACCGATTCAAGATCAACGTATTATTCTTAAAGTTGTGGGTCAGTCTAAAATTTTGAAAGTCTGGGTTCTGGCTGGTCCTTCGTCCAGTCATCTCCACAGAGTAAGGTTAACTCATACGTTCATGATTATGTATAAACCCACACGTTTAATAATAATCCTTTTGAATTTAAAGTCTTTAGTGGAATTTACCCTGTACATGATAATTTTTAATTATTTATAATTCTAATTAAAATTCAATTCCAAGTCAGAAAAATTTTCCCTGGACACCCAAAGATTCAATTCTGTTGCAAAGTTTTTTCAAACTTTGATTATTACGTGCGCACTGAATTTCAAAGGGATAGCCATTTGAAATTAACAAATGACAAATGGAACCCTCACTATGTATATAATAATCGACAATGTGGGTATGAGATTGACCTGCACCAACGCGGAGCATATTCTGTAGCCTCTAAGTCGGGAAGAAAAATATTGACTCACTGTGTTTTACGAGAAATAAAATAGTCGGCAGAGTTAAATTCCACGATTTTGTCTGCCCTACTCTCCACTTTGGTGGACGAATGTGGTCTCAGTGTATGAAAACAATATGGAATGACATAGAAGATTATTTGGCTTAAGGGCAAGTTTATGAAATAGGGTTACAAAAAGAAAACGAAGTATTTGAATTAGTCATCGGGGCAAGAGGAAAAGATGAAGAAAAAGGGGTGGAGGTTGAATTAGAGTTGGAAGAGATTTGGTAAGTAGGTAGAAGTTGGATGAGCTAGCAAGCTTCAACCTTCAAGTTGCCTCACAGCAGATGTATTTGTATATAACGAGAAAGAGATTCGGAACAAAATCCATTGAATTTTTTATATGCAGAATTAAGAGGTATGTAGATTCTGATATTTGAGTTGTTTATTCATGCAATACAAACTGAACTGTTGGCGGCCATTGAGGCTGAGGCTGAGGCTTTCAACATTTTGTCTCTTAATGAGCAGAAAAGAAAGATTACTAACTTAATCTTGGCGGCTGTATGATTCATGCATGACGCTTCTCGTAGGAAGAACTTGATAGATGTAGAAATTAGGTTAGGTTAGGTTAGGTCAAGCCTGCAGAATCTTACCCTTCACCTGAATGTGATGTAATTCACATTTATGTGCATGAAAATGATATTATGTGGCAAAGTTGACTGCATGTCAATATTTAACAGTTTATATTTGGAAAACCTCTCCACAATCATGTTGTTGGGACCAAACTAGTTTTATGGCTTAATAGAGAGGTAGTTACAAAAAATTAGGTAAAACCCTGGATCCTGTAACTATTGAATTAGGTCAGCCAAAAGTTTGATTTAAATATGATATTCTGATCATGCAATTCAACCATGTCAACCGAAGTTAATACAGGAACTCCATTGAGCAAAATTATTTGTATTGAGTTGTATAAAATGAAAGAATCAAATCCCAACTGGAAGCAAAAAGATCCTGTAAAGTGGCTAGAAAATACTCGTGCTCTTAAGATATCACAAACAATATCTAAGACACTTAAATGATCAACCGTCTTCCTTTAAATAACGTAAGACATAATTTTTTTGAAATATACTTATAATTATTACTATGTGGAGAAGATTTCCTAATACAAGAGCTAAACAAATTATAACTTATTACAATGTAAAGTTCACTACTTCTTGCAATACTAAGCCTTCGGTCGAAGCTAGTTTCTCTAATTTATCATATTTTATGCTTTCTTTCCTAAGTATCAATTGGTATTTTGCAGATATGGGTTCCATGGGCGGTAATTTTCTTAATCAACTTGAGACAATACTCAAATCTCATGTATCTCATTCAAAAATAGGCTTCTCATTCACATTCTCAGGATGCATATTAACTAACAAAAAGACATCACAGAAAGACATCGACACAACAACAGCCAATTAAATGACTTGAATTCAGGCGTGTTTACTTCAATACAAGGATCACCATGTATGTTTCATGTCAAAACTAAAATAAATATCCGGATCTCCCAAATTTAGTTTTCTCTTAAAACTTTAACAATAAGATAAGATTTATCCGATCACAATATTTTAAGTTCTAATCTCTAAGTTTTCTTAGTGCCTATTGGACTATTTACATCTATATCTCTTCGACAATATGGGCAGTCCCCACAACTTGTAACCCAAGGATACAAGCAGGCAGAATGGAACCTATGATCACATGGCAGGCATATTAGCTCATCTCCATCTGTGAAACTCTCCAGACATATACTACAATCAGAAGATACCTTGGACACTTGCTCTTCCTTGCCTGTTCTGACACTGCTAAAGATCTCCATGTGCAAACAATCAAAGGCCTCCTGGGTGAGACCAGGTGGCTTCTCCTTTTCCACTTCATGTACCCGTTGCACCCTCTCTGTTTCAGTGGTCAAGTCTGTAAAGGGAGAGCTTGCAGCAGCTAACCGTCCATTTGAGCTTTCAGCTACCCAGTCCCCAGCATCATCAAACCTAAATTCATCATCAAATAAATTCCTCCTTTGATTGCCTAATGAAACTCTGGAGCTTCTCCTACATAAAGCCAAACAGAGCAGGTCACTACCCTTACATTCCATGAAGTTAGAGAGATTATGGTGCAGAGAATGTGCGATAAATTCCAATGGATGAAAATCATCATGAATAATCTCATCAGAATCATTAGAAAAGTATACTGGAACCAATATTCCATGCCATTCATATTGTTAAATACATACATTACAAGTGCAAGTGGCTCTCATTCAGTTATCATACCATCGGTAAATTTTATTATATAAGTGCCACAAGCAACAGTCGGCGGCAGATCATGGGAACAATATAAATTCCATGACTTGAGAGTCCATAAATAAAGTGATTAAGATGCAAGCACTTACATGCATAACAAAACCCTAATTAATGATTAAACAGATACTCCTACAACCCAGCATGTTACTAAAATACTATAAAATTCATTAAAAAAAAAAAGTACTCAGATTGAGAAAAAAAAACTAAAAAGTAAACACAAATTTGTCAATTCCATAAATAGCATATGACAATTTAAAATTTACCACATAAACAATTTCTTGCAGAAAGGTTAAGAAGATTTAACAAAGAGATGTGATCAGTTTTTCAAAAATTAAAGTTGTACTGTTTTTCTAAAGGATTTTAAATATAATTTAATGTACAAATCTACCAACTGTTCATGCTCCACAGAAAAAAAATTGAATTGGCACCAAAATTGATGGCTACAGACTGCTGGGATAGGCCCATGCGATGCATATACATAAAGATTCGTACAGGTTAAACTAAGTAGTTAAAAGCTAAACCCAGATATAATAGTAAGCACCAACCTGTTTTCAGAAAGGGACACACCTCTCAATCTCTCAAGAAGCCTTGCCCTTGCAAGTAGTACAGTTCCAGGAAGCCTGTCATTTCCATTCAAACTCGACCTGCTTGTAATTATAGTCGAGTCCATTGCGCTACTTGGGACAAATTGGCTGCTTCCTTGATCAGGCCGAACCAAAGCACGCTCCTGCGCAATCCAAATACAACACAACAATGAGCAAACTAAATGTTCAAAATTCTACAATTAATCATTACCAAAACTGATATATTTGTTTTTTGCTGGGAAAAAAAGAAGTCTTCAATCAGGCTTCATGAAAAACTCACAAAAAATTTTATTGCTGACCTCAAATTCTGCTTTCCTAATTGTTGGACTTAAAATTTTGACGCAAACCGGTTTTAGTAAGGATCAGCATTCCATTATTCTCTGGGGATACTACACTGTGATATGAAAAGTACTTCAGATCAAACAAAACCGTGAAATCATGCATATCATAACCCGTTTGGACAAATGAGGACACCAATGAAAGCTAAAATCCTGACCAAAGAACAAAACCAGGCATGTTTGATTAGTTAAACCAGGCTTGTTGAACAAAGAAAGCCATAGTTTTCATGATCTGATTTGAAACTCCATCCTAAAAACCAGTTTTAAAACTTGAATTAATTTTCAGGGAGCTTAGATCCAAATTGTTTCTAGAAGTCAACTATATCTTACTATCAGTAACTACTTTTAGATCGTAATGAAAGCACCTCGAAAATAATTTAACTCGGCCCCTTTAATAACTGTTCGAGACTGGGCGAATTCCCAGAAAGCTTATAGGAAAACCTTTCATTTAAAAAAAAAAAAAAAAAAACTCTTGATTTATAGCAATTGTATACAACTACTCTTATTCTCAGTGTTATTATTTTCTAAAAATTTAAAAATAACAAATTACTCAAAAAAATCACGACATATAAACCATTAATAGTAACACCAAAAGCTTAATTACAATTGGAGTTCTGATGTAACAGGTCCTTACCGGATGGGAGAAACGGTGAGAGAGATGGCGCCCGTGCGGTGATCTCTGGAGAGGATCACAGCCGTCCAAATCATGGCGATGGTTAGAGCTATTATTCTGGTGATGGCGACGATTGTGGTAAGTCCGTTCAGGAGTGATGGAATCAAGCCCTACGCCGTGTTCGGCACGGGCCACACGTGACCTCCTGGTGTAAAACAGCTCCGACGCGCTCGGCATGCATCCGAAGCAGCGAATCGCTTGCGCAAAGGAGCGACTGAAATTGAGGAGAAATTTGGAGCCTTGAAGAAGAGACGGAGCCTTTAAATACGGTTTCAATTGAACAGTTCGAATAATTTCCTTCATCCGTTTGGTCATTTTCTCTTAATTTGAAATAAATAGAATAAAACTTTACTTTAAAAGTTGCTTTTAATCTTATTTATTGCGTTTTGATTACGATTATGATCATCAACTATAATTACTTAATTAATAATCATGTTTAAATGTAATAATACATATATTTTCTTAAAAGTCCTATAAAATTAATATATGGAAATTATGAAAATATTTGGTTAAAAAACAGTTTTGAAGAAAAAATTTAATTAGACAAAAAGAAATTGTTTTATTAATATTATATAATGAGATAATTTTAAACAATATATATTTTTTAAAGTAAAATTAGGTAATTTTCTGATAATTTTTTAAAATTTTATGTAATTTTTGTAATTCAATTAAAATTCAGTGGACAGTACTATAATATTAAATTTCAATACCAACAAAATAAAAAGTTTCCAAATTATTTTCAAATTATTATAAGGCATTTTAACTAAAGGCCCAAAGAATATTTCTCGTCCAAAATTTGATAAAATAATAAATTTTTACTCATTAAATTTAAAATAAAAAATTAAAATTTTATTTATTTATAACAAATTAATCTTTAGTTTTAACGGATAAAAACTATTTATGTTATAATATATTTGAGGTATACATATTATTTTTTTAAACTTATTAAGAGGTATAAATGTAAGATTATTTTTTATGTGTGAGCTAATATTAATTATATTTGTTTTATTTATGAAAAATAAAGATGAATTATGGTCCAATAAATATTTTGAACGAGCTTAATAAGATCAATTTTATGTATAATCCAATACACTTCATATTATAATAATTTGGATGGAAAATTGGTGTAAGCTCATAAATTGTTTATTAAAAATTTAATGGGAAGGTCTAATAAATTTATTATAAAATTACGTTAGGTCCCCTATTTCAATGCATTATTTTGGCAATTTTAGTTTCATTCCCCAAATTATTGCTTTTTAGGTATGCAAAAATTGGAAGATATAGCCTTAAAGATTGATAATCAATCTTTTATTATCAGTAACAATTATGACACAAATAGATATATTTAAACTCATTCAGAAACTTTTATAATATTTTATATCTGAATGTAAAATAAAAATTTTCAATAGATAAGAAATTATTTTATTTGATGAATTATTTGAATAATTGATTGTGTTTATTGATTGAATAAACACATACCATTATAGAAAACGTATTTTTGAATTGATATTATTAAATTTGTTCTAGGTTTGAAAATTAAAGAAAAAAAATATTGAAAAACATCAATACAAGTTATGGTTTTTGGTAAACATAATGCGTGTTTAAAACTGTTGAAAATCCATTTGTTCGCTGTCTCTTGTCTGTCAGTTGAATCCCTCTAAAATTTTATTTGATCTCATGTTCTCGGTTTTTTTTTTTTTTGTTGGATTTTGATTGAAGGCTTTTATATTTTTATGAAATTACAAAGACCAAACGACATATTATCATCTAAGGTTTCTTTAAATGATAAACTTTCACGTATGAAAGTTTAAAAAACCAAATACTCGTCTTTGACTAAAGGTAAAGGGGTATTTTTGTCTTTTTAATACAAATTAAAAAATAAATTTTATTAAAATATTAATATATAAATTTAAAATAGATTAATAATAATAAATTAATAAAAATGTAAATAAATAAAATAAATATTTAAAAAGCAATCACTGTCTGAAGGTATTGAATGTCGAATCTGACCACTATGATAGTGAAGCAGTCAGATTTAGTCATCAAAAATCTGACAGAAGCAATCAAATCTAACCGTCTTAGTCATCTAAAATAGTTGAAAATAATCGGTGTGAAGCATTTTAGCTATTTTCGATTTTCTCTGATGATGGTGGAGGCTAAATATAGTCGTTTTCGCCATTATAATAATCAGATATAACTATCAATGTAACCAAATGATTATTTTCAACTACCTGATGAGGTTAAAGGTGACTACCACAGTCGACAATGCTATTAGTGGTTGTGACTACTTTTTTATATATTTATTAATATTATTTTATTTTAAAATTTTTTAATATTATTTATGTAAAATTTTATTTTTATATTAATATTATTAAATTTTATAAATTATATTTTGATATTTATATAAAAAAATTGTGAATACTTCACTTTTCAAATTTTCTTGCCTTGAGTGTTTGCCATTTAAGGAAGCCTTGGGTGGGACTTTTTCGTTTGGCCAATTACAAACAGTGCTGCGATGATGCTTTGATGTGTTTGAATTGTATAATCTTGTGATTGTTGGAATAAATATAATTATACTTAATATTGTAAATAAGTTAAGCCCAGTTATTAAGCCCATAAAATTGCTATTGAATTCAATTAGGAAAATAATTTTGGCCCATATATAATGGATATTCGATCCAATTAGAAATGGAAATCAATTCGAATTGTGGCCCATCACTGTTTGTAATCAATAGTAATATTGACTAATAAATAGTCACCGTTGATCAAGAAATCAAATCCGATCTAACACATTTGACTGATTGACAATCAACGTCTAATTGGTCAATAGTCAATATTTGACTGGTCAACAATCAACGTTGACCAAAAAGTGACATTTTTTCGAAGTGTGGCAATGTGTCCTAGTGCATGTGGGCGATTCTCAAGCATGTGTGGGTGTGTATGAGCGCATGTGGGTTCATTACTACTTTTTCTGGCGCGTGTTATTTCTTTTTTGGTGCGTGTGAAGGTTTTGGTAGCATGTGAGGCTAATATTAATAATCGATGTGATCCTTGGACATGTTTATAGCTTTCCTAATTCTATTTCGACTTTACTTACTATAAATTCAAACTATTTGAGACTATATATTTTTTTATATGAATAGTTATTCACTGAATTTTGATGTAATATTTAGTGAATAAAGATTGTCAAAGATATGAATTCTTAATTTAGACAAAATTATTATATCATAAGATGATTTTGTAAGTTGTTAGAATGTTTTATCACCAAAGCGGTGCATTCATCGAAGCTTACAGAATTCTCTATTTGGTTATAATATGTGGTTTCAATTTTAATTCATATAATTTTTCCTAAAAGAATTATTATACATATAAAAATTGATGATAGCATAAGGTTAATTGAAAAATATATTAGTTATGAGTAGATTCAATACACCCAAAAGTGGTTGTTTTTTCCAAATTATATTATATTTTCTTGATTAATAGATGATAAACAGTGATTTATGAAGTATATACGCTTAGAGGAGATATTTTTTTCGAATATCATTTGCTCATATTAGTCCTTATTTGATTACTTACGCTTATAATATTCTAATAGCATGCCATTTTTTTTTACCCAAAGAGGAGTCAATGGTGATGTATCTAAAGTACAAATAATTTATAAGATTTAAAAGTATTTATTATTTTATTGTTTATTAAGCATAATTTGTTATACTGTTGTTTTCTTTTCAAACAATTACTATTACACTAAACAATAATAAAATCACCATAAAGATCATGACTGGAAGAGAGTACTATAGCAAAAAAATGGAAGTGTGATATAGAATTTGCCTTGGGTATAGAATTTGCCTTAGGTATAGTTGACAATGGCATGTCCATTCGTGATGATGAGCCACCCTAGTCGTGCCCATTGAAGAGAGTACTATAGCAAAAAAAGAGTGGTATGCTAAATGGGAAAAGTCCAATAAACTTAGTCTCTTAGTCATGAAGAGAACAATTGTTGAATATATGTTGAGTGGCCTGTTAGAAATCAAGAATGCAAAAGAATTTCTTAATGCCGGATAGAAGTATCAAGTGTCTAATCATACTAAAATTGCATACTTCATGAGTGAATTATCTAAAACTAGATATGACAGTATAAAGATAGTTCGAGAATTTATTTTAAAGATTATTGGTATTTAGATTGAAAATGATCACCTAGTTAAATTGACGATCGAATCTAACAGTTTTAATGGTGAAGACGGTCTTTAGTGACCAGATATGGTCGCCTTCATCATCAAAGTAGTCAGATTCGACTATCAATCAAATTAATTGGTCATTTTTGACCATCTGTTTAGGTTTTCGATGACACCAACGATAGTGACCCTTTTTAAAATTTTTTATTTTAAAATTGTTTTTAAAATTTTAAATTAAAATATGTTATTATATTAATATTATTTTCTATTTTACATTTTTATAAATTTAATTTTATTATTAAATTCTTTTTATTTAAAGAGATAAAAACACTTCTTTGATTAATTAAATTTAATGGTTGACCGTTAAGTTAAATCGTCGACTTTGATCAACAAATTAGTATTTAAATTTTAAAAATTTTTTTGATAACATTTTGTCATTTAAGGAAACCCTGGGTGGGAATAAGTTGTTGGCCTTTTAAAAATTATTATATTCACCTCTATGTTATAAAAATATATTATAACTCTAAGTATTTGTAACGTAATATTTATATCTTTAATTTGTTATGTTTTTTAGTGTAATCATCATTTAAATTATTCAGTAGTACTTTGTCATTTAAGAAAATTTTGGCTGGGAATAAGTCGTTTGGTTTTTTAAAATTTATTATATTCATTTATATATTATGAAAATATATTATAATCTTAATAGTTTATAATTTGATATTTATATCTTAATTTATTGTGTTTTTTAATATAATTATTATTTTAAAATTATTTAGAGACATATTAAAATTTTAAAAATTACATAAACACCATCAAACATTTTTTAATTTGAAAAATCCTTAAAATTTCAAAACACCACAACTTTTTTACATTTAAAAAAAGCATTAAATTTTTCAAAAAATTATAATTTAACTCAAATATATAATTATTTATTATTAACCTCTTTATCTATATTTATACTAATAATGTTATTTATTGTTTTTAATTATAATTAATATAAATTAGAGCAAAAATTTACTAAAACTTAGAAGAAAAATGTTGTTTAATTTGAGAATATTTTTGTTTTTTTTATAATTTTATACAAAGATTTAATAAAATTTATTAATAAATGTAATAGATGGAGAGATATGGCTTCTAAGTATAACACATCAAATTTTATTATCTCAACAAACTTTCCAGGAGAATAAATCTTTGGGTCTATATTTTAACTTTATTAGTCCATGGGATTACATAGATTTACTTTATTCTCCACTCATCAAACTCTAGAAGAAGAATAAAATAAAGTTTTCATATAAAATCACTTGCAGTGTTTTTACTGTTTCGATAAGCTTTGATAATACACAATTGGGACACTCCAATTTATAATTTTAGTCATTTTTTAATTATAAAACTGAAAAATTACTTTAATAATAAATTATTTAAAAAATTAATAGATAAAAATGGATATGAGAAGTTAATAATTATAATATTTAATTAATAATAACAATAATAAAAAGAAAGCTATAATATTTTTTAAATATATATAATATATTAAAATAAAATTATAATTAAAAAATTAAGATAATTTGTTAATGATTAGAGGTAATAAATCACGGAAGTAATCTCTTCCTCCCTCGAATTAAAATCACCTCTTTTTAATATTATATAAGAATAGATGGACAAAGCCTGGAAGAAAGTTTGCGAGCGACTTTGCTCGAGTCACAAACTCAAACAAGTAGCACCAGAGTTGATTGCAGGGACACTACATCACCGCCAGACCCTCCACCGAGCAGGTCATATATCACGGTGGTGCTTGTGTTTAACACCTTAGTTGGCTGTCTGCTGCTCTTTTTCACTATGGTAGTGTTGCAGGTTGTTAGAACAAGTTGGATATGTCAGCCTAGCCAGGACTTTAATTTAATGTAATGTTCATTTTGCATGGTATTGTAAATTCTAGTTCTAAATATTTTCTCACCTATCCTTAATATTTGTTTGTAAGATCTGTGAACTGACAAGAATAGTTGTATGTATAGATGAAAATATTCTTTATTGTATTTCCACCCTTGGATTGGTTTGATTATTAAAAATCTAATCAAAAGTTGGTCCGAAAAACTCAATATTCTTGCAATGTGATCAGCCGGCGTCTGGTTTCTCATTATCAATACCAGCATCCTCAGTCCTGAGCCAGTAAGTCTTCCCAAAAGAAGCCGCTCCTTTTGGAACATCATCCATCACCCATTCTTGCCCTTCAGGATAATATATCCCTGAACGTGGGTGTGGAACCCAATTACTCGATGATCTGCTCTTCTTTTCGCCGTTCAACGCTGTTCCAGTTAAGTTTTTTTGATCATGTGGGTGGCGATGATCTTCATCCAACACAACCGTAAATTTGCTCGACTGCCGATGACGATCAACATGCCTGGCCTCCTTCCAAGACCTGATAAAATAATAATATTCGTCGAAATTAATTAATTCTATCTGCAAAATATGACAATAATACGTACTTAAGTATCGACATCTTTGCTGTAGGGATCCCAGCTCTTGCCATGATCTTTGCCTGCAAAAACATGGAACAAATCTCAGTCTCCAACACGATCTTTACTCTTCTTGAGAACTGCCTCGCATGCAGTGTAGTGGTAGTGTGTGTGTGTGTATATATATATATATGGCCAAACGCACTAATTTCCATCCCAGGTTTCCTTAAACGACAAGCCTCACGCAAAAATTTTTAAAAACTGAAATACTCACCTTATTTTCGATTTTTTTAACATTTTATATTAAAAGACCAAAATGTTTTTCACAAAAATAGTTAAAATTTAATAAATTAAAAATAATAAGCAAATTAAAAAAAATTTTAAAATCGACCATACTGATTGTTTTCGATTATTTATGATGGTGACTGACCGTCTCTATTAGATTTTTAGTGATCAAATCTAACCACTTCTATCATTAAGATAGTCTAATCAGGTGGTCATTTCTAATCAACTAATTAGGTTTTTAATGGTCAAATGATGCTTTTAATAGTAGTGGTCATTTTTTTTTTAAGTTTTAATTAATTTTTAAAAAATTTTAATATTATATTAATATTAGTTTATATTTTTATAAATTTAATTTTATTATTTTTAATTTTTAAAATTTTATTTAAAAAATAAAAATACTTTTTTAATTAATTAAATTTAATAATTAATTTTGATTACATACGAGTATATAATTTTTTAAAAATGCTCGGATAGTACTAATTTAGAGAAACCTTGGAGGGAATAAGTCCTTTGGCCTATATGATTGAAACATTATATATATATATATGATTGAAAAGAGTCAGTCACCATTTGGAGTAGCTCTAATGAAGATTGATTAAGTTAAAGGGGACGTCGGGTCTGGTGAAGGTGAAGTTTAAAAAGAAAAAGTGGAGGTGAATTTTTATAATACTTTTTTGACGTGAAAACGCAACACTGTATGGTCTGAAACTCAGCATATTTCTGCCTGTCAAACGCATACCGACACGAGTGGGTAGACTGCGTGCTTGTGATATTTTAATTTGACTAGAATATATGCTTCGTTTTTTTTTTTTTTTTTAAGTTCAGTGAATTACATTTTCCCACCCAAGGATTCTTACGACAATTTTTAATTCAAACATAAATTACATTTTTTAATTCAAAATCAAATTTTATTCATAAAAAAAAAGTATTAAGAATTCAAATGACCATTTTTATCACTATTATTTGATTTTTTAAAAATTATCATATAATCATAAATTGACAAAAATCAAAAATAAACCTTTTAAATATCCAAATTATATAATATACCACTTATTATTATTATTATTTTTTTACCCTTACCCAGTTTTTTTCATTTTCTATATATAAAAATGTTTTGTCATATAATCATATAGTAGAAGATAAAATTTCATTTTTAAAAATATTATAAATCCTTTATAAATTTGTTAAGAGGTTATATAAATTTAAAAAATTTGAAGGTCTTTTATATGTTTTTAAAATATTTATTTATACTCGATAATTTTAAAAATGATAATGATACTCTCAAAGAATTAAACAAAATGTAATAAATTATAAGTGTTAATATTATATTATAATTATTAAATTTTATAATAATTTTAAAATATATGAAGGGTTTAAAAAAAATTTAAGGATTGATTTATAAATTTTTTAAAACTTTTCGGGGGTTTGTTTTGTTTGAAATATTTGAATCCGCTTGTTTTTTCTATTTTTATTTTCAAAATTTAAAAAAACTAAAATTACTAATTTTTGCTTATGCTGTTAGTTTTTTCAATTGAATTTGATTTGGGTGAAAAATGTTTTAAAGCCAAATATTGGGCGGGAAAATGTTATTTACTCTTTTAAGTCATTTTCCGTAGCTGGTTAGTACCAACTACAGATTGCTTAACTTGGCTGAGACTGAGACAAAACCCAAGTCCAAACACCCAGGATCCATCGGTGGGTTTCAACGAATTTGTAAAGAGAATTTTTCTGTGGATTAAAGAGAAGTTTTGATTGGAAGAAAATGGGATATAGAGAGAATTTGCTTGTGCGAAGAAAGTTAATTTTTTTTTTATCATTCGTAATTTATATTGAGACTCGTTTTTATTTTTATTTTATTTTTTATTCATCATTTAATTTGCCACTGTTATATTATATATAATATCTTTATATTACACATCGTTCTTCAATTTTTATTAAATTTTTTTATATATATTTAATCTTTTCTTTTCTATTAATAAATTTTTCAATACATTTGTTAGTGTTAAAAAATATAACATCATATGAAGCTATTGAATTAACAATGTTTTCATATAAGAAACAAGCATTATTTTTTTTTCATTAAAAAAACCAAACATTTTAATTCTATTAATATGAAAAGATTAAAATTTTTAATTTTTCTACTGAATTGAAAAATTTTTTAACATTTCTTATTGAATATATTGCATTATCATCAAATTTGAAATGACGTGATGGTTTTTTTTTATTAAAAATGTTGATATTATCAGTTTAATGAATTGACGTAAATATTTATAATTCATAAAAACTTTAAATGATACACATTTTCTAAATTTATCTATACAAAGACTACAAAACATACACAAAATATATAAATTCAATATATAATAAATAAAAACAATCAAAATTAATTTATTGTTTTTTAGTAAGACTTTTTTAAGTTGAAAGTTGAAAGTGTCTTTATTAAAGAATGTCTGGACAATTGTAAAAAAAAAAAAAAAATTATTTAAATTTCATTAAAAATTTAAATGAATGACATACACTTAAAAAAAATTAAAAGAGCAAGATTTGACATTAATAAATATCATTCTAATTACAACAAATTGCAAACATATAATATATATATATATATAATAAAGAAGTTGTAGAAATGATATAATACATATTTAGAAGTTAGGTTGTATTTTTTTGAAAATTTGATCAACCAAAAATTGTAAACGTCAACAAAAAATTATCTCAATCATCAATTTTTGATTAAAACAAAATTTTATGTTATTTATTTTCCAAGATAGACAAATTTTTGTGTAACAAAATATAAGTTTGGTATCTTCAATAATAAAATTGAAAATTTTGTTTTCTTCCGATGAAAAAATAAAATAACAAAATAAGTTTGGTACGTTTTTCTTATAATTAAGCAATTAATCAACCAGCCATGGGAGGAGGACATTGGCAGAAAGTCAAGAGGGATCTATCTTCTTCTTCTTCTTAATTTTCACTTTCGTTTTTACCTATCTGGGTCGCATTGTTTTGCTTGTTTATGAAAATATTAGCGGTTGATTTGTGTTGCATAGATGTAGCTTGGTTTTGGTTTTTAGGAAGCCAGCTCGAATCCAACAGGAAAGCTATGAACATGCAGGTAGTCTCTTTGCATGCTTTTGCTTCATCATGTTTCGCTGTTGATGTCTATTATTACTATTATTATATTAAGGACTTATTTATTTAATTTTTTTTGCTATTCATGTGGGTGCTTTTAAGGTTCCTTCCTAGATTTGAAGACCTGGATATGAGCTAGGATGGAATGAAAGTGCCACTGTTAGTAGAACAAGGAAAATTTTAATTTTATGGTTAAAAAACTATAAATCCATCGTGATTTCTTAGCGAATAATGACCAAAAAAGAGGTCAAAGGCAAACAAAGTCAAAGCAAGGTTGGTGAAATTTAGGTCAGGAATAGAGTACTTTGCCATCCTTGATAGTGTTACAGATTTGGGTCTCAGTGTTAGGTCGAAGTAATGGAGACAAAACGTGTTACTCCCACTTAACAAGGCCAAAGGACAATTTCCCACCCATAGTTTGAGGCGGAGACAAAGTCCCACCTGCAAGTTTTCAAAAATCCGGTCTCCCATCCATGGAAAGAATTTAATATTAAATAAAATACTAAACAGTAATATTTCAGGGGCAATTTTGTCTTTTTATGATTAAAATTTTATAAAATAATAAAATAAATTTTATATAAATTTAAAAAATTTAAAAATTTTAAAAAAATAAAAAAAATAAACTGGTCACAGCCGCCGATGCCGGCGACGGTGGCCGTTGATAGCAGCACCAGGTGGCCGTCCCCGGTCACCTGGTTCCAGGGGAGGCCAGATCGGGCCTCCCCGTTGGGTGGAGGCGGCCAGATCGGTCGCCTTCTGTTTTGGAGGAAGCGGCCAGATCTGGCCACCTTCGCTAAATCTGGCCACCGGAAACGGTCGAAGAGGACCGATATTGGTCCCAACGGCTGTTTTCGACCACGTTTGTCAGGGGAGGAGGCCAGATTTGGCCTTCTCCTCCAAAAATGGAGGCGGCCAGATCTGGTCGCCTCCACCCAACGGGGAGGCCCGATCTGGCCTCCCCTGGAATCAGGTGGCTGGAGACAGCCACCTGGTGCGGCTATCAATTGCCACCGCCGCCTGCATCGGCGGCTGTGGCCAGTTTATTTTTTAAAAATTTTTTAAATAATTTGTAAAAATTTTTAATATATTTTTTAATTTTTTTATATTTAAAAATTATTTTATAATTTTATTTCAAATTTTTATTTATTAAAGGGTATTTTAGTCATTTCATTTGAAATATTATAAAATAAGTTTGAATTTTGGTCCAAGGGTGGGAGACCAGGTTTTTTAGAACTTGCGGGTGGGACTTTATCTCCGCCTCAAACTATGGGTGGGAAATTGTCCTTTGGCCACTTAAGAATCCTGATTAAAGAGCAGCAGCCACTGCCACAATCCCCCATCACTCAGCTGAGCCATTGCACAGGTGTGAAGACTGGCAATTGGTACATGACTTGAATCACTAGCATCAATGGTGGAAAACAGATATTTTTGGATGCACTTGTTCAGAATTTTGCAACTCATACGTTCTCTGAATAAATACCGGATTTCTTCATTTTAAGCTTTTTAATTCCAACTTCTTAAGTGCTTTCTTATGAGCTGTACTTCTTGTTTCGTGTTCTTCATTCGAGGGTACTGGGGTTGTGCATAAAGACATTAATGTGTACCACAA